>OX392516.1:14461465-14923683 GCA_947623375.1 Apotomis capreana
ATTTAAAAACTTAATTTTATCCTCCCAATACAGACGATAACCACTGTTCTCGTGAAACAACGCGAGCTCTTAAAGTTTATAATTTATACGTGCGCCCACCTAACCAACTTTGGTTACATGAATATCGTAATGAGTTTGGAAATTAAATTTAAACTCACTGTTTGCGGGTTTCAGAACTGACCTCTAGGAAATTTTCGACGTAAGTACCTGGGCATTTTCAAAAAACAAGTGTAACTATATGATTTCTTTTTTCAGAAAATTGTTGTTTTGTGTTCGTTTGTACCGAACCTCATACAAGGAAAAAAAGTGTTAACACATTATGTTTGAGCTCATTTTATTGGTAGCTGATGAGCAATTAATGTTTAGGTAATAAAGTACAGGAGGCAATAATCGTCATGTAGTTAAATGTAGTAAACAGTAATTTTCATGTTCACGTGATTAAAGCTGAACGCGATGTTTAACAGTGTAAATTGTACTGCGTACTATAAAAAAAATGACCAAAACTCAAATGTCAGTAAGATTTGCACAGTGCTAAATTTGGAAAGTAATTGCCCGACTTATGAACATTTCCCAAACAGCCACAGTCTGTCTGACTACCAATGAAAAACAAACATAACATTTACGCGAATGGAAAAATAACATTCATTCTAACGGACTTATATCACTCGTGTGTTATTTGTGCGAAACATTCGATCCAATTTTATCTTTCATCATTGTTTCTGACTTGAATACTTCATTTATGTAAGTTCGCTTCTGAAGCATTGAAGCGCATTCAGCCGTGATTAAGAATTTTCCGATACCCCACTCTTACGTTTGATGACTTTGGCTTGCTGGATTCAATTTCTGCCGAGCTCGAGTTCTGGACAGTTTTAAATGAGATCATTGACTTTTTATGTCCTTGAAATTTTCCGATGCTTTTTCTTGAATAACATTCTGTGATAATTTTAAAACTGTCATTTTATGTGTGTTTATTTTCACCGAGTGTCGTCGAGACGTCGGCATTTCATTAAATTTTTACGATCCTATTTCACTGCGCTATAACTTTCTCTCTATATTCGTTCTCATCGCTAACAAGAAATATCTTCGCGGAGTGGATGTTGCCGCTTTTAATGGATTTCCTTTGTTTCAATGTCCATGAGCGTGTTGGTATAGGTACGTTAACTTTAATGATCGTTTTTGGTCCTCTCCACGTAACGTTTCGTCTCATAAATCATAATACTTCAGTTATCATAAATAATTTTAAACGCCCTTAATTAGATAAATGCGAGAATGCATGGCGAGAATTAAGCAATAAATGATTTTGGCTTCCGGCTAAGTCACGGAGTTCTCTCTTCGTTGAGGTGGAGTCACGAATTTTCTTATCCTACCAGTTTCCCCTCGTAAATCGCGTCGCGTTTATAGCCCTCGTCGAGGTCATGGCTTCCATTTAAGGACGTATATTATATACCTACCTATCGTGTCTTTATACCAAGCTATTGTTACTGCCTGTAAAACCTCTCAACACGTATGACGATCATTGTTTCACGAGACCTTCATAATAGAAATACAAGTTTTAAAACTCGCAAAAATCTTCATCTTTGGCATTTTTCCCGTGTAGCTGTGGATCTGTTGTTTTAGGATTTCGAACCGCCGTCCATGCGTGCTTTGCGTGATAGTGTTTTTGTCGTGACGTCATATATCAGTTGGGCTGCCGCTATTAAAAGTTACCTACCTGTTTGTCAATATTGTCGTGTAATATTACGTTACACCTTGACTGATGTACATATGATCATATAAAGGAAACTGTGTTATACATAGTCTTCAAGAATCTATTTTTAGGTACTGATTGATTTCATTGTTCCTCTTTGAACTATACCTGAGGTTATTGCGTCTATAGAAGCAAATGATGCGGCTTTTGATGATTTTATAGACACGGAACAGTGTAACAACCACCGCTCTTTCTTTAAATTATTAGTGCCAGCCTTTATACTGTAAGGGTATGGGTTGACTTAAAATGCTGCGCTTCTATAATATCATCAAAAGGCGCATCTGCCTCTATAGACGCATTTACTTCAGGTGACCTTAATATAAGGAGAATTCCATTGGCGGTATCTTAGCTTATATAATTAGGACGTATAACAACATCAACATACCATGTGTGAATATGACGTGTCTTGAAGTTTTCCTTCTTGAAGGTTTGACTATTCCTGAATTCCTGAGCAAACTCTTCTACTCGTGGAAGTTATGAAAGTTTGCATATTTCTAGACAGAGTTATGTGGCGTTATAATCGTTATTTTATTATCCTCGTAGTTCCTTTATTAATATTTATGTTAGTTTCCGCTGTAGGTACATGCATTTCTACTGACTTGAATCAGTTTGTACAAAAAAATCCATGTTCAAATTCCTTATCCAGCTTCTTGGGTTGTGTTTTGTGTTTACTCGTTCCGGTGTTTTAGTTATCTCTCGAAGACAGCGTCTGTACCTACCTGAACGTCAGAGTATATATTTACAGTGCATATATTAATTTCGAGTGCCCAGTCGCCTCGCCTCAACGGCTGTATGTCTGCATTTCATATTTATGAAATGATCATGTATTCACGATTGAAGCACAACAGAATTATCGCTCTAGGTATTTTACTTAAAATGAAATCCAACCTGTCGTTGGGATAGTAAATTATTTTTAGTTTTACTTGAGATATTGACACTATTGTAATGGTCTTTAAGACTTGAACAGTGTAAAGCAGAATTGGGTAGGTGTTACTCTTATATTGCTTTCTTTGTCCTCGGTTTTTTCGTAGTTTTTTCGTATACATAATACGTTTTCTTAGTTTATAAACTTACTTTCTTTTTATTTTTCTCCGATAATTCATTATCGGATCAAATTTATTAATCCCGTATCTCATCTCTTTACATTATTCATCCAGCAAACAAGCTTCCAAAGTTTTGCACATGCGTAATAAGCTTGTTGACTTTTTCTGTCTTCACTTCACTCGTAGTTTCTGAGGGGTTACTCTGATGTTCGAAATTCAAACTTCGTGTCACCATCCCGTTCATTCAAATATAGTTTAGCACGAGAGTGAGGAAAACGACATTATACGAATTTAGAATTTCGTTCATAATAACCCTTTTGCTTAAAACGGTTAGCAAATAGAACGATTCTCTCAATCACGTTTCCATGTTTATCTTCTTCACGCCATTAGTATGTTTATCTTGGTCAATATCATGTTTAAGTATTTATTATTGCAGAAATAATCATTAATTCTGTAATGGCGTTAAGAACTATTTAGCTTCATATCAGCTGTAAGCGATAATGTGCGGTGCAGCGGAATGTTTATCTTATCTATGTGTAGGTACTATTATAGATAATAAGATCAAGCGCATTCTGAACGGGGATGTCACCAGCAGAGGGAAAGGTTATCTAAAGGAAATGGTTACTATGCTTCTAAGTGCTGATACATTTATATTAGTGTGACATTCTCTCTTGTAAACTAATTAACGGAACTGTCTTCTGAGCTGAAACAATTTACACGATTAAACATTATTGCATCGCTTAATGTCTTTCGCGGATTTTATGTTCTCAGCCGAGGATTAAAGTAAGTTAGCCGAGTTAGAGAACTGTATTAAAATTAATTTATAGCCTTTCATCCGTAACAGCGTTACTGACTTATGGATCCTTCGAGCTTTGTTTGTTTAGGTTAATGCTAAAAAAGTTTTTCAATTTAATTTACTTAACCTTTCTTGGGAATTCAAATGAGATCGTGCAATTACGAAAAAACTTAGGGCTGTTTCTAAATGAAGTAAACCTGTTTTACATTGTAATGTTAATGGTAATAGTTTTAAGTCATTCCAATCTACGAGTATATTATCTACTTTTATAATATGATTAGTATATTGTTTGATAAATAGTCAAATTGCTGTACCTAAGTAGCAACGGGATACTCGTACTACTGTTACGGTCAGTTTGCTTTGATCGCTTTCACGACTGATCGTTGCTCACGATTAGGTATCGCGAATCGATTCGAAACATGTCGAGCGAAATTCTACTTGAACGTTGTAATTAAATTCGTTTTGATATATATTTCAATATTTAGATTTATCACATTAACCAAAAATACATGACAAGTCGACCTGTATTAGATTTAACACTTTTTGAGTTCGAATATTATATCGGATTTTTTCGAAGTAAATTCACCTGCGCATTTAATTTAGGTTAGTATTAATTTATACATATTTAAATGACTTAGCGTTTTCATTATAAAACCTGTTATCAACGTTCAGATTTTATAAGTCGCTTTTGTACAATGCTACCACATGCATACGAAATTGTTCTAAATTCAAAAATTAACCAATTTTGAATCTTAGTCCTCAGAACTTGAATATTATACCGGACTTTTCCGAAGTAAATTCACATGCGCAGTTAATTTAGGTTAGTATTAATCTAGACATATTTAAATGACTTAGCGTTTTCATTATCAATCCTGTTATCAACGTTCAGATTTTATCTGTCGCTTTTGTACCTACATGTATGCTACCACATGCATACGAAATTGTTCTAAATTCGAAAATTAACCAATTTTGAATCTTAGTCCTCAGAACTTGGTTACAAAAGGTCCATTAAACGTGTGCATAATCTAGTGAAGGGGGTTACTTGAGTTAGTCATGACCTAATATGTCACTGTGACATTTCTAACATGCATGTGCAATACTAATACTAGACTGAGGTCATAGAAACAGAAGCGTATTTCTCAATTTTATTATAGGGCTGTCATTCAAATAAATTAATAATAAAATAAATATTGGACTACCTCAGTGTAGCTGCCGCTGAGGAAGATCTCCTTACGAGTTCGAAACATGTTGCGTCGTTTCTTTCTTTTTTCTTTTATTTTTAGTTCAACTTCATATCGGCAGCGTAATGTAAAAATGAAGGCGCTGAATGCAAGTCGCTTCCAACCGGTATATATGGAAGTCCAAAGGGAAGGCCTATGTTCAGCAGTGGACGTCCTATGGCTGGGATGATGATGATGATGATGAATGTAAAAATGTGCCTATATTATCTATAAATGAGTCAAATTCTGAGGATATTTTTTTGATAGTGTATGCAATAATTAACGTTAATTGTTTGTTTTAAATGCCCTGTCATTTATCGTTCAATAAATAACTTTGAATGGAGGTTTTATGAGCGAGGCTTTATCATTATACCATCAGATCAACGTAAATAACACATACCATTTGAAATCAATTTGATTCCAATATGGTCACATTGACTAAAAACGGTATGGCAAGCTGCAAGATTTATATTTAATTTAAAAAACCTAATACTTTGTACTTGAATAAGTGTATCAAATTGCTTTGCAATATGGACCATATCATAGATGTGGCATGGTTGATTGCTATTGTGTTTTTGCTATTCGAGTTCCGAAAAGTTAAATTGATGAGATGTCCAAATAGAAAATATATCGCCAAAATATAGCATAATAGCTTCGCACGCGTTGAAAAATATTATACTATCCTGCGGGAACCATGCTTTTATTGGGGATCAAATATGTTAAGTTAATACGTAAGGGTAGAACTATTTATATTCCCAATTTTATACAAATTCGTCCAGCCGTTTCGGCGTGAAGTAGTTTATGATAAGTGAGAAGGTGTTGAGGTCGTGGATACATGTGATAAGAAACAAATTTTCCGAGAAACAACTATTCTGTACGTCTAGCATAACTCTTGACACGCGACTTTTCGTCGCGCGACTAATACTACCGTCACGTCACTTTCTTTTTCATAGCGTGTGACCAAGACGGGTGATGCTGAGTCGCGCGACTGGCAAAGTCGCGACAAGATGTTGTAGCGGGACTAGACCTGCTGATTTACGTAGGTACTCGAAACAACCAGCCGCTTAAATAACACTGGTCCCTTGAGCGACGACACCCCTAACATAACTTGCTCTCATTGTATATCAGGTCCAGGACACCACCTGGCGTCGTGGTCCTATCACGTGCAGAGTTTATTTTCACGCTCAATCTGGGTCAATGCAACAACACGTACTTAATTATGTCCGTTACGTGAAGCCACACCTTACATGTCTAATATTACACTGCCATTGATTTATAAACACTGGTTATAAAGATCCTGTAGTGGTTTCAAGTAGACTTAGGCTGGCTACTTGGCTGCACAATGGTAAAAAAATGCGTCTTTTTTTTTCTATGCTAAGTGTAGGAGATTGTAGGTAACATCAATGACGAGTGTTCAGTGGTAATAGGCTCCGGTAGAATGAAGAATTTCTGCGGTAGGATGAAGAAGGTCGCAGTATACTAAATAGGGCGATAAACGTGCGATCATAATACTTGAAGAGCTTTATCAGCTATCACCGATTCTGGTGTGAAAACCTGTGTAAATATTCTAGGCCTTCGAATAGTCTATTTCTGTTATTTTCTTCTTGCAGTTTTATATCAGTGTTGTTTTGTCCCATTTTTTGAGGCGACTTTCTAGAAGTAAACGCAATAAAAACGAATTTATTACGATCGCAAAAATGTTGTTTTTGTCCTCGAAAATCTTATTCGTTTGAATAATAAACTAAGATAGTGGAATACCTTTCAGTGTATTATATTATATTGTCTAGCTAGAACAGGATAATAACTTGGGTTTAGGTATTCGGGGTAGGTTAGCCCAGTCGTGTGGGCTATTCAAATCAATAAGAATAAGAATAGAATAAGAATAATTTATTTGCATAGAATAAGTGGGTACAGTGAATTGTCAACAGGTGAACATAGACATTAGGCGGCTTATTCTGCTATATGTACTATTAATACTAGCATGCAAATATATATTTCCTCCAAATTAATTACAGCGTACTATGAAGCAAAAATTCTTTGACATCATAGTAGCTTTTCTCCAGTAAATAATTTGTCAGGCTATTTTTGAATTTATTTATAGGAAGTTCCTTAATGGTTTTCGGTAACTTATTAAACAGTTTTAAACACATTGCATAGCATTGCTTCATATACAGTGCAGTTCTAGGAACGTGATCAATTTCATAATGGATTCTGTTGCTTATCGAACCGTATCGGTACATTTACCACAATGCGCGTCTAAATTTTTGACATGCAACGATCATTTACTGGCACATCTTTTATCGCCGCTGAAATAGAATTTCTAATTTTTATACCTCTTGATTACAACAAGTCCTCATGCAACCTTTTTAAATGCACGTGCCCGGTCTCCCCTGAATAAAGTGCAACTCGGTCGTCGTTCGGGTTATGCAACTGAAACAGGCGAATGCACCTTAGCCTCCCCCCTCGGTCGTTGACCCTCTGGCTAGCGGTACCAGGATGCAGTTTTCGTTTCAGTTGAATGGGGAGCAACACCCACGCTCTCCGTACCGCCGATCCCCGCTCTCTAGATAATGCTCGCTGAAAACTATGCAGTCAGGTTGCTACCTTCGTTCCTTTGTTTAACAATTTTAACGTAACATTATCTTTTGTGAAGCTTCAGCGCTTCTCTTGTTTGTTTTGCATATTCTCTCCGAGGATTGCTCGTTTCGCCGCGAGCGTATTTAAAAGCTTTATAAAACTTATATTGTTATTTCAATCACGTAAGTCTTTTTTGTTTGTTCATATTGTGTTATGAGAGCCGGTGATTGGCACACAAATGGACCGGGAAGAGGGTCAATGGCTGTGACGTCAATACGGGGCCGCTGGGGACCTCTCAATTGTAGCCATTGTAGATGTCTCCCGTCTCCAGAGACCTTGGTGGCTTATTAAGGATATTCGGGTTTGATGTTTATTAAGACAGCGTGTGTGTGCGTTGTCACGTATAATATGTGTGCGTCACTTATGTTTCATACGTAAGAATCGTCAGATAACGTCATCTTTCAATTGCCGCTGTTGATGATTGATTCGTAAATTCTAATCGCTCACTTTATTTTACAAATAAGCAATATCATTAATACTGAACGCCGCTCATTTAATCATGTTCTCTTTAAAAATTTACCCCAAGGGAATACCGAATGTTAAACCACGAGAAACAAAACCGCTGGTAATGCCGGAACGCGGAAAATTAGATCAACATTAAAATAACGTAGTTTCACAGGTGGGCGAATGTGATTCAAGAATGATTCGCGTAAAGGTTCCTCTTTGCTTTGGTGTCTTCATTTTCTATAAATGCTTTTAGTCTGTGTTCGGTGAGACTGCGCAGGTTTGCGCCAGACGTTTGTCGCTATCGGTAGATTGCCTGTTGTTTAACTATCAGCCACAATACCTATACGGCTTGTATTGCTGTCAAGTCCTTGCAAAAAACCTGTGCATTATTCCGTCATCTCTTATGCCTTACAATCTGAGCTTCTTAAGAATCATCCATTCAGCTCTCGTTTAATTATGGATACATTCCATATTTTTTCAAACCTGTAATAGTAACTCAGTAACTAGGTGCCAACGTTTTGAGCTTTGGGTGCCAACAAATTGTATCCTATTTGAATCAACACTCCTAAATAATGAATCTATTCATACGTAACTCGCCTCATACTGTACTCCGTCTAATAGGTCCATTGAATTGATTTAAACGTTGCGCGTTCAATTTAGCGCCTAATTTGATGTGAAAGATCAACACAAACAGCATAAGTGAACTATCAGTCTATTAGAAAATATAAAGATATCTCCAGAACAAGTAACAAATAGATTCAAAACTAAAGTTCTTGGTTTTATATCTCAACCCGTCTTTTTTAATTGAAACGGTCGGAAACAATAAAGTTGAGTTGGTAACAGCTATTATTATATTCCTAGCACGACTGAAGCCTTCCACTTAAAGTTCGTTTCGATTTCCGATCACCTCATTAATATCTGCGACAACTGTACAATATGAGGTCGTCGACTGGTCGACTCATTTTGCTCATCGATTTTACGACACTTTTTAGTAGGCAGCCTAGATCACCAATTCAGACCATGGATGCTATTAACAAACAAAAATACTTTCAGGACTTTAACTGCTCGTGAGTCGTGACTGTTTTTGTGACAACATTTAGTGGGCGATTTGTATTCTCTACTCAAATACTTTTGGATGGTTTAAAAGCTACCAATGCCATGTTTGATGGCACTTATATTGCACATCAAATTCTCTTTGACTCGAACATAGCCAAGGAGTTGAATAGTTTGTTTTTGGTTTGTTTTGTGCTGGATCTCTTACTATCGTTACTAGTACTATTAGGTACTACTTACTATATCGAAACTTATTCTAAATCAATATAGTTTTATTATTTGCCTGACGAACTCGAATATTTGCTACTGGGTGGGTCATGGATAGGTATTTAATTATATATTTATCTATATAAGTATTTATATCGTCGTCTAGTTAGGGTTCCGTACCCAAAGGGTAAAAACGGGACCCTATTACTGAGACTTTGTTGTCCGTCCGTCCGTCCGTCCGTCCGTCCGTCCGTCCGTCTGTCACCAAGCTGTATCTCAAGAACGGTGATAGCTAGACAGTTGAAATTTTCACAGATGATGTATTTCTATTGCCGCTATAACAACAAATACTAAAAATAAAATAAAATAAATATTTAAGGGGGGCTCCCATACAACAAACTTGTTATAGATTATATATATATATATATATATACATACTAGCTTTTGCCCGCGGCTTCGCTCGCACAGGTCTGGAAACGTGTCTGTGTAACTTTCTACCGTCTTATTGTTTCTTAAAAGAATAGGTACAACTAATAATTATGGTCGATTTCTGTATTTCTATTTAGATCATCACGCCGTAGCATAACACATGGGACAATTTATTTTCCGGTGAACCGAACGAAATCATAGACAAAAGTGATGTTGCCTAACAGAAGCAGAAGAAGTTTAGTCTAGCTCTCTAAGGGCCACCAATAAAAGCAAAGAAAAATAATGCATCGGTTAGGTATTAATTTTATGTTGTTAATTTTTCTGTCTTCGTCGTACCTAAAGAAGGAAAGTAAAAGTATTAAGTTACACTTTTTGGAACAAATCTAGGTGCGTTGTGGTCGCAAGATACTCAAAACTCCTATATTCTCTTAGTATAAATTTACTGTTACTCAAGTCTTACTCAAAAAATATATTGCGCTTTTACACATTTCCCATACAAACCTTGGGTTTCCGTTTAATCCCCTTAAGGATAGGAATTTCGGAGACCGTTTAAATCAGTATTCTCAGTTACTAAAAATGTTTTTTTTTTTTACATATTACTGCAGGCCCAATACACGAATTTTTGTCAGAGGATCCCACGTTTTCCATTCAATGTTTTATCATCTAATTACCTTGCATTTAACCTTTTTAGGAGATTAATTTCCGAAAATGAATGCAGAGTTTATACACGAAAATATTCCTCACATAAACTTTCAACTTGCCCCCTTAGACAAAAATGTTGAACGTAGTATTTTTGCGGCTCTACACGGAATATGAACAGTCTTATGCAAATAATCCTATTTTTCTTGTCTTAACTTTCGCCTCCCATTAAACCTATTTTGGAAATGAATTTCCAAAGAGGCTTTAGTTTATTTTCTCAGTTTTAAATGAATGTTCTACAAAAATACCCGTTTTAGTATACCTCTTATTCATAAATTCATGCCAATGTTCATCCTCACCTTCGTTTAACCTGCTTAGGGGATGAATATTAAAAAATGATTTTTTTCTTACTTTGTATAGAAGAAATACGAAATATTACCATTCATGCTCAAAGAATCCCAAGCTGTTCATACAAACTTTTACCTCCCACATTACCCCATTAGAGGTTGAATTTTCAAAAAAGCTGAAATCAATATTCTCAGTTTTTGATGAAGTGTCGGCGCTGCACCTCAAAAAAGGCAACGTTTCTTATACAAAGTTTCACTTTCCATTTAATCCCTTTTTGCGGGTCAATTTCCAAAAGTGGTGAAAGTTTTTTCCTGACTTTGTATTGAAAAACTTATACACGAAATATTAACATTCTTACTCAAGGAATCCCAAACTTGTCATACAAACTGTCACTTTCCACTTCACCCCATTAGGGGTTGAATTAAAATAAAAACGCTGAAATCAATATTCAGTTTTAGCAAGGAGCTCCACGCTGCACCCCTTACTCAAAAAGGCCACGTTTCTCATACAAAGATTTCCTTTCCATCTAATCCCTTTCGGGGGTTAATTTCCTAAAATGCTGAAAGTTATTTTCTTACTTTGTATAGAAGAACCTATACACGAAATATTACCATTCTTAGTTAAAGGATCCCAAGCTCTTCATACAAACTTTCACCTTCCACTTTATCCCATTAGGGGTTGAATTTTCAAAAACGCAGAAACTAATATTCTCAGTTTTTGACGAAGTGTCCCCCCGTTGCGCCCTTTACTCAAAAAAGGCCACGCTTCTTATACATAGTTTCACTTTCCATTTAATCCCTTTTGGGGGTGAATTTCCAAAAATGGTGAAAAAAAATTCCTTACTTTGTATTGAAAAATCTATACACGAAATATTACCATTGTTACTCAAGGAATCCCAAACTCGTCATACAAACTTTCACCTTTCACTTTACCCCATTAGGGGTTGAATTTTCAAAACCGCTGAAATCAATATTCTCAGTTTTAGACGAAGAGCCCCCCTTGCACCCCTTACTCAAAAAGGCCACGTTTCTCATACAAAGATTTACTTTCCATTTAATCCCTTTCAGGGGTTCAAATTGGGGTTGAAAGTTTGTATGGAAATCGTGTAATGTTTGAGTAAGAGACACAAAGGTTCGTGTACAGATTTTTCATTTAAAAACAAGAAAACTAATTTCAGGATTTTGGAAAAGTCATCCTCTCAAGGGGTTAAATGGGAGATGAAAGTTTGTATGAAGAACCTGGGATATTTTGAGTAAGAAAGATAATAATTCGTGTATAGGTTCTTCATTATGAAATAAGTAAACAGCTTTCAGCATTTTAGGAAATTCATCCCCAAAAGGAGTTAAATGGAAAATGGAAGTTTGTGTGAGAAACGTAGTCTTTTTGATTAAGAGGTGCATCATCTTACGTGTAGACCCAAAACCTGAGATTGTAGATCAAAAACTGAGAATATGAAACGATTTTGAAAATTCAACCCCTAATGGGGTAAAGTGGCAGCTGAAAGTTTGTATGAAGAGCTTGGGTTTCTTTGAGTAAGAGTAGTAATATTTCGTGTATAGGTTTTTCTATACAAAGTAAGAACACAACATTCAGCATTTTTGAAAATTCACCCCTGAAAAGGATTAAATGGAAAGTAAATCTTTGTATGAGAAACGTGGCCTTTTTGAGTAAGGGGTGCAAGGGGGGCTCTTCGTCTAAAACTGAGAATATTGATTTCAGCGGTTTTGAAAATTCAACCCCTAATGGGGTAAAGTGAAAGGTGAAAGTTTGTATGACGAGTTTGGGATTCCTTGAGTAACAATGGTAATATTTCGTGTATAGATTTTTCAATACAAAGTAAGGATTTTTTTTTCACCATTTTTGGAAATTCACCCCCAAAAGGGATTAAATGGAAAGTGAAACTATGTATAAGAAGCGTGGCCTTTTTTGAGTAAAGGGCGCAACGGGGGGACACTTCGTCAAAAACTGAGAATATTAGTTTCTGCGTTTTTGAAAATTCAACCCCTAATGGGATAAAGTGGAAGGTGAAAGTTCGTATGAAGAGCTTGGGATCCTTTAACTAAGAATGGTAATATTTCGTGTATAGGTTCTTCTATACAAAGTAAGAAAATAACTTTCAGCATTTTAGGAAATTAACCCCCGAAAGGGATTAGATGGAAAGGAAATCTTTGTATGAGAAACGTGGCCTTTTTGAGTAAGGGGTGCAGCGTGGAGCTCCTTGCTAAAACTGAATATTGATTTCAGCGTTTTTATTTTAATTCAACCCCTAATGGGGTGAAGTGGAAAGTGACAGTTTGTATGACAAGTTTGGGATTCCTTGAGTAAGAATGTTAATATTTCGTGTATAAGTTTTTCAATACAAAGTCAGGAAAAAACTTTCACCATTTTTGGAAATTGACCCGCAAAAAGGGATTAAATGGAAAGTGAAACTTTGTATAAGAAACGTTGCCTTTTTTGAGGTGCAGCGCCGACACTTCATCAAAAACTGAGAATATTGATTTCAGCGTTTTTGAAAATTCAACCTCTAATGGGGTAATGTGGGAGGTAAAAGTTTGTATGAACAGCTTGGGATTCTTTGAGCATGAATGGTAATATTTCGTATTTCTTCTATACAAAGTAAGAAAAAAATCATTTTTTAATATTCATCCCCTAAGCAGGTTAAACGAAGGTGAGGATGAACATTGGCATGAATTTATGAATAAGAGGTATACTAAAACGGGTATTTTTGTAGAACATTCATTTAAAACTGAGAAAATAAACTAAAGCCTCTTTGGAAATTCATTTCCAAAATAGGTTTAATGGGAGGCGAAAGTTAAGACAAGAAAAATAGGATTATTTGCATAAGACTGTTCATATTCCGTGTAGAGCCGCAAAAATACTACGTTCAACATTTTTGTCTAAGGGGGCAAGTTGAAAGTTTATGTGAGGAATATTTTCGTGTATAAACTCTGCATTCATTTTTGGAAATTAATCTCCTAAAAAGGTTAAATGCAAGGTAATTAGATGATAAAACATTGAATGGAAAACGTGGGATCCTCTGACAAAAATTCGTGTATTGGGCCTGCAGTAATATGTAAAAAAAAAAAACATTTTTATTAACTGAGAATACTGATTTAAACGGTCTCCGAAATTCCTATCCTTAAGGGGATTAAACGGAAA
Organism: Apotomis capreana; assembly: GCA_947623375.1. Lineage (NCBI taxonomy): Eukaryota > Metazoa > Arthropoda > Insecta > Lepidoptera > Tortricidae > Apotomis > Apotomis capreana. Next base: position 14,475,191 of record OX392516.1, read on the forward strand.
CCCAAGGTTTGTATGGGAAATGTGTAAAAGCGCAATATATTTTTTGAGTAAGACTTGAGTAACAGTAAATTTATACTAAGAGAATATAGGAGTTTTGAGTATCTTGCGACCACAACGCACCTAGATTTGTTCCAAAAAGTGTAACTTAATACTTTTACTTTCCTTCTTTAGGTACGACGAAGACAGAAAAATTAACAACATAAAATTAATACCTAACCGATGCATTATTTTTCTTTGCTTTTATTGGTGGCCCTTAGAGAGCTAGACTAAACTTCTTCTGCTTCTGTTAGGCAACATCACTTTTGTCTATGATTTCGTTCGGTTCACCGGAAAATAAATTGTCCCATGTGTTATGCTACGGCGTGATGATCTAAATAGAAATACAGAAATCGACCATAATTATTAGTTGTATTCTTTTAAGAAACAATAAGACGGTAGAAAGTTACACAGACACGTTTCCAGACCTGTGCGAGCGAAGCCGCGGGCAAAAGCTAGTCTATGATAAATGGTGAAATTATAAATTATTATTATGTTTACAATAAGTAATAAGTTGAAAATATCTTGTTTTATTTGAGCAATGATCTATTGTTTTATACATGTAAAAGGCACAATAATTTTAATATTCGGTCGTTAAATAAAAATATAATAAAAAAAAAATACGTTGCAATTTAAAACTTTTTCGGGTGTTGTTAATGAATTATTTGGTATAACGCGTATCCGAACTGTTCTCAATCGAGGTCGGATTCGAAAATCGAATTTCAAATTGATGTTTCTATCCCTCTCTTTTATATACATATGAAAGAAACAGAGTGCATCGAGATTCAAATGATTAGAATTTTATAACTAACCGTTGGCTGAAGAATGATAATTCGTGGTCAGATATTGAAAAAATTAAAAAGCTACTTTCTACTCTCGCTCGAAACAAAATCGCATTTTGTTCACTGTTATCTGACAGCAAAATCGCCATGATTGAGCTGGTGAGGTGAAAACAATTATAACCACCTAAACTCTGAAAAGCTATGTTTTACGTGACACGCTTCCTTATTGATGACTTGCTAATTGTGTCACTATGACATCATATTATTGGCAATGATGAAAGGTACGCGGTTTGAAAAGGATACCTGTTGTTGAACGCCAGTGGAGTCACGTAGTCACGAGAAATTGGGGGTGGGGCTACAGAGTCAACGACCGCAGAGCGTCTGCATCCGGCCATAATAGCATAACAATTTGCAGTGTGCATCTTGCACTGCAGAGCGAAATGGCCAATTACTCATTGCTCCCGAATCGCACAATCTCGCATAATCAATTGCTGTACGAAGTATGACGAAAATTGCGTAAATGTTGACGTTTTCTTGCGCAAACTAGGATTGAAGAACGGCGTGTGCTCGGCGTTCTGCTTGTGATATAATTGCCACTACAATACCAACGGTCTCACAACTCACAACCCTCCTGCTCGCAAACAGTGGGATCACATTTACGCAATATTAAGACGGAAAAGGAAATATTTTCTTTCTAATATAGAAACATCGCCCAAGCTGCTTATGTTAGCTAATGTTAAAGCTACACTACGTATTCGTTGACAGGTTTAAGTCAAGGCGTTCTGTAAAACATTAAAAATACTTGTTACATTAAGACATACAAGGAAAATTAAAATAATCTGTCACTCGTTACCTTAATTTCCTCACAGTCCTTGTACTAGTGATCGGACTGCCTTTTATATTTAAAGTAACCCATTTCCCCTGTCATAATATTATCACAAGTTCGATTGTAGTAATAATGGGAATTTAAAAATATGCAAACACTGCATAGGTAGCTGACTTAATTAACCATCTCACATTCCCTCATAGCGTTCAGTTCAACCCGAAACTATTTCTAATCGCATCATATCTTCGAATTTATTACACCCAAAAACACTAACAGTATTAGTAAGGGACTGAATCAATATTGGGCAAGAAAAGGCGACGTTTCACACGTCACGTATACCCAAACTTACAAGCAGTTTAGTTCCGCTAACACTCATAGACTCACGTAGACCTCTACGTGCGCACTGATTCATTCCCCTCTGCCCCTCCATGGCTTAGTAATATTGGGTAACACTTGGGAAATTCTTAGGTACACAAGAGTGTTTTTATTGACGATGCCTACAAATAGTTTTGGAGCACCATGAACATGCGAAGTGGAAGGGAATAAGGGGGGAAAGCAAAAGTAACAGCAGTTGAGGTTGCGACCGGAAGATAATTAGATGGTAGATTTATTTATGATTGACAAATTTAAGTAAATATTGTCAAAGTTGGTATCGTCAATTTACGGTTGTCTACTGTAGGCTGAATTTCAAGTTGATCAAATTATGTAAAGTTAAATTATCTCATGGAACAGCCCGAGTTTACTAATATCTTTACAAAAACTGTTTTAAACGATGTCAGGGCTAAATAACCGTCAATATAAGTGATTCGAACATTGTATGGGAGTACAAACCCACTATAGACGGGAATATCTTCGCGCGACAGGGAAGCGAATATTATACAGCAGCGTATAATTACCTCACCTTTCAAAATTAGTCATTTGAGGAGGTTTAGTAGTGGACTTGTGTTTTTTATAATTCCAAAGGACGCATGGCTAGTTAGTGCTTAACAAAAAATATGTTTAGTTTATGGTCTGTGTATGATTCCAAAAACTGGGCCGCGCATCCTGAATTGGTTTGTTTATCCTTCCATTTGCCAGACATAATAATATGTGGTTGCTAGTTTAAACCAGATTCGTCATACGAGTAGCTACCGATGGCAAACTAGCGTGTTCATTGACACGAGGAAATTATGTTAATTCGCACGTGGATATAATACGACTTGTAGCATACCAAATCCTAATATGTCACGAGGTCAAATCCATACCTTTGAGTCGCATCCTGTTATCTTTCTAAGTATAGACCTTTACCTTTGAGTCGCATCCTGTTATCTTTCTAATTATAGACCTTTACCAATAATATAAACTGGTTAAAAATTCGATTTGCACATTGTCGCTAAGTTACAACTCAGTCTTGTCACATTGATGTTGTTTACCCATTCTTTTATCATATTTCATTTAATCTTTAATGACACATTTCAATTGTGTCAGGGTTGATACAAGATTTCGTCATTCCAAAATCCGGAAGCATTGCAAAGTTGTGCAATACTCGCGCATGCTCTCACGGTTCAACCCTACTCGGAGGTCCTTCGTCAGTTTATCAGATTCCTTCCCAACAAGAGGATTGCTTAGTGAATTGCCAGTTCATCAAACTTGCGAGCAATAATTACGATTAAGGTATCTTATTCCTTTATCTGGTGATGACAATTCGTTTTTTAAATCTTATCTTTTTCTATTCGATCAAATTGTCTTACGTTAATTGTGTGTTGTATCATATTTTATTGTTTTAAATTGTTTGTTGTATCAAACACGTTCTATCAAATTGATTATTGTTGCGTCGTTGAATTGCACACCTGCGTCTTATAACTAACTAGCATTAACCCGCGGCTTCGCTCGCGTGCCTATATAATATACATCATCCTACGGGAACAATGCTCTTTTTTTTTCGATATTAAAAGTAGGCTATTTGTAAGTTAGGGTATAATCTGCAATCTGCATTTCCCTCATGCATATCCATCCAGCCGTTATAGCGTGAAGAAGTAACAAACATACACAGACTTTCGCTTTTCTAATATTACTGGGAAATACTTTTTATGTTAGATATCACAACTCCACTTTAACAAATCAAACCGAAAACTCAAGCACTCAAATCAAGCGATCTCAGCTTTTACTGTAGGTATCCAAATAAAGTTCACTTCAAAATTCATAACTCGGAGTGAAGCTAAGACACCGGGATATGTGTGCATTTTATTTGTATAAAGCTTTTATAATGTCCCGAGCCTCCGCTTATCGACTTGGGATATTCGAGATTGGTTTAATGATTCTAAGCCATGTTCTAAGTTACGTCATATTGTTCTATTGTAAGATATTGAGGTTCTCTTCGTTGATGAATGAAAAATGTATTATTCTGAGCCAGATAAACGTAATTCAGAATTCTGAAATGACATAACATAATTATTGAAAAGCTTGAATGTATTTATTACGGATGCAGGAAGTACCCCAGCAGCAGAAATCAGCGACCCGATAAACCATAGAAACATTACCCTTGTTGATTTTCAGACTTTGTCACCATCATCATTTCAGCCATAGGACGTCCACTGCTGGACACAGGCCTCCTCAATTGACCTCCACATGGGCCGGATAGAAGCGACCCGCATCCAGCGAGTCCCCGCAACCCTGACCAGGTCGTCCGACCACCTTGCGGGTGGCCGTCCTACGCTGCGTTGGTGTTGTCACCATAGTCTCCTCCTTTAGGGGTTGAATTCTCAAAAAATATGAAACACGTGCTTACTCATTTATCGTTGAAAATACTCCTTGGAACTTTTCAATAAAATAGTCTAACTAATCTTTTTTCCCCATACAAACTTACGACCCCCATTTCACCCCTTTGGGGGTGACTTGACAAATGCTTCTTTTATTGCAACCCTAGACTTTATAAGGACTCCTAGGTTCCGAATAAGACTCTCTAGAACCAGCGGTTTAGTATTTAGACATTTCAACCCCATTTCACCCCAACAGGGGAGATGTTAATTCACGTCCGCCACTTTTGATTTTAAAATCGTTGCGGTTTTCGTAATCAGCGACCCGATAAACCATAAAAGCATTACCAATGTTGATTTTCAGACTTTGTCACCACATTTCTCCCTTTTAGGGGTTGAATTAAAAAACAACCTGAAACACGTGTTTTTATGATTTATTGTTAGAAATACTCCTGTGAAGTTTCGAATAAAATAGTTTAACTAATCTTGTTTCACTATACAAACTTTGGACCCCCATTTTACCCCTTTGGGGGGTGACTTGAATAATTCTCTCTTAGTGCACCCCTACACCTTATAAGGAACCTACGTGCCAAATTGGACTCTCTGGAACCCGCGGTTTAGTATTTAGACATTTCAACTCCATTTCCTCCAGTTTAACTAATCTTGTTTCCCCATACAAACTTCGGACCCCCATTTCACCCCCTTGGGGGATGACTTTTGAAAAATTCTCTCTTAGTGCTTCCCTACACCTTAAAAGGAACCTACATTGGACTCTCTAGAACCAGTGGTTTAGCATTTAGCACGTTGGATTTTAAAATCGTTGCGGTTTTCGTAATCAGCAACCCGATAAACCATAAAAACAATACCCATGTTGGTTTCTGATTTTTGTCACCACATTTCTCCCCTTTAGGGGTTGCATTTTCAAAAAACCTAAACACATGTTTAATCATTTATCGTAAGAAATACTCCTTTGAAGTTTCGAATAAAATAGTCTAACTAATCTTGTTTCCCCATAAAAACTTTGGAACTCCATTTCACCCCTTTAGGGGGTGAGTTTTGAAAAATCCTTTCTTAATGCACCCCTACACCTTATAAGGAACCTAGGTGCCAAATTTGAACTCTCTAAAACCAGCGGTTTAGTATTTAGACATTTCAACCCCATTTCACCCCAACAGGGGAGATGGTAACTCACGTTTGCCACGTTGGGTTTTTAAATCGTTGCGGTTTTTGTAATCAGCGACCCAATAAACCATAAAAACAACACTCATGCTGATTTTCAGACTTTGTCACCACATTTCTCCCTTTTAGGGGTTGAATTTTCAAAAAACCTGAAACACGTGTTTAATCATTTATCGTAAGAAATACTCCTTTGAAGTTTCGAATAAAATAGTCTAACTAATCTTGTTTCCCCATAAAAACTTTGGAACTCCATTTCACCCCTTTAGGGGGTGAGTTTTGAAAAATCCTTTCTTAGTGCTCCCCTACACCTTATAAGCAACCTACGTGCCAAATTTGAACTCTCTAAAACCAGCGGTTTGGGCTGTGCGTTGATATGTCAGTCAGTCAGTCAGTCAGTTTCTTCTTTTATATATTTAAGAAGAAGATATATAAAGTCGAATATAACATCTAGTCACGTTAGCTTTGGATTGACTAGCGGTCCATTTGAGCTCGGGTTTTAGTTACGCGGCTAAATTGTGGAACAACTCGGCTCCATCGCGTATCGAGTGTCGCTACTGACGGCTGATGGATTGCTAAATCGAGGCATTGTTATTCATATTCGCACGGGCCGAAGCGAACAAGTACTGTCATAATTAAACATCAGTGAATATTATGGAATTACATGCGAATTCTACGGATTTATAGTTGCCGAATATTCGCCATATCATTGGCAGCTTCGCTTCGTCTCAATCTTCTCATTAGGAGTCCTTTTTGTTACTTACTAGTTGCTAATTTTTGATTTGCAAAAGACAATCAACTGCGTCTGGAGTGAGTTAGGATTTATAGTCATGGCTAAAGATCAATTAATATTGTGCAATTCCATGCAAATTCTATACGGATTCACAGTTGCCGAATATAATAGTTATTCAAAGGATGCTACTTTAAGGGTTTTGATTACTTACTTCCGTCGAGCTAGTTTTAAATATCTACCGTTTCCTTTAAAGTACCTTACCTACCACATTCAGTGTGAAATACGATTATAATACTAACGCATTCCTACAGTCTTCTGATAGCTAAATGGGAAAATAGTAGATACATTTGAAATTGAATTAGAATGGAGATGCGTCTCGGAGAATTACTTCGATCCATTAAAGCGCGATTGAGATTTAAATTTCGATGAAGTTAGTGATATACAAGTGAAAATAATTTATTTCATTAGGCACTGCTCCTGTGTTGAGTACCTAATTAATTTGCTAGCATGTAGTGTTGTTTGTTAGTCGTGTAGCGGTTTGCGAGAAGAAACTTAATCCTACCAATTACTGGTTTTACTCGATGTAATCCCGTTTGGGCGTGTTATTTGGGGCAACATATAACATACTAAAGTAACTAGAGTAACTATTTAAGGAGAATATAGCCTTGTTTATCGAAACCGAATACATTTGACGTTTTTAATTAAACGAGATCTCACCAAAAAAAGAGGAATGTTAAAAGTTTAACGTGTCTATTTGTCTATCTGTGTGTCTGTCGTTCTTCCAAACGGATAGACCGATTTCATTTTCTTTTTCATAACCCTGGTCTGTGGACATGGTTCTACTAACATGGTTCTGATAGCTATGTTTGGTGAAAATAACCGCAGCTAATTCTAAGTTATTCAGTGACAATATTGAAGATGAGAATTCCAAGTGTTGTGATTATGTTTAGGTTTAGTAGCATTTTTATACCGCTCTTTAAATTAGTCTCATTCATTATGAAAAGCTACTTGCGCCAAGGTCTTTTAAAATTTGAATTTAGGTTATTCTACTTAGACGATGTACTCTATTCGAAGTAACAATTATGAACTAAATATCATCGCCAATTAAATTGGTGTAAAAATCAAGATGGCGATAGCCAAAATATCACCAGATAGCACATATCATCGCTTCGCCAAAAGTGCAAATGCGCAAGCATATGTAATATAATGTCGCTTAATGCACTTCGGATAGTCGTGATATTCCTGAATTAGAGATATCGCAAAACCTCGTCGAATGAGAGCTGTGCTTATCGAATCAATACCAACATATAAGCATTACTTGAAATTCTAATAGGAAATTCAATTGCGGCGGGTAAAATGTTTACCGTAAATACTCTAATAAGTAATAAACGAAGGTAAACAAGCTTGTGAAGGAAGTCTTGAAGGATATTGATTCGGTATTTTAGGAACGACATTGATCTTTTATATTAATGGTGTTTCTATTGATTATTCGGTACGTTTGTACACAGAAATGGTGTTTCCTGACCGAATATATATTTCTGCAATGATTTTATACGACTCAAAGCATTGAATGAAACTGTTTATTAATATCACTAGATACGATACGATATCGTTGTTTTTTTTTTCGCCCAGTATAATTTTTGTCGTAAATCCCTAAATTTTAAATAGCTCCTCGTTTTTTATTCTTGTATCTTACCGGAAATCTTTTTTGGCCCTTACCCAAGGGATAGGCAATTTTTCTTGTTCACATACAATTTAACTGAAATAACTTTTCGACGTGGCCTTCTACTTATATTCAAAGTACCTTGTGATATCAGATACAGATACAGATATTTATTTATAAAATTCGATATTTTACATGTCACTGTCTTAGATAAACTTATTAGTATATCAAATTTTTCAGTTATTAATTAGGTACATTAACATTTTAATGAAAACATGTAAATCATTTAAAGTAGGTAAGTACCAATATTTCAATATTTATTTATTCTACGCAGGTTAACGATTCCTTTCAAGAAATTCGTCGCCAGGTCAAATCAAATCAAAGCAAATCAATTCATAAAACAGCCATTATGAAGCTATTTAATTACTTTCTTACATATTAATGCCTGTTAGAAGTCAGTAAAAATGATAATTAATACGTATATTAAGTAGTAAAGTATGATCTTGAGTTAATTGTTCACCAAAACCTTTATCAGTTCTATTATTCAGCCATCCTGGAATCGTTTATACGTAAATATGAACTGGAATACTGTTATTGTGTGTTTGTTTACTTATGTTGTTTACTCCGCGAATGATAGACACGAGAGATATATTACAACATGAGTTTAGACTATACGTAGCAGCATATTTGTTCCATTTCTGAGCCGAGTTCAATGACTTCTCGAGGAGTTGCTGTCACTAAAATAACTCCTTTCGTCGCGATCCTTATTTAAATCTACGTATCCAGTATCCTATATGACAGCTCATACAATTCAGATTGTCGGTTTGGTGCATTAAGTAGTCCAAGAATAACACCGGCCGTTTCCTTCTATCAACTAGCAATGTATTACATTGTGTTGTTTATACATATTTGTTTTTTACAGAATGGAATATTACAAAAGTGATTAGACCTGCTTGCGGCTCTTGTAACTTTATTAGCGTAGATTAACTGGCGGCGTTTCACAAGCTCCAATCTCTTAGCAACTTAACGTTTGAGTCATCGGTGAATTACGGCTTGTAGTAAAGAGATAATAGTAAACCCCTAGTGTGAGTATCACTCGATCGGTAGTGATATCGTGTCGTTACTACCGTGATCGCACTACCGGTGCGCGGACCGGTTATCTCTCCGCGTGGACGCCGAATGAACGGTCCTCAAAATTTATCGTCAGGTTTGTAATCGCGACGTAATGATAGTAGGATCACACGACGCTCACCACAAAGTGAACCAAACAATAGATTATCAGCCTTATGTCATCGCAATACGAGGGCGCACTGTGTCAATGGAGAACGAACCAAGGCGGCATTGCGCCGCCGCCGGCCCATTCGCGCCACGGACTCCAACGGAACCGTACACGTTACTACATTCTGCCAAACTCGCGATCAGCTGTTGCGATCCACGCGCCCACCAGCGAAATTCGCAACTGATAATATTGTTTAACAACACGTTGAGAAGCAACATGGTAAGGAGTGACAGTGAAGTGAACTTAGTGCGTGTTTCGTGTACGAGTGCAGAATTGCAATTCTTAACGGCAAAAACGTGATAAAAGTTAGTTTGTTTACTTATTAAACACGGAGATAAGACTAATAGATCGTTTGGTTACTGAAAACACGGCTTATGTAACTTTAGTGTAGCTTATATTTAAACTGAAATCGTGTTTAAACTATTTTTTGCGCTGTTGTCGCCTGCTTAGTGTTATGCTATGAGACGGATATATATCGATTGTAAATTGAATACAAAAAGTAAATTATTTCTGTGAGAATGTCTATGCGCCTGTATGCGCTTGTGATGCGTGTTGTTTGTGAGAAGCCGCTAAAATTAGCGCCCCTCGCCCCCCAGTCCCCGCCGGTTATATAACGCGACGGCCTTGACTCCGGCGCAACTGCCACGCTATTGGCAGACGCGCTTTGGAATAAATAGTGATCTATCTATACTCCAATAAATTACCCTCCCATTGATCTTTCACCGCTCCATTTCCAAAATCAATTTATGGGAATTCAAACAGTGGAACTTTTTCAGAAAACCTTTTCGCCTTATCAAATCTATTATCGAGCTCATTGTTTATGGAGTGAGCTGCTTCTTATTCCTTGTCGTTATTACGAATGTGCATAATGCTAATATCATCACCGATGACGCCTGTTTTCAGTTCAGGAACATTTATATTCCCCGCGCGTTACATTTGAATTTTAAATCTTGTTTTTGTCCGGATGCAGTTTTTTCTAACTATTAGCAAGTTTACCTGTTATGTTATTTTTATCTAACCGTATCTAATCTGCATCGACCTTCAAATACCTTCCCAATTTTATCATATCAGTATCAGACTCGTCACTCTGTCTAGGCCGCGTAATTCCAATATCGTACCTAATAAAAAAATCCAATTATATCGTAATCGCCTCCTACGTTGCCATAATTTTCCGCAGCAAACTGATTGTTTGCGAATTATCTCCGATCAGTGCTCAAGTCTACAATCTGAAATGAATAATTCCTTATGATTTGCAAAATTTTGAACAAGTGACATTTGTACTACCGACTTAAAATCAAAAACAAAAAGTTGTACCTTTACAGTTGAAACGTTACTGAACTCCTAAGCAAAGCTACAAAAATAATTAATGAATATAAACTACACTAGGTACTTTAGTTTATTAATTTGTTTGTCAATCTCGACGCTCTAGTTAGTTCAAATCTGAAGTCACGTCCTCGATTTGGCAGATGTAATTGTTGAATTACGTTGCCCCCCGAATTGAACAGTACAGCGGATCACGGCCAAGGTCAACGCCGAACAGCTACCGTAGTGCATACGCACTCGTATGTTCACAAGCGCTAACACAAGCATTATTTGATACGGCCATCGTCTCCCTCTTTACTTTTGTTTAACTCGACATCTTTGCCAAATTACATTCTTCGGTCTATTTTTATTATGCAGTAGCGTTTGGGGTAGGCCTGTAGATGGGATGTTGGATTGGAATTTCTAAAACAGGCAATCGATACGGACCCACGCGTGTTGGCGTTGCGCGCGCATACACTTTCACTACACTCCTGGTGAATGGCCTGTGTGGAGGAGCGAGTCCGAGGGTGGCGGCTGCAAGGTCGTTACCAAGGCCGAACTTACTACCATACCCTCATCTCTCTCCCCCTTGTTTCATACCCATTTAAACGTCCCGCTCAAACAAATCACCAAAAGTAGCGCGTAAATGCAGTGACCAAAATAAATAAAGCACTCCCTTTTACGACTAACGTCTAGCCTACGATGAATCGACGGTTTCGAACGGTATTACGTCATTACAAATTAAATTGGTCGGCTCAGAGATTTAACTGATGTAAACATTCGTAACGGCACGTAGTTTTCCTTCCTGACGGCAAGGAATACTCCCGATTGCTAGATAAACTCGTGTTTTATTTGAATTATAAGTAATTCGCATGTCCTAGATTTTAAATTCGAGAGATACTTACAGGGAACTTGTATCTAGGGTAGTTTTCCATTTGGCGGAAGATCATACTGTATCTAAGGTCAATGAAAACTGAGCATTAATATCTTGTCAACAACTTACAAGTTATCTTATTAATTGTTGAGACTTTGCGTATTACTGTGATACCAGTGCTAGTATAGCATGTATTGACGCAAATATCCAAAGGCCACTCGCGGGTCAGCAGAGTTGCTGAGCGAAAAGTAATTAATTAATCCTTACTGCAATATTATCTGTTATTATCATGTTATCTGGTTAACTGTGCTTTGGTTTCATTCAAACTAACGCCGTCTCTCGCAGAGTGCGCACGCGTTTCCTGTCAAACAATTCGAAAATTTAAATTGCTTCGAATACTTTCTTAAATTAAGCTCTTAATAAGTCTAATACTCTTAAGTTAACCGGCTCTATCGAAATTCCTCTGAAGTTTGCAAGTTTTAAGCTGAATTAAACTATCGGCGATCACGTTTCTTATTACATTGTGCACCCTGTAAGTAACTATAGTGTAGGCTGTCAATATTAGCATCATTATCACCTGTCCTCTCTTGTGATGAAGATAACAGTGGTGTTGTATAATACTATTATTATGTTTTCACTACAACTACCTTGTGCACACGCAGTGCACTTAATATTCAATTAACATATCGCGTATTGCATTGCTAATAGGCTCATTGCTGACGATTGGTGACTAATTTCATCGTTTCCTTTAGCAACTTCCCCATAGTAATTTTATTACTGGATTCATTATCCTGTTTTGTCATCAAACAGAGATTTGTTGGGGTATTATTGACATCACCTGCGACATAACCTTGAATATTGTTAAATGCCTTTATACTATAATGACGCTTCAGTATTAGTCAGTGCACTTTGTGTCTATACATTAACGTACATTCTTCACACTTCTCAAGCCTCTTCTCTGCGCGTAAGCAAAAGCAATTATCACTGAAATGTTTGCGTTTAGTTTGTCTCATGTCCGTGAATTCTGCATTATGGTCGTTGCTGCATTTGTTCACGAAACCACGTATGTTTTGGTAGGGTTTCTGCCTCTAGGGCGGTGTATTTTGCATTGTTTTCTTTTGTTCTCAGCGCTATCGAGTGCAAAGATGAGGTGTTCTCCGCACACCAGCTCCAACATGCGGACTTGAAACCTCTGCCTGTACCGCCTGCTGCATTCGAACCAGCGAACGGTGCCATAGTGTCAGTGGTACCTGCTACAGAGGAGATATTTGCACCAAGAGAGAAGAACATGAACAACGGTTATCTCTCGCTAGCCCAAGTCAAGGGAGATACAAGTGAGTAGCATGTCTTAAGGCTTTTAATTGTAGTTGCATTGCTTATTTAAATTATTCATCACTTAGTATGATATTTATTGACACATAGGTTTGCTTTCAGTGCTTAAAGACGAGCCTGATGACGAGGATCTGACTTATCTGGCACCAACGGCCGGTGGCACTTGCATCCCACTCGAGAACAGTCCGTTCGACGTCTTCGACGATTTCATTCTGAGTGACGACTATTGCAGTCTCTTAGGCGAGGACCTTGCTAATGGGTCACCTGTGGATTCCTTGACCGCCGACTCGTTACTACTGTCTTCACCTGAACCTCAGGTAAGATGTCGTAACAAGTATTTCTAATATTTTGTGAGATAATTTTAAGGTAACTTTTTGTCTAATGTTTCAATTGTTTTAGGAGAGTGATTCATCGTGCGAACAGTCTTCAATATTGACAGAACTGTCTCTGGATGCGTTAGATAGCACCAGGTCGGACAACGATATCGACGATGGACACTCGCCGTTTATCCCCCTCAACGATGAGCTGCCAGTTCTCGAGCCGGTTATTGAGCCGGCGGTTATGTGGGCGGCGTTCGCGGACAACGTCAGTATGGCTAGACCACAGCCGACGATTACACAGAACACTTCGCCGGCCCCGGCGCTACAGCGCTTACTGGCCGCGCCGCCCACAGGCCCCCCACCGCAAGATCTCATTACAAGCATATACTCAGATCAAGGTACATTATTAAACAATTAATATTGTTGTATTTTGATTGCGATAAGAATTGCCTTTAATGTATTGTTCCTTGTTCAAAGGTTTAATACCAAACAGAACAGTTTCATCATGGGAAACAGGCGTGAAACGAGTGCTGCATCAGGAAGAGGAGCCCCAAGCGAAACGTGTCAAGCGAAGCCCGTCTCCAGCATTAGAAGTACGGAGCGGCAGCACAAATTCGCAGTCTTCAAGCGTCCTCATGAACCTTCTGGTGAGCGGCTGCGACGTAGACGCCGGCTACATCTGCATGGTGCAGTGTCGGCCACGCCCCAAATTGAAGGCATGAGGCCCCGGTCCCAGGACAAACAATAAACTGTGATAATGCGCGTCCATTGTTCAGTCGCTAGTTGCCTCGTAACGTTTACCCTGGTCTTTTGCCACGTGACTCCCTCTGGTCGAAATGAAAACGAATTTCGTAGTTTTATTTAGTCTACTATGATAACCGCACTCAAAATACGAGGTCTGGACCTTTTCCATAAAACGTACCTATCAGGCGATAAAGTCGGCACGAAGTGTACCCTCGGCCAGATTAAAGTCTACGAAGGCAATTCAGACGTTTTAAGCACCAGGCAGACGGCAGTGTGTTGAGTACGATGGCTGTAGTGTAGTAATCTTCCATAGACTTGCAATATTGTGCATTCGCCCGTGGGCGTTAAACAGACTCAGTTTTAGGTGATATGTATATAATGGTGTAAGATTGAAAGCAATCATTCGTTTTATAGTGCTTAAGTTAACGTGCGCATATCTTTGTGGTTATGTGATGATATGTTGGTTGGTTCCTAGTTGTGTAGGTACCGACGCCGTAAGGCGTCTGCCGCGCACTTAGTCTTATGTTTGTAGTACGAGCCGAGTCAATACTAATTCTAGATTTAGTCTCGGACGTTTTCCAATAAAAGTGTACACCTTTTTTTTATTGATGTTTTAATCTCATTTTACTCAGAATCGTTTGTATCGAACCTCATACAAAACGAGTGTCCCAAAATGTTGTAAGAACAAAAACGTGACGATCTGCAAACGAAATTTTGGGACACTTTTCTTGCAAGAGGTTTTAAAGTACAAAAGATTTTGGGTAAGATGAGCCGAAAAAAATAATATTCGAAAAAGAAAACTTGATGCACACTTTTTTTGAATAACGCCCTGTCACGAGTAACGCTATTTATTTCTTATTGTAAGTTAATATAAGTTACTGTTACCTAATTGTAGGTAATGTTTTTTTACATCGAGGTATTTCGACCACTCGGTTGACACAACCGAATCGATCGACTTTTTTTCGATAGTTTCGTTACGCGATTCAAAGTCTATTATATTGAGTAGTCTTAGACAGTTTATGAATACTAGTTGGTTGTACGAAGATATTTTCACTGCCAAATGATACAAAGTACAATTTAGAACACAGTATAGTTTTCAATGTCATTTTGGTTATACATATACAAAGTTTAGTGTAGATTTTTGGATTCCTAGTGTTGTCGCGAATGCAATGTGTATTCTGTTTTATATGGATCTAAAACGTTGGATTTTTATTTCACCACTAGAACATTCGGGGTCATACATAGATGGTATTTTATGGGAGAGGTTGTTGTATGACACTAGCACTTAGCTAGATAGAGTATACTCGAAATGTAGCGCTTCTAATTGTCATAAACTTATCAATTTTTTAAAAGACGTATTTGTGTAGAAATTTAGAAGAAATCTATCTATCATCGTTGTTATAAAATAACTGTATGGTTGAACTGGACGATGTGTTAGAGGATTAATATATTTTTCTCGATTTAATAAAATATATGCCCAGAGTAATTGACAGAATTGCCATATATATTAAAAAATAAATCAAGAGTAATACTTGTAAATGGTGCATGTTGATTTTTATTAATACCCTTTTCCTTTCCTGATCCGCACCTTGGTGTTATTGGCTTTGATAATACCTATGCTATGAAAATATTCACTACAGAAGAATTTTTAGGAACATACAAAAGTAATTGCTTAACCATTTATACAGACAATTGAAAAATATAAAGTAGTAAACACTATTAATAAAAGCAAAAAAGATGAAGTTGCAAATATTTATTATTTACTGCTTTAGTGTTGATAAATGAATGTCGGAAACCCTCACACAAATCGACCTAGTCCCAAAGTAAGTTCCTTGGTTCGTGTTATGGGTACATTAAAATGCAGTCTGTCGAATTTTTTCACATAATTGAAAGCAGTTACTATACGAGTATTAGCATGAAGTACTCAGAACTGCTTTTCTATAATTGAGATTCAACCATTTACGCTTAATCGGGTGAATAGATATCATCTCGTGTGCAAGAGCACACGAGCGCGGCCAACAACGTAGTTGAAGCAGTCGCCGTGGCCGAAAACGGCCTAGGAGATAATAGTAATAGATATCATCTCAATTCGCTATATTAGCATTTGAATAAAAATCTGACGCTGATTATTGATTTCTATTGGATTTCTTTAAAACAGTATTAAATACTTGGAACTTTTATCTGGTAAACACGCAATCCTGTGCCGTCTAGAAGGAATTCTTGACACAAAATTCTACATAAGGACATAATAGGCGTTTCACAAATCTGTTACATTATGAATGAGGAAATTACTCAGCAATATAAAACGCTGCTACTAAATGATCTGTTTTCGTGATGGGTACACAATTCTATTTATAGCAATTATGGAAATACATGTTTTTGAGATAAAGCCGCAATAACAGGCTAATATTGTTGCGGAAGATTTTTCATATCACACGGTAATCAAAGGCAGTAGACATAGTTTTTACCGAGACAGTGGCCCGTCCATTGCGAGTAATCTCTACAAAAAGTTTTTTCATCTCGACACCAGCTGCTAGTTTCGGAATCTTCCTTAATTCAGTCGATATTATCCTTTGCACCTAATAAGCGGGAAACTCCAGGCATAAGCAAATTAAAACGTACCCGCCCCCTGGAAGGTTTATAGCGTAATAAACTTTTTTTTGATTTGTTGGTTTGCAATTTTGCGGGAGCCTTAAAAGAAACAATCCTTTCAACCGTCCCTCCCAACGTTATGGGCTTTGCAGATAGGTAGCAATTGTAGTAAAAAGGGCATCGACGCCTGAAATTCTGGTTGCCCTTCTGTCCTTCTCATGTCTACGGCGGCTTTTACAAGCCTTTATTTACCACGCAACGTTTAACATCATTTAAGTTTGTTTTGCGAAGATAGCAGCACTTACGAACAAGTTATCTTGCAAGTTATTGATAGATAACTATTATTGTATATACATATACATACTTAGGTATAATAGTGACAGAGTAATACCGACTGTCAAAGTTAAGCTGGTTTCAATGTCGATAAGAGTATTCAAACCCCAATACTCCCAATATATCAGTGTGATTCAGCCTCTTTCTTGGCAGGTTTTTAATCATTTCTGAATTTTCTATCCTCCATTTTGTATTGTACAGTCACACAATTATAATATACAATTCGACATAAGCATGTAATAAAATGTACAGCTACTTTTCACGCTGACTCGGGCTAAAATACCTAGTACCTACGTAACTTAAACTCTTAAAGCGCAGAAAAACAGTACGTCGTATTATTCAACTAGAATTATTCCAAATCAGAATATTTAACGCTAATTTACGATATTTTTTCCATCGATAAGTTCAAAACATAATACCTTAAGAAAGCTGAAAAGTTATAATTAAGAATAGGTCTGTAGATATCTCCCGTCTTTTAAGTGAGGAGAATGCCAGATTCGCCGATAAGGCCGCAATCCGGGCATCCCTGGGGAGTGATAGCAGTAAGGCAAGAAAGGCGGCAGTAACTGCGCCGGGGTACTTAAATCTATTACTCCTTTACGTATATATACAGCCTTAAGGTTTGGTACCGTATTAACGTTTGGGAATCACAAGCCACAGCAATAAAGTAAAGATTAAGACCGGAATGTTTGGGAGCGTATATATCGAAACTTTCCAATTGTTTTAGTAGGTAAGTAGTTTAGGTCTTCAAGTTTCATTTGCAACACCATTAAATATGATTATAATACTTTTTAAAAGCTAATTTGAATCCGCATCAGATGTAATAGAAAACAAGCGTTCTTATTAAAAAAACTTGTTAAACTCGAAATACTTTTAATAAACTTGCATATAAAAAAAAAATACGATGTCTTTATACGGAAAGAGGGTTAAGTTAATGGAACATATAAAATTGGAACAAACAGGTACATTTCTTTACTTTTTACGCGCCCATGAAATCAACAATTCAAGCTCCAATAAGTACTCGTAAACTCCCAACAGAGCAAATACTGGAACACGCCTTAACATGTGCTGATTCGGTTTATTAGGTTGGAATGGCGCGTGGGTTGGCTATTTGTTTGATCCGATTAATTAAAGACTAATGACGACGCAGTTGGCGCAGTGGTAGTGCAGGTCCTATTGAACCGGCGGTCTCGAACTAAGAACTCGAATATTCCTGGGTCTTGGAAGTTTTATATGTATTAAGTATATTATATTTATTTATCGGTATGTATATCGTCGTGTAGTATCCATAACGCGAGCTTAATAGAACTTAATGTTAATAGAACGTAATCGGAGTCATTCCGTTTTGTGAATTTGTACTGCCACCCAAAGCCCGACTCACTAGTAGTGAAGGCTAATCAATCCTGATATAATAAAAAAGACGTCACGAGCTTCACTTAAAGCCTAAGTAGGCTTTCCTGCTACGTTCGGGTTAAGTCGGCGCGCGTTCATGGCAAGGAGGAAACGCACGAGCCTCTTTTTAATTAAACAACCATCTAAAATTGGCGGCCAAGACTCACATGCTAATGACGCTTTCGTTATCAGATCGGTTCGAGAAAAGGTAGGTAGTGCTCGCCTCTTTTTTGATTGTCTTAGCCGTGGCCACTACCGTGCCCCCAGATGATTATCGCGGTTCGTTTACCTACCTTGAATAACATCTTTATCTTTACCTTGCTTCTATATATGTATAGTTAGTAGGTAATTGAAGTTTATGCCAGGATATAAATAATTCCGTTCCGGCATCGTAAACTTTATGGTTAAATTAATACGAGAGCTAGCGCCTGTCCTACGAGTTATATAGCGGGAATATCTCTATTCTAGTAATTGCCCACCATTCTTGAATATTATTTACTACCAGCCCTGATATAATTGTATTATGATGGCGTGAAAGAACTAATTGAATTAGCAATGAAATAGTGACTTAAGTAAGACGAAATACTATTCCGTATGATCTTAATTGGTGGTGTCGGATTAGTGATTTGGATTGTTACTAATTTATTTAATACATAGTATGGAACTGATCTGTAATAGTATATTACATACGAGGGTCGTTGAATTCGTGAATGGGTCATTGTCAGTTCAAAAAACAAAATTCGTCCCTCCGGTGGTCAAAAGCTAAAAGCTTGTACGGATCTAGGTTATGTTGCTATTACATCGGATTATAGAAGAAGGAACGTTCTTTATTCTCACAGGCATTTTATCAGAAAATTAGGCCCTGGAATCCTTAATTTCGCAAATGTCCATCGGATAGACTTGAACCTAAATCTGACAATGACGCGAATGTCCCAAAGCGCTGGTGTTTGTGGCCCGAACGATGCGATTTGATCTGGGCCAAAGTTTTACGTGTTGTCTTGGCCAGAAAGTGAGGTTTACTCCCCGCGTAACGGGCAGAAAATCCCACTTATGGCCTAGGGTGATAAATAAATAAATAATCATTATCGGACAACCTCAAACAAATCAATCTAGTCCCACTGTAAGCTCTAGTAGGCTTGTGTTATGGACACTTAGACGACGATAAACATACTTATATAAATAAATACATACTTAAATACAAATAACATCCATGACCCCAGGCACAAATATTCGAGTTCATCACACAAATATATATAAATTGTATTTACATACAATACATACAAAGTTTAGTAGATGTAGTAAACGTTGCTGAAGAGCGATCTTTCTATCAATAATTTCGTATTTTTACAAATTGTCATTTAACCATTCGTAATACCCCTACTTTAAAAACCTTAATTGTGTGTAAATAAAAATCTACACAATTTTGAAATATATGCGGATCAACTAGAATTGAATAAATAATTAACTAAAGGGAACTTAACTATACCAATTTAGAGCTCGGATACTAATTGTAATATCAAAGCACACGTTAATTTAGAAGTAAATAACAAACCCTTACGTCATAATAATATCTAGAACAATCTTAGCTTCCAGCCGCGCCAATAGGTTCGCTAAGTGCACTCTATTAGACCGCGCTGCCTTAATAAATAGAAACAAACAGACATGTAACGAACGTAGAATCTGTGTCAATGAAAATACCAGCCAACCCACTAACTTACGACTAAATTGACTGATCTTTATTTGAGCGCTTTTTTAAAGTGAACATGATTCTTTTAAATAAAACGAATTAAACGTATTATATCGCGTATATTAATTATTTGAGTCTACCTTATGATTATTTTTGTAGAAATTAGATTTTTGTGCTCGTCGTTTTTACTCGCCTGTAAATTCGAATCTACAGAAGATAAGGTTCTCCAAAATTTCTATTCCAGTCTAGATCGTCGCGTTTTTGTATGTATGTGTTTTAAAGTTCTATGAACGTGAAGCACTGGAAAAATATGTTTTCATACAAAATTTTGGGACAGCTTTTCTTTTATGAGCTTCAAATGTACAAACGATTCTAAATAATCAATTATCCAAAAATAGTAGTGACTGTGTGTGTACTCTGTTTTTGAGAAACGCTCTCTTGGAGTACTTAGTCTCATAATATGAACGTTAGGAACACTTGCCGCATTATGTAAATAACTATCACGGTGAATATTTTCAAAGCCAAGGTCAAAGCCGATACTCAATAGTCTCGATACCTACCTATAACTCGTTCCTACCTAGCAACATGCACCTATTTGCTATGTTAAATATGTTTTTATCGTAGATTTGCGACGCTTTTGGACTGAACTATTGCGCTAACATATTACAGTTATACTGGAGACCTTTTGCTTATACCTACCAAGTTTTTTTATAACTCGAATAGATTGTCCTAGGTTAGATCCGACTGACATGGAACAAGGTTCAATTTTATTCAATGTTTATATATCATAATGTCACTAAATTTCCGATTAAATCTTATTCCAGTTAAGGAATCTAACCCTTATTGTCCAAATACTAATGAATTTTCTAATATGTATTTCAGGATGTACCGCAGCCGATGCAGACCGTGAAGCCTCACCAGTACAGGTTGGTGATGACCCAGCAGCCTCAAACGCCAATCAACAACATCATCCCTGTGCCGGTGATGAACCTGATGCAGTCCAGATTCCCTCAGAAACAGATGCGTCCACTGATACACAACTCAAATCTGATACCAAACTCTAATTTGATACCGAAGTCAAATTTAATACAGACCTCAACTCTGATACGCAACGTTTCAAGCAACGCGATGTCTCCTTTGAGTCTTAATGTTGGTAGTCCAATGTATTCGCTCCCATCGAGCCCTAATACACCAAACTACAGCCCAGCTATGAGCCCCGTGCAGAGGGAGCGCGTTCTTAGCCCATACACTCCTCCTCAATCCATGTCGCCTATTGGCAAGTATAAACAGATGTACAGTCCCGGAAGACTTCTATCCCCCATGGGCGTCATACACGGCAGCGACCCGTACCTCACCAACAAAATGTCTCCAAGCCCTGACTTCCAACAACAGGGAAGCCCTAACTTCCAACAACAGGGAGATATGCTCATGGACACCAACATGAGCTTAACTTCAACGGACTTCTGGCCAGACTCGGAAATCCTGCAAGGATCCAACGATCTCCTCACGGCTTTCGACGACGTTAAACTCGGCTAAAAACTGACTAAGGAGTGATTTCTCGACTCGATAAAATGGCGTTTATTCGCACCCCTAAAACCTAAAATATAATGCTATCAAATCACGTGAATTCCGTCGATCCCCGATCATCCGCGCCATTCCCGTACGCGAAATGTCAGACATTTTATTTGAGGTCTGATTTTTTGTAGAAATCATTCTACCGAATGCAGGGTCGGAAAGGGTAGAAACAATAAAATACCGAAAGGATTCCACGTCATTCTGACATGTTCCAAACCAATTATAATTTGTTGGACACAACCTTCAGTTAATTTTGCATTGTTGAAATATGAATTTCATTTACGAGTTGTAATGTGGAACTCTTGGTAACGTAATAATGTGACTTACCACGTCAGTTATGTGTAGACTTAAGAACATAGCTATAAAAAGTATATAAAATTGTTGTAATATAGATTTATATATGTTTAATGAGTGCCGAAAAGTAAAAACGTCTACATATATTGCATTGAAAATCTTTGAACCGATCAAGTATCGGCCATACGGTGCATCTAACTATCGCGTCTTGCGCATTGAGACCTTGAATTGTAATCAAGTGAATCTTATTTGCAGTCTATTATACAATTGAAATCGACTTCTACCACTTTATGTGGTTTCCATCCTCCAAATTCAAATCGAACACTCCGAAGAAAATTGGCGTATGATTTTACTTTAATTTAATACTTATTACAAATTCTCATTTAAGGCGAGGTCAAATATTTTCGTATTTTTATAACGTTTTGGAGTAAATTATTGCGACCGCGGCATTAACGTTCTGTATGTATTTTGTACTGAGATGCTCATACAAATTCACTGTTTTTTAACGATACGGTTTTCAAACAGTACGAATACATATAAAGTTACGAGCGGTTGGCTGTATTATAAATCATATGATCAAAATTATTATACTCATTTAGCATTTAAGAGTCCTATATTTTGTTACATTGATACCGAGTCTATTATGTCCGGTGAACCTTTGTAAAATATCAACACATAGTGTGTTTTATACAGTGGCAGTGGGTATTTACACGGCCTTGTATTTTATACGTACAATGAAAATATAATTGGTTGCAAAAACCACATGCCGTCTCATGTATGCAAATTGCAAATCTAATAATGGACCTAAGAAGTATTCGATTTAAAAAAAACAGTATTTCTCTTGATAAATAAACAAATGACAAAAGTGAATAGGCACATTATGGAACAAGATAATATAAAGTTGCCTACTTAAAAAAATGCTAATGAAAATGTAATTTTACACCGCAATTCTACACCCTTCGAATCTTGTGTATTTTAGTTTCTGGAAGAATTATGCTTTGAAAAAATGTTACAGGGTCGTTTTTACTATTCATTACACACGAAATTTAAAAGGAACCGAAAGACCTCTGTTGAAATTCAATTGAATTAATACTAAATTAGTTTCGATACTTCTATCCAGGCTCGAATAACACAACGGTTACCTATTATTATGTTTTTGTTACCTATGTAGTATTACATAAATATTATAAGCATGTTCTGTTTTCCAGAACATACCCTTGCTGTGGGCAAGCTGGTACACTTCAAGTACAATATATCAACCTTCGGATTATCAAATGCAATTTAACTTTTCATTTACATCAAATCTCGTTGTTTATTATTTAAGATACTTATATAAGCTAGTTTTAAGATGGGATTGTTTCTATTGTTTTGTAATGTGGACATCGGTAAGCATTTTCTATCGTTAATGTTATGGATGCTCGTCTGAATGTCAAGAGTTGAAATTTTGGACTATGGAAAATAATTTAGTTATTTAGACCATATTTAATGTTAACCCTCATTAGTTATATGAACGTGGAATATGGAGCGCAAAATCGGTTTTATGTAAAGCATCGGTGTAAATACCGTTTTAACCACCAAAAAACGATTTTGCTTTCTATCGAGAAAATAAAACATACTGCCAATTTTCATGTCTATCAAAATAATTTTAGTGTTTAGTAATATCTAGATTTTATGTTAATATTGAAGTAATCTTTGTGAATTCCAATTCTAACGTCAGCACTTGTGCCATACATCGTATGTTGTTTTTCTTTCTGATCCTTGCTTGACGAAACGGCGAAAATTTTATGAAATTTTGGAAATATATTGAAACGAAATTGTAAATAAAATTAAAATTATTTACAAGTATTTAGATATTAAATTTACTGTCTTGAATTAATTTATTGTTGTTTCATTTATAAATTGTGATACCTGAGTAGGGGCTGAATAGATTGGCATTTAAAGATAATAACATCACGTTTTTTTCTTAGAAGCACTATTCTATTGGATTCCCACCAAACTTCCACTAACTTGTGCAGATTATTCTAGAAACTTAACAGTAACTTCAACTCAAATATTTACCTGTACATAAAGAAACATAACAAATTAATTCCCACAGGGTAACGACCCACAGGATGGCAATAAGATTGGTGGCGTGGTTGGCTTCTCGTGTCTTGAAAGCATTGGCGTATCTAACATTATTTTTCAGGGGGGGGCTGGGGGGGGTCTAGGGGGGGCCTGTCCATGGCCTATGAGATGAAGTCATAAATTTCTATGCATTGCACAAACTCCTGGGGTGGGCACTAGACCATACTGGGGTGGGCACGGCCCACCCGGCCACCCCCCTATATACGCCAATGCTTGAAAGCCTCGCTACGCTCAGGAATCTTTCTATGTTTGAACCATTTGCTTCGCTCATGGTTCAATCTTAGATACAGCTTTCAATTTCAACTCGCGCCAAATAACAACTTTGCAGCCTTGCATAACTAATAACTATTTTGGCATAAGCCTGTAATTAATATTTATTAATGCAGTCAGTCCCAGATCGAAGTCAATTATTAGTGTATCCATCCGTCCTTAAACTCTAGACGTAAACAACGTCTACCCCCAGCCAGGGCCGTATTTACCTCTAGACCTACAAGGCCCTGGCCTAGGGTCCCAGCTAGCCCTATATAGTCCTAGAAGCAGGACATGTACCATACTTATGTCATGTTCTCTTAGGGGAGGGGGGCCTAAATGCCAAGGGCCTATAGAATTTTTCACCTATGATGAGTCCTATGACACCTGTCATCTCAGTACATTTTTCCGATTATAGGTTATAAAATGTACTGAGATGACAGGTGTCACAGAACTCTTCATCGGTGAAAAATGGTGTAGGGGCCCAGGCCCTTTAAGTCCGGCCCTGCCCCCAGCCTTCGATTACGTGCAGTATTTTCCTCATAACATTTCCATCCCGTGAATAATATTTTGATTACCTTTTCCATTATTGTCTACGACATTTCCATTGCCTATTAAAAAGATTGTACCTACTTATAAAACAAATGTACCAATCAATTTTTCAACCGATGCGTCTAAACTTCATTGTAAAATTTCTCCTTCAAATATTTGATCTATGCTTCAAGTAATGACTTCTCTGTGTTTATGTTCCACTTAAAACTTTAAATGTACCAATGTTATCTAATAAACACGAAGTATGTATATGAAAGCCCGATTTCTTGGTAACTTAGAGACAATTTGAGTAACGTCGGCTTACGGAGACAGTCAAAAGATCTCGGTGAAATATTTGATTCGCCCAATTGTGCATTTTGAGATTTTTGAGAGACTGTAGCGTTAATTAACACAAGTAACGAAGGGGGGACTGTATTTACCAGTTAATCGAGTATTTTAAACATAAAACGAAATGCCAATCAAGTTACCTCTGATTTCATGTAATACACTAAAGAAATCGTCGACGATCGATTTAAGAATTCTAATAAATATAGGTAGTGTAATACATAATAGATACATAATTAGGCACCTTACTAGCACCATAAAGTAGAACACAACAGAAAGATCAAGAAGGAAAATCGAAGAACTGTAGGTACTTTATTATTAGTAGTTTGTGTAAAACGCGACACAATCGATCGTCGAGTCTGGCCACATGTCCAACCGACTGCGTGTGTGACCGACCGACCGCTACAACACAGGCTACGAAGGCGGGCCGATTTTTAACGTTCAAAGTGGAAGGCGGAGCAAAGGGCCCACACAAGTGTACGCTGCAGGGCTAGCATATCTTGCCACGACTTCGCTTGTCGTGCGACTTAGCATCGCCTGTCCTGCTCGAACAGTATTGAAAGGAAAGTGACAGTATGTATGGCGCAACAAAGAGGCGCGTGGTGGTGTGCAGTTCTTTCCCTTGCAGAACGTATCTAAGTAGTAAGTACCATAACATAATAGTCATTATTCCATAATGGTATGGAGTCAAAAGAATTATGATTTAAGTACCTAAAGAGAGAGGAAAATATTAAATTTACATTAGGTGTAAGGAGGAGATGGGCTTACAAAACAGCTGCTCTAGGGGCGTTCCACCAAAACGTGTATGCATTGTCGGTCACGTGACGGCTATGCCAGCTAGCTTAAAAACACAATAAATCCAAGAATTCACTTTCAATGCAAGTCAAGTTACAAAATATTGATAAAAATTTACTTTTTAACTTCTTTATGAGAGTGTAAAAGACAATCGTCACGTGCCTGACATTCTGGCGGAATTCCTCTCTTAGATAACGCCATTCTGTTGCGGGAATTCTCAATGCATTGAAATATGTACTACCTAAATTCTCATAGTCTGGCTAACAAAATATTACTCAAATGTTTGGCGGGAAATTAAAAAATCTTGGGCTGTTTAGTCTTAGTTTGACTTATTTAACTCATTTCCTTAGGTAGCTTACGTGTGGACAGAATATTTAAAATATTTTCTAGCATCAAAACTATAATTCCCACTACACGTAGCGAGATAACCACGAGATAACCCAAGATTTTTTAAATCTCTCGCCAAACATTCAAGTAATATTTCGTTAGCCAGACTAGCTGGGCCGCGCGGTGTTACTTGCTCATCGGTCATCCCACGAGAGCACTATATTTTTTCGGGATAAATGTTATCACAAACTATCCTACGTTAACACAAACCAATGTCCATACGTAATTGAAGGGGTTCGAGGAACCTAGTACTTTCTTCGTTACCTATGTCACTCCATTTCACCACACACAATCGTCACCACCTGGATTAATATCCAGGGTGTCAGCTGCAGTAATAAATAAAATAATTAACTTTTGCACACGAGGCAATGACGTATACTCAAAATCTAATTCGTATTAGTATTTGATATTCGTGAGTTGGAATCAATGAAATTGTTGAGTAGTTTTGTGCTCTTCTTAAAAAAAAATTAAATCACTTATTCCTTCATGTAATTATATCACCAGCGCCATCTAGGTCAAATGTCGGAAACTATCAAACTAGTGTAAACGTCAAATACTAGATGGCTGCACAAAAAAAAACACAGTGCTACAACTACGATTATCCATGTCAAGAAAACACAGATATTTTCAAAGATATGTATAGAAATTTTAAAGTATATGAATTGTAACGTTTTATTAATTAAAAATAAAATAATATTTATAATTTTTTGATCTAGCAACGATTTCTTAAGACGTTTTTATATTTCTGATAATATTATTCATGCTTGTTGTAAAATGATTAAAAAAAATCGTTTTCAATGAAATTGTAATTTTTAACTAAATTTATTATTTCAATTCGTATGAATACAATAAATTCATGTATTTGAATATAAATTTTAAGAAACACTAGGCGAATACGTTAATGTTTTTTGCTTC
The DNA here is from genome assembly GCA_947623375.1 of Apotomis capreana. Taxonomy (NCBI): domain Eukaryota; kingdom Metazoa; phylum Arthropoda; class Insecta; order Lepidoptera; family Tortricidae; genus Apotomis; species Apotomis capreana. The sequence goes on from OX392516.1 coordinate 14,502,212, forward strand.
ACTGGTAGTAAGCATAGTATGAGTTAATTAGTTAAATACTCGTCTTCTTGTGCGAATGACATTACTGACAGCAGCCGATAACGTCATGTCATTGGTCAATCGAAATTGAATCGAGAAATAGACGTTCCACCGCTCGGTCCATGAATTATTTATTATTTGTTTTTTCTCGGTCGTGAATTCTAAATAAGGTTGTATGTGTGGGCAACAATGAGATAACAATTATACAGTTACAAGTGCTTCTTGTTTAGAAACTTTTTGTTATTATTTGTGTGCGATCAAATGGCTTCTACGCCAGTGCAAGTGAACGGTAATGCGAATAAAAACAGTCCCCTGGGAAAGCGGAAAAAATCTCGAGGCAGCAAGGGTTCGTACCTATCGAAATGGCTGGATAAGACTATGTGTCATATTCAGGAGTCGACTCCCAGTATGGACACGTACGATTCATTCGTGACTCCTAACTGGAGCGCACAGTTCGCGCCGGGTTACGACCCGTGCAGGTATAACATGTTCGGTTACGCAGAGCCGATGTCGCTACCTACGCCGCCTACTTACTGCAGTCCTATAATGCCGCCGATGTATCCTCCCGAATACCGTTATGTACAAAGCGTGAACAAGAGTGTACAGGTGCAAAGGCCTCGTCAGCGACGCCGAAGTGATAACAAACCAGAAGAATGCCACAGCACGCCCACAAGCACTCCTAACTGCACATTGAACACCAATTATTTCCAACCAAAGAATTGCTCCGATAGCCAAGATTTCGCGAGCTTACCGCCGATTGTTACGTCAGTGGGGGACACGAATTCCAACAGTGATATGAATACCAATGAGAAGGATGAGTGTGCGCGGAGATACAGCGATCCTTGCGTGCAAGGACTGCCTGATATCGCTAGGCCGGCCAATGGAGAGGTGGACTCTGTATCGGAAGCGAGCTCTGGTCTGTCGGGGAGTCAGGTTGGCAGCAGACTTTTGACATACCTCCTAGACCAGATTACCAGTTTAAAAATGACCAATGAAAGACTGAATAAAGACTTACAAGATACTAGAGGTAGGTTTTTTGTTTATTGTTAATGATTTTAAAAAACTTAACTGCTTTTTAGTGTGAGTCGAGACTGAAAGTGTAGACTAATCCTATCTGCTGATATCTTGATACGTAAGTATGCCGTTAGGGCTGATTCTTGTGTGTTCAGATTTTAATAATGATTGGTAAGATTATAGGGTTCATCATTCGGGTTAAGAAAAAAAAACATCCCATTAAAACTCGCATAATTCCTAACTCTGTAAGTCAGTTGAAGAATTGAAAAACTGCATAACAATTGAAAATCTTATTAAAAATAATACAAAAATCTGGTACAGCTTCAGAATATATTGAGCTAAACAAACAATTCCAGGATGTATGGACCGTGGGAATTAGCATGAATTGTTGCACACATCATAATTTAAACTTCATTGTTGAAACTGTAACAATAAAAGAACACCAATTGTTTTTGCAATTAGAGCATGAGTGAATAAATGTGTGGTCAGTTTGTTAAAGGCCAGTTACAAAAGTAGATCTATCATCCTACTCTTTAGAATTTAGGTTATTTCAAATTATAGAGGCAAATTAGTAAAATAAAAAAAGTGCCTGTGCCAGGGGTTCACAAACTGTACATAGAGTGAAGAGGGATGCTTGCGATTTCGGCAAACTGAAATAGTTTTTATACCTCTGGCCTAATGAGATATGTGAGTAATTATAAAGAGATAAATTAAATGTAATAAACACATTCATATGTGACAATGAAAGAATCATAAATATGACTATGACTTGTGTTATTCTTTACAAGGTTATTAATTCTAACTTTTTATAGACAACTTGCCTATATTTTAATATCATTATAGGACTATAAACTTTCCCAACGAAATAGATTCCAAAATTTCATTAAGATAAATCACTTCATTCAGAAATCCATCTCTTCACATTAGTTAGTTATGTAGTGGCCACCTACACACGAAGCACTTTCAAATGCTAGAGCCATCCCACACACTTGCAAGCAAGTCAAGGAGAATGGTCAAATGTTTTGTTCCACCCACAGCAAGGACAAATAATGAATAACTTACTGGAGGCAGTTAAGTTGGACCTTGACGAAATGTTCAACTTTTGGTTGAATTGAGTATAATGATAACTTGATGGTTAAAAATTAATATGACTTCTACTTTTGGTTATTTTGACCCTGAAGCTACATATTATGACAGAATATAACACTTGACAGTATGTCAGTTCTTAAAATAATTAGAAATAGATGCAAATTATGCATTTTCTAAAGCAATAAACCTTCATTGTTTGCTTGAAATCCTTTGCCAAATCATTATTTGCCAGTTGTATAACAGTGCGGTTGGCTCTATGGCATTACAGTTACCTACATAGTTAGCGGTCCTGGGTTCAGATCCCAGCAAAGGCCAATGTTGTCTAATGAGCTTAAAGTGCTTAAACGTGTTAAGACATACAGTATAAGTATACTGTTGTATTGTAAAATCAAATACAAAACGGTACCCAAACAAGCATGCCAGTGTGTAGGTATAACAGGATTTGCACAATATTATTTTAATTCCATAATAAAATTTGTAATAATTACACTAGTATATTGGTCTTTAATAAAATTAGCTGTTTCAATATGTGAATACAAGAATAAAAATCAATATTAGTTCAGAATATTGTCTTTGGTTTCTGCGACTGTCACACATTAAAATAAAAATAAAATGATTTAAACCCTTTAGGCGACTAATGTCTATAAGGAAAAATCACGAGGTATAAAATTGACAAGAAACACTTTATAAAAATGACGATATGGAAAAATTACAAAGTATTATAAAGTCGAGGAATAAAAATGACGAAATAGAATTTAATCGAAGTATTAAAATGACTAATGATAAGGGGACGAGAAAAATGGAGCAAAATAGTCACACAATGGTACCCAAGAGAAGGGAAAAGGAGAAGGGGAAGGCCATATAAAAGGTGGGATGACGACATCAGACAGGTAGCAGGAACAACGTGGGGTAGAGTGGCCATCGATAGGCTAGATTGGAGAAGATTGGAGGAGGCCTTTGTCAATCGGCAAACAGACATACAAAAATTTATGAATGGGAATTAAGGAAAACTGTAATTTATACTTTTATATTGTCTGAATGAAGGACTATTATTATAAGTATACTATATTATATTATATTATATTAAAATGACTCTTTTCACTTTGCCTTAAAGTTGACGCAGGGCTCCTATTTCTGTGCAGTTCTGTGCAGTTGCCTTCGGGCATCTGAAGATAACTAACGAATCTAACCTACCTAGACCTGGGGCCGTTGTACAGTCGCCATCAGATATATCGCAGCATATAAGGCGTTCATAAATATGTGAACACGACTCTTATTGACTGGGCGTTACAGTACATGTTGATGGCGACTGTACATCCCTATATATTAGGGTTTTTTCAGAATTACAAGTCTCGCAATAATAATAAGTCTATACTACATCTCGTAATTTTTATACTTCGTCATTTATACTTTCGGTAATTTTTATTTCTTGACAATAATTTCGACATTTGTATACTTACCTCGTAATTTTTCCTATAGGCAAATTACGACTATTTGATTTAAACGGATTATCGCGTATATGTATTAATTATTTGAGCCTCCCTATATAATATTCTTCTTCTTCTTCCTCGCTTCCTCATGACAGGGTCGTGACCATATGAGGCCGTTATCCGTTGCACCAAAGCTCTCCACTCCACGGGTTTCCGCCTTCCGGATTGACGCCTGTAGAGTTTCCTGACAGGCTTCTTTCACGGCATTGGTCCATCGGATCGGGGATCTCCCACGGGCCCTTTTTCCTTCCACGTGGCCAACTAAATGAGCTTCTCTAAACTATCTGGTTTGCTGTAGGAAAATGGTCGATAAGCGGCACTTGACCTTCAATTCTTATATAATATTAGTTCAGATCAGATCAATCAATATTTTTGTTACAGCGGAACTGAACAGCCTTCGAACACAACACAGTATTTGGCAGAAGGGATCCAGCTCTAGTCTCGGTGGCAACAATGGTAAGTAATTAGGGAATGCAAAAACCGACCAAATTTCATAACCGATTATTCTATCGGTTATACCACAAAATAACCGATTAATCGGTTATAACCGATTATTACAAACTTTGAAAAAAATCGAAGAAATATGGTCTAAACGTGGAAAGCTATGCTGCACGTACGACTTATAAATGAAACACAAACGATGTTTGGTACTTATCTATTTCTTTAATCGACAAAAAAATACAATCATTTTTATTTCCAATATTTTCAATCAACAATCAACTTCGGGATATAGACACCCGTCCTTTATTCATTACTCTACCTGCGCATTAGTAAGAAAGAGATGGGAGATGTTTATCTCCAAAAAAGGAAACAATGCGCCGTGGTATATTAGCTATAATACCACAAACCCAAAAAAGTTATAATTTGCATTTATGTATTACAAGCTTTTGCCCGCGACTACGTACGCGTGGAACTTGATAAAAGGGATTATTAAAAGCGCCTAAGCAAACGTAAGAGCAGTTGCGCTTTTGGTCTAATAATTACATTTCCTACAGGGTCACCGCACCCCAACAGAAATGTTCACTCACTTTTCAATCTTTTAGGTATAATTTCCAGGATGAAAACTATTATATGTCCTTCCTCGGATCTTAAACTATCTCTATGCCAAATTTCATCAAAATCGATTCAGCAGTTTAAGCGTGAAGAGGTAACAGACAGACAGACTCACTTTCGCATTTATAATATTAGTATGGATTATTTTCATGTTCCGACCGTTCTGAGATTTTCCTCGGAACCCTGCTGCGGGCTCGGCAGTTTCAGTAGTCGTAAATTTGTTTTAAGTACAGTACCTAAGTTACTTAGCTTATAATGATGTTTGGTTTCGCGGTGTACTACGAAAATTACGAAAATGTCATGATTTAAACAAATATTAAATAACCGATTATAACCGATTACGAAATAAAAATAATCGGTTATTGATATGACTGAAATAACCGATTAAAACCGATTTTTTCGGTTTCGGTTAAAACCGATTTGCATTCCCTATAAGTAATTCAGCACATTAAGCCTCCTTGTACGTATTATTAATTCACATGATGATAGTTTTGATAAGTGAGTTACTTTACTGATATTTTGAGTGATAGTAGTTGATATTTACTTTATTTTCTACAACGGTCACAAATTTAAATAAAACAATTTAGTATATTCAGTCAACCTTTGTCAATGGTAACTGTAATAGTTACTAAAACGTCAGAAAGGATAAAATAATATGGTTTTTCGGCCTAAACTATGAAGAATTTTGACTACTTACTGATATATATAACGTCACAAGTCGGTCAGTACCTATCTTTTACTTAAACTTTATATTAATTACTTTACTACTGTATTGGGATTATCTAATGTCAATGATAACCTAGGGACCCATTGCTCCTTGGGGTCATGTCTTGTTTTGCCTGTCACGTTTCGTTACGCGTTTGTATTTGTACAAACAGTTCTACGACCAACCGTCTGACGATTATTTATACTAAGCACAATCTTAAAATAGGCCTTATTTTTGTTTTTAAATTAAACATTGAAAATGTTTACGTATTGCTGAAAGAGTAGGTATAGTGTCCCGATTTATGAAATTGTGACATTTGCATGTAGTTTCGCCCATATGTGAGGTACGCGGCGGGCGTTATGTCAAAATGTGCGTCTGCCGGAGGGCTTTAAGACTGCGCCGAGCGAAATATGAAAAAATAAGCAGTTGCCGTTAAGTAGAGAACGTCAACACTAATTGTTTAATCCATTTCTAAACTATACAGGGTGAGCAATCCAAATGGGTCTGTATGGAGGTTTTGGAAACCATAACAGATAGCGAAATCTTGGCTTAGGAACCATGACGTTGATTTTAGTAAAAAGAAAAACTGCATTCATATACTTACAAAAATACATGTACTCGGCCCAGGAATCGAACCTGGACTTTTTGAAAAATTAAATTTCGTTGATATCTAAAACTAATAAAATGCATTGTTATTAAACAACGAAGTTTTATTTTTCAATACTTCAGTGCCGCCGCCGGCCCTTTGACTTTGTATGGGGAAGTTTTAATATTGTTTAAGTAATCGAACGAAATCTTATGTAAATATTAGACTGAAATGCCCACAATTTAAATATTTTGCAAAATATCGTCATTAATATGATTCCGGTTATCATTATAAATCGTTTATCTGAATAGACCACTTATGCATATCTTATCTACAACCATCATATTAAGGGCCTGTTTCACAGGTTCTAACAATTACAAATTATTTGAAACTAGCTTTTGCCCGCGACTACGTCCGCGTGGAACTTGGAAGTATGGAAGCAACCTCGTACTACACGATAGATATCCACCTAATCACCTTAATTAATAAAAGGGATTATTAAAAGCGCCTAAGCAAATGTAAGAGCAATTGTGCTTTTGGTCTAATAATTACATTTCCTACAGGGTCATCAATGTCATCATGAATTACTTACTCACTTTTCAATCTTATTAGGGATAATTTCCAGGATGAAAACTATCCTATGTCCTTCCTCGGATCTTAAACTATCTCCATGCCAAATTTCATCAAAATCGATTCAGCGGTTTAAGCGTGAAGAGGTAACAGACAGACAGACAGACACACTTTCGCATTTATAATATTAGTATGGATTAGAACGCATTCGTTCAGCGGGCGTGCCAACTTATTTAATAATTTGAAAATGGAACGCTTAATAACTTTTCTTTTCTTGGAATGAATGTTGTGTTTTAAATCATCGAGCCTTTTTAAAACTGCCTTGTGTCAATTTTAAATAACTTTCACATTATTGTTGTGTTATGTGCGTGTTTGGAAAATGCGTTTTACTAATGAAGAACATTTAGGTCTATTGGAAGCCTATTTTAAATGTGATAAGAATTGCACACGAGCTTTAGATTGGTACCGAAATAAACATCCGTTACGTATTATACCTACTCGAAAGATATTTTCAAAACTTATAAACAATTTGAGTTCTTACGGTAGTTTCACAAGGAAAAAGCAGAAGAAACCACGAACATGTGATATTAATGTTGAGATAGCCATTTTGACTTACTTCGAGGCAGCTCCTGATGCTTCAATTCGAGATGCTGTACGCAATATCCCAGACATTTCGTACGGTACCGTACGTAATATTTTGAAAAAATACAAGTACAAGTGTTACCGCAATGCACATTTGGTTCAGGCCTTGCATCTAGGCGATGACATCAGACGGCTCGAATTTTGTAACTGGTTAAAGGAAAAAATAAACACAAATCGACACTTCTTGGAGTTTATAATATTTTCTGATGAGACTCAGTTTTCAAATAATGGTATGTACAATCGCAAAAATCACCATTTTTGGTCACGACACAATCCCCTGCGGATCCACGAAGGGCGACACCAAGTAAGATTTTCATTTAACTGTTGGGTTGGACTTTTACATAATAGAGTTTTGATGTTTAAAATCTATGACGGGCGATTGGATAGATTTAAATACATCGAAATTTTAGAAGACCTTGTTGAAATTATACTGGAAATGCCAGAGGAATTCATTTCAAATATTTATTTTCAACAAGATGGAGCCCCGGCACATAACAGTCAAATTGCGAAAAACTTCCTCAATGATCATTTTCTAAATAACTGGATTGGTACAAATGGCCCCATTAAATGGCCCGCAAGATCGCCTGACATCACACCACTGGATTATTTCTTATGGGGTTATGTCAAAGATGAACTTTACAAATCAAATTACGATACTGTAGAAGATTTAACAATTAGCCTTAGAAAATATCTTAACACAGATAGCTACACCCCACAAAAATACGAAATGCAATAATGAAATCGTTACCCAATAGAATTAATCTTTGCATCCAGGAAAATGGTTACTTGGGTCAAGAATTTCTCAATAACATTTTTTGAGCTCGCTATTCAAGAAACAGAAAAAATCGGATCTCGAAATTGAATTTAAGCTACAGTTTGAGCTATCTTAGGAGGTGGCGAACGAAAAAAATAGGTGGTAGCACCTTACGCGCGGGGTCAGAAAACAAAGTCAAATTTTATCATGTGCAATGTGCATTATTTGTAAATTACATGTTCAATGCCTTTGATAGTAGCGCGTAGCGTGAGATCTGTAGATTATTTTTCTTTAATCAATTTATGTACCTATACTGTTTGTTCAACCTTCAACTCGGATGGGCAGCGTTCGGGAAACTGCGAAGTGTCTTCTCGTCCACCATACCTCAGTGCTTGAAGACGAAAGTCTTCAACCAGTGCGTATTACCGGTGATGACCTATGGAGCCGAGACGTGGTCTCTAACTATAGGCCTTTTAAGGAAGCTGAGAGTCACTCAGCGAGCTATGGAAAGAGCTATGCTAGGGATTTGTCTACGAGATCGAATCAGAAATGAGGAATCTACGAATCTGTAGACGAACAAAGGTCATCGACATAGCAAACCGGGTAAGCAAGCTGAAGTGGCAATAGGCGGGGCACGTAGCTCGAAGGACCGATGGCCGTTGGGGCAGAAAAGATCTCGAGTGGAGACCACGTACCGGCAAGCGCAGTGTAGGACGACCACCCGCAAGGTGGTCGGACGACCTGGTTAGAGTTGCGGTGACTCGCTGGATACGGGTCGCTGCTATCCGGCCCATGTGGAAGTCTATTGAGGAGGCCTGTGTCCAGCAGTGGACGTCCTATGGCTGAAATGATGACTGTTTATTCAACACCAGTCTGCATACTATATTGTGTATGCACCTGCCAAACGAATTAAATGTTGCTGGGATCGGTTTGATAAAGGACCCTAGGATCGAGCCAATTGGCTTGACATATTTAGAGCATAAGTTAGCGTTGTTGTAATTCAAGTTTTTCATATAACTTAAGTTCGTGGTTTACGCTCGCGCCGAATGCAATCAGCCGTTAATACAGAACATTACGAAACTGAGCCTGACATTAAATATACGACTTCTCATTGCATACACGGATGCAGACCCTAAATTACAAGTGAATGAAAATGAAGTTGCATGCAACATACTCTTTACCAACGTTATTAGTATGTGATTATTCAGCTACCTAACGCTTGTATGTAAACAAAACCCCATTCTAGGGGTTACCAACCGTTCCACTTGAGTAGACTTACCTACTAGCTTATTCATAAAACGTTACGACAGTTGTAGACTTGCTATCAGCTATTGAGCCATTGAGTAATATTAGGAATTTGATATGTTAGCTCGTAGTCCCCGCATTGCATGAAATAGGCAAGCAAGCAATAATAATGGAATTTAAAAATACCCATTACTTACAGACAGATCCTGTACATCTCTATATTCGCTGGATTTTATAGTAAAGTAAAATGACAACACTTTTTTTTTACTGAAATTTCAAATATTTGGTTGTCATAGTTGTCCAGATTTCCGGCTGTTCTCGCCCACATGTCGCATTTTAAACAGATTTTGGTGAAGTTTTGTGAGCAAGTTCGATAATTACAATTTTTAGGGTTCCGTAGCCAAATGGCAAAAAACGGAACCCTTATAGATTCGTCATGTCTGTCCGTCTACTCCGTCTGTCCGTCCGTATGTCACAGCCATTTTTTTCCGAAACTATAAGAGCTATAGTGTTGAAACTTGGTAGGTAGATGTATTCTGTGAACCGCATTAAGATTTTGATGCAAAATTAAAAAAATAATAATAAATATTGGGGGCTCCCCATACTTAGAACTGAAACTCAAATTTTTTTTTCATCAAACACATACGTGTGGGGTATCTATAGATAGGTCTTCAAAAATGATATCGAGGTTTCTAAAATATTTTTTTTCTAAACCGAATAGTTTGCGTGACAGACGCTTCCAAAGTGGAAAAAAGTTGGTCCCCCCCCTCTAACTTCTAAAATAAGAAAATGAAAAATCAAAAAAAAACATATGATGTACATTACTATAAAAACTACCAACGAAAATTGTTTTGAACGAGATCTAGTAAGTAGTTTTTTTTTAATATTTTAATACACTTTGCACCTAATTTATATGGGGCGCTATACATACCAGGTGCAAACTTAACTTAACCACTTAGGGATGGAAAGTGTTTGTACGGAACCCTCGGTGCGCGAGTCCGACTCGCACTTGGCCGTTTTTTTTTTACTGAAATTTCAAATATTTGGATGTCTAGGTCTATGGGCACATGTCGCATTCTCAACAGATTTTGGTGAAGTTTTGTGAGCAAGTTCGATAATTAAGTACATTTTTTTTTTATGTCGAGTCAGTTTTTCGAAAATTTTTAAATCATCAGATCAGATCGGAGTTGAAAACATAAATATAATTATACCTATTTCAGCCATTTCCAAACAGACTCGCTACTCTCGCTAGGTACCTACAGTTCACAGATCCATTCGTTTTTTACTTCGGCGTAGCCCTTCAGTGTGATAGGAAGTCGAAGGGCTCTCGTAACCGAATTGGTTTATAGAATACTTCCTGGAGTTATCTAGTTTGTTTGTTGTACCTACGCTAGAGCTGCGTTCATTCTTTCATATCTATAGAATTTATACAAGTACTGAAAGCCGTCTCTTTTGCCCTGCGTTTATACTAGATTTACTAAAACGGCAAGGCTGCCTATTCAAGTATTCATTGAAACGCAGCGGCGGAAATGAACCAATCGGGCTGCGTATTTATAAAGCCCGAAAGAGAATCATTGAAATCTGAGAAATTTGATTGGTCCGTTTTATAAGGGTTCCGCACCCTAAGTGTAAAAACCGGCCAAGAGCATGTCGGCCCACGCTCAGTGTAGGGTTCCGTAGTTGCTCATCCTTCTCAATAAACTGCTTTTTTAAGCCCGAGGTTTACGTTAAGAAAGATTTTAAGCTCTATAAAAAGGTCGTAAACGCCCTAGAAACTGTAACCACTTATTACCTTCCGGAAGTCAACTTAGACCTTTTAAAGAAAAAATATGAAATTTGGCGATAACTCAAAAACGGCTCAACCGATTTTGTTCAATATAGTTTTTATTGAAAGTACTTATAAGGCTTCATTAACATGAATTTTTCCGATTTTTTTTGACCCGTGGTTGAAAAGTTAGAGGGGGGGGACACATTTTTTTTTGTTTTTGGAGCGAATATTTCCAAAACTGCTGACTTTATCAAAAAATAATGTTAGAAGACCCCTATTATTTTTACAAGACCTATTCAACGATACCCCACACACCAGTGTAGAAAAGAAAAAAAAAATCATCCCCACTTTAGGTGTTCGAGAGGTACCCGAAAAAAAAATTATTTTTTTTATTTTATTTTACCGTTCTGTCGGCGTTATACATACACATACTCATACCAAATTTCAGCTTTCTAGTACTAATGATCACGGAGCTAAGCCGCGGACGGACGGACGGACGGACAGACGGACATGGCGAAACTATAAGGGTTCCTAGTTGACTACGGAACCCTAAAAAAGGAACACTATTACTAAGGCTCCGCTGTCTGTCTGTCTGTCCGTCTGTCACCAGGCATCTCATGAACCGTGATAGTTAGACAGTTGAAATTTTCACAGATGATGAATTTCTGGTGCTGCTATAACAACAAATACTAAAAAACAGAATAAAATTAATATTTGAAGGGGCTCCCATACAAGAAACGTGATCGGTTGCGTTAACTTTGCGCACCTCATTTGTATTCGGCGCCATACATACCAGGTACAAACTTAACTTAACCAGTGCAGCTAAGGATAAGTGTTTGTACGGAACCCTCGGTGCGCTAGTTCGACTCGCACTTGGCCGGTTTTACACATCTCCGCTTCTGTGGACAGACAGCCTAAGGCTCCAAGCTAAGGTATGAATACGAAACTGAAACCGAAAATGTTCCCACCAAAGCTAAGCGGAGTAGCGGCAAGATACCGAGATTACGGACATGCCACGCCTTCGGCAGCAAGCTGCAGCGGCGAGCGGCGGCGATACGAGTGTCTCGCTCACTCGTATGGCCGCCGCACTTGGACCTTTCGCTCCGCCGCTGGTCGCGCAGGGCCCCTAGGCAATTGGCACTTGGGGCCCCCGCCCCCTCCCCTATAAGTAGAACATCATTATGGTGTAAGTCCTGCTTCTGGATGGGGCCCCTAGGCCCGGGACTTGTGGGCCTAGGGGTAAATACGGCACTGGTCACAAGCCACTATTTCTCGCGCGAGACAATTGCCTTTCTCTTTCTGTTCAGTAATGTGAGAGAGTGACGGGCGATGCTATGGCGCGCGACAAGAGTCGTGAAGCCAAGCTGTGCTAGACGGGCTGGTCCGTTAGTGTGACATAAGGCTAAGGAGCCCTTCCTTCAAAAATGCTGATTGTTTTAGACATTTTTCTCTATGATCAAACATGTTTCTTAACATATTATCGATGTTACTACCTATAACAGGGCTATTGCTATTTATTGGTTTATGTTTGAAATCTTACAGTTTGAATTTTCCATTGATAATTTTTGTTTCAATACTACTCGCAATCGACAAAATTCACGCAGAAAATTGATTTTTTCAACTTATTTTCGACTTCACGCAATGAAAGCATGAAATAGCTATGTTACTACCTAGAAGATCACAGATAAAAGTATTGTTCACTTAAAAAAAAATTGGTTAAAATTATAATAATAATAATATGAAAGGCTCTTAAGCTTGATAGCTGTCAATCATCCAACTAAATCTGAGGTGCACTACCAATGTCACGACGAACCCATATTTCCGTTCATTGCCAATTGGCGTCACTTATCTGAATTACACCTTTGTTTGTGCTATTATTAGATAGCAAGTTTGTCATACGTTCGTAACATCGTATCTAATTTTTAAATAGTTATTTCATACCAAGTAAAAATAATGCTTACATTTTAACTATGAATATGAGACGAAGTTGTATTTATATCGTATTCATCTGACCGCAGATTATAATTATACAATACTTAACTGTACTCCTACAAGAATACAAGTAGAAAGAGATAGAACGATCTCTTGACTTGATATACTTTTTATAATTAGTTAATCGCATACACATTTTTTATTTTACGTGTTTTGGACTACATTACAAATTGTAAAACAAAACTTGCAATTGGCGCCACTTCAGAAAGCGTCTCTGAAGTCTGCAGTTAGCTCCAAAACAACGTTATCCAAACGTTCTACTTCCCATCATCGTGCCGTGAGTTCTCACGTTGCACAGCGTTGTGTTTGCACGTCACGACACGTTATTCCACGTCATGTTGATGTTACATTAGCTTCAACACTTTTCCGCTCCTGTCTTGGATACCTTATACCGTGTTTTTAGGGTTCCGTAACCAAAGGATAAAAATTGGGCAAGGGCGAGTCCGACTCGCGCATGAAGGGTTCCGTACCATAATCTATAACAAGTTTGTTGTATGGGAGCCCCCCTTAAATATTTATTTTATTTTATTTTTAGTATTTGTTGTTATAACGGCAATAGAAATACATCATCTGTGAAAATTTCAACTGTCTAGCTATCACCGTTCTTGAGATACAGCCTGGTGACAGACGGACGGACGGACGGACGGACAGCGAAGTCTCAGTAATAGGGTCCCGTTTTTACCCTTTGGGTACGGAACCCTAAAAACGGGACCCTATTACTAAGCTCCCGTTGTCCGTCCGTCTGTCACCAGGCTGTTTCTCATGAACAGTTGAAATTTTCACGGATGATGTATTTCTGTTGTCGCTATAGCAACAAAAAATTAAAAACGGGGCTGCCATACAACAATCGTGACTTTTTTGCCGTTTTTTATTTGATGGTAAGGAACGCTTCGTGCGCGAGTCCGACTCGTACTTGCCCGTTTCCTACGGCGACGAATAAGGAAGGTTACGTTTGACACGGATGTGTGCTACGCTTCAACCGATTTACTTAAACAAAAAACATGACATTGATTTCATAATCATACGTGTATTATTATGTCAAGAAAGTCGCGTGCTGTAATTTTTTATCTAGTGTGAACTTTCCAGGAAATTGACCGTGTTTCGTGTCATGACTTCATAATAAATTTTGCTATAGACGACACTATAGGGCTGCATTTCCAGTAAAAATGTTACCGCACACAAGCAGTGAGTTAGGCTAGAGGGTCAGTACCCTTACCATGAAGTACTTTACAGTGACTGTTTTTTTTTTTTTTTTTTTTTTTTTCATAGGGGGCAAACGAGCAAACGTATCGCCTGATGGAAAGCGATTACCGTCGCCCATAAACACCTGCAACACCAGAGGAGTCACAAGTGCTTGCCTACCCGGAGGACGAAGATAGAATGCCTCTATGCTAGTAATTTCACCGGCGACTGTACTCGCTAGCGATAGCGTGAACGATTTGTATGGAGAATTGTAGTTCTGCAAAGTAACCTAGGGGTGTATTATTCTCCGTACAAATCGATTACGCTGTCGCTAATAGCGAGTACGGTCACGTCAACTCATGGTAAGGGTACCTACTGAGCTAAGCGGAAGATGCACTTATGACGTACCAGAGATAGGCATTAATCGATTATTATTTTAACGACTAATTAATCGATGAAACAATTAATCGTCACAAATTTCAACATGATTCGTGACTTAGACTTATAGAAACATGTCTTATTAGTTCCTAATTTTAATCGAGAGAAAATTAATCAAATTAATTAATGGATTGAATTTAATCGCTGGATATTAATCTACGGTTAATTTAATCGGTATTCAATTAATCGGAACTCGTACGATTAAGATTTTTCTGACGATCAATTAATCTACTCGTATGATTAATTGTTCGTCATTATTAATCGTTAATCGTGATCAAGAAGGATGACTCTCGTGAGTCTGAGACATTAAAATACATGAAGCGGGTTTAGTTTACTCACTTCGTTCAAGTCGAATAACACTCGATATATCTTTATATTTCTAATCGATTTGCGATTTATAGTCATGAGCTGCGTTCGGTCGTACAGCGGCTGGACGCCATCATGTCGAGCGATAGTGTACTTAAATGACGTGAGTATCCCGTTTTACATGTATTTTAATAAAGGTTAGACCTTTACATATCTAGAAGCGTGACGACCATGCATATGTACCTACAAGCAAATCGCGTATGAAAAGTAGGATCGCGTGCGAATTCTGACGGTAGATAGCTGTTAATAGTTTACGTCTCGAACAAATATTAGACAACGGCGGTAATTGACGATGTTTGTGTGCCCATATTCGGTTACATAACGTCGTGCCTACCGGGTTTGTTCGGGTAAAATCAGCGCACGTTAGTAGTTACTGAGGGTGAAGCCAGACGAGCGTAATTTGAGTCGCGTAATTTCGGTCGCGCCATACTTAGTGTGACGTGATCACGTGACATGATGTATGACGCGACCGAAATTACGCGACTCAAATTACGCCCGTCTGGCTTCACCCTAAGTAAGTAAGAGTCGGGCACATCGCTACCGTCCACGACCAATTGCATCGCATTTTATATACAACAAATAAAATAGGTTTCTCAGGGGGATTTCACGATGAAAAGGGAAACCTTCTATAGTATTTTTTTCTGTGATGAATGAATAGTTGTTTGCGTATTTGGATCGTGTATGCATACAAGCAAATCGCGTATGGAAAGTAGCGTAGCGTGTTTCTGACGGTAGCTGTGAATACATCTCAACAAAAACTAGACAACGGCGGTAATTGACTAGCTTACCGTGCCCAATGTCTGTTTCATAACGAATTTATATAATTTACATTGTTATTTCCACAAACGATAGAGGGTGAAAATCAGAAGCGTTCTGCTATCTCAGTTTCGTTACGAAGTTTAGACGGATATCGTAACGAAAGCTGAGGTAGCGGTTGAGGATAATCGTTATCACCCTAGAATAATCGAAAGGCTTTTCTAACTAGGCAGTTTGTCGCCTAACTAGTCAAACGCCGCTGTAGCCGTCTAGTAGAATTTAAGATCGGCCTGCTTAAGATTGATTGGTAATTTGCGTGCCTAAGAGCGGATATAGAAGCCCCGCGAAACGAGGCTTCGTTGACCACCTCTCGGAGCTAAATACTTTACGATTCTTAGGCATTCAATTGAATGTCAATCAACAGCCTAGCAATTTAATTAAATGTCTAATTTAACTGGTTGCCTGCGACAAGTACCTACGTATAAAAACAAATCGCGTATGGAAAAACGTGTTGCCTAATGTTACGTGTCTCTGCATGACGGTAGCTGTGAATACATCAACAAAAAACTAAACAACGGTGGTAATCCACGACATTACCGTGCCCAATCTGTATCATTCATTTATTGATATAATAAATTTCACGTTTCACGGCTTAATGTAACAAACTTGGAGGGAATATAACGACGGCGGGAAAATATAGCGAACCTTTAAATCGATCATGTTTATATTGATACACAACAAGTCGTCATCTCTATTATTGAACCTTTTACTCATTTTAACACTATTAATTAACTAATGCCCAATGAACAGTAGTTCCGAATCGTGACCTGAATTCGCAGTAGCAATACAATCTGTACCTGACCTCGTATTTCACTTAGCTTATTTGAAATAGAAAGCATTTCTACCTATTGTTCCAACTTTCCAAAGCGGTGGACTATTAAATAATAAAGTTTGAGAATCCGCAAACAATTTTGAAATTGAAAGCAAGTAAAATTGTGCCAATTTCAATGAAGCCAAGTAAAATAACCGTTGCCAATCGGTTATTCCGTCGATGGTAAGAATAATGGAGTAGAAAGTGAAGTGTTATGAAAATAGTTACCAAATAAATTAATAACTTGATAGTTATTTGGTAGAGAATTAGAGATGCCACGCTCTCGGCCGAAGCGCCGAATATTCGGGTGCAGAATGTATTGAATACAATTCGCGGGTAGAATTAAGATTTCGATCTGTCACATTGCTGCGCATGCGGTTGGTAAGCATTTTGTTTAATTTGCAGTCTTGACAGAAGCAGAAATGGTTTTGAGGAAAAGCGTTTTTCTATCAGCAAATGCTGACAAAATAGTTACATATTCACAGGGTAGTGCCGTTCTCGAGACAGTTTCCCCATTTGTATGGGGAACGGCACATCTCTACATATTCATCACAACATATCATCAAAAGATTGTTCACGTAATAAATGTCATAATGTATTCGGTATCTAGCCAAAAAAATCTTAACATTCAGGTATCAGCTTTATTCGTCCCATTCGCTTTTCGTTCAATTCTTATTTCGTCTCATTCTGCATTCGTCACTCATTCTTTATTCGTCGTGTTCGCCATCTATTCCTATCTTCCTAAGTCCAATTCTATAACTTGTCTCATTCTTAATAAGTTTTATTCGTTATTCGTCACATTCTTCTTTGGACTCATTCTTCATTCCTCCCTTTCGAATTTAGTCTCATTTACTTATTTGCCTCATTTATTTCGATACGTTCGATGCTGGTCACATTCGTTATTAGTCTCTTTCGTTTTGAGTCTATTTCGAAGTTCGATATATTCGTTATTAGTCTCAGTATTTATTTCAAAAGTAGGTAAGTAATCATAGGTCAAAATCATAAAGTTTTCACTTCTCATGCTCTTAAAATGTTACTTTTGCATATCGGGACTAAAGCTCCTTATTAATCTCTAGGGACTAAAGTGAAATTGTTTTAATTTACTTTGAAAAACCCCTAAACAGCCAATCACGACGTTTGTGAATGGAGGTTTATAGCCATTTTCAGTGATAGGTATACAAACTTTTTGGTGCGTGAAAATAACCTCAAAATTACAACTGCTCAAAAAAAAGTAAAATTGTTTTAATTTACTTTGAAAAACCCCTAAACAACCAATCACGACGTTTGTGAATGTAGGTTTATAGCCATTTTCAGTGATAGGTATACAAACTTTTTGGTGCGTGAAAATAACCTCAAAATTACAACCACTCAAAAATTCAAGATTTTATTTAATGAAACACGATTAATTATTACGAATACGAATGTAATTTTATCATGCATGGTCCATAAGTCCATATTAGTCTTAAATAAAATAGTTTTCAAGTTTGAATCTGTTGGCTAAATATGCAAGCACTTAAAGCGTCACTTTACAAAAAAAAGAAAAAACCACGGAACATTTCTTTTTTCTATTAGAATTTTGAATGGAATGAGTAGATGTCCATTACTTGTATTAAGCTTGAATTGTAATCACCAATTAGACCAATTAACTGTGTCACTTTATAAATTACGGACAAAATATGTAATCATCATCTTCAATGAAGAAGAATAAAGCTGAAGGCTATATAATCCAAAATAAACACAGTATCTATCGAAGGTTATACTATACCTATTGAAGGAATTAAAATATCCTCAAAGCAAAAATCACAACCAACATTTGACCCACGCCCATCAACATCGCGGGTTGAGAATGAGCCTAATGAAATGACCATCGGCAACCTTTTTGAGAAAAGGTCTACGTCTCTACTATACCTACTCTCCATTCTCACCAACTTTTACTTCGACTTCGAGTGAAAATATTGAACATACTTCTCAATTACAAACCACGCCGACCCAGCTTAGTTTACAGGGGAAAACCATACATTTAAATGTAAAGAATAGTACAAATTGCTTTTTAAATTTTTCTGAGGTTAGATTAACGGCTGTACTACGTAATTGTAACAAACTTTGTTATAATAAATATCGTAATTTTATATTGAAATTCGTTTATTTTCCTCGCATTCAAAGTGAAAAGTAGAGTGTTTAACGCGAGACTAAACAACCATAATGACACTCGAACTATTAGCCACCCTCGCTTAGCTCGCGTGGCTAAAACATCTCGTGTCATTATGGCTTGTTTTAGTCCCTTGTTGAACAATCTACTATTAATTTGTTCAACTATGAATAACCGATCCGGTCAAAAGAAATATGAATAGTGAATAAAACGTGTATCTAGTGAGCCGAGTAGCGAACGTACCCCAAAAAGAACGAGACGATTTGCCAGTAACGCCAAAATAAGAGAGAGACCAATAACGAATGTGACTAAAGATAAAGTGTGAATGAGACTAAATTCGAAAGGGAGGAATGAAGAATGAGCCCAAAGAAGAATGTGACGAATAACGAATAAAACTTATTAAGAATGAGACAAGTTATAGAATTGGACTAAGGAAGATAGGAATAGATCGCGAACACGACGAATAAAGAATGAGTGACGAATGCAGAATGAGACGAAATAAGAATTGAACGAAAAGCCAATGGGACGAATAAAGCTGATACCAACATTCAGCCGAATACTTACCAAATAGTATCCGAATATTCGTGCCATTTTAGTATTCGGCAAGTGGGCGCGAACTGTAAACAACATCAGAAACTAATAAGTCTGACGTCTAGTCTACACCCGTCTTATTGCCTAGATAAACCTGTACCATTTCACCAGCTTTCTGGTGTTGGAATTCAGTTAACGAGTAAATAACCGCTTTCACGATGTTTAATATATAATTAAAATTCAATTTATGTTTACTTACGTTATTAGTTGGAATTAAAATACTATTAAAGGCTGGTTTTCGAAGTCGTGTAGCTGTTTACTGCCTGTAAACTGTCATTTTAAACTCCTCGGTGTCATAGTAAACTTTCGTATCTATAAATGATCAAGTTTGGATTTTTGTCGCTCGACAAAAAAAGAGGGGTGTTATTATAGGTATACCCTGGGGGTTTCGGGGTTTCCTGGGGTTTAAATCATTCGTGCACCAAAAACCACGGGGTATGGTTATAAGACATATAAATTGAGCATGTGTATCTGTCTGCGGTCGTAGCTTACATTACATTAAAGAAATCTTAGCTTACAAACGGATGGACCAATTTGATTCTTTTTTTTTAATGAGAGACTTGTCCGTCAAGATTTTTCTATATCTGGTTGGTAGAAATAGGGCCAGTAGTTTCCAAGATATTCAGCTTTAATTAGAGCAAGTGACAAAGATCTTAGCCATTATTGAATCTAAGAGGTAAAAATTTTGTAGTCATGTTCAGTTTAAGTTGTTTTTTTTTCTATATCACTCATTGAATGAAGGTATCATGATGACCAGCTATTTGTGTCGGGGGTGTTTTAAATTTTTAATTAAGGTTATAAACCTTTTTCAAAAAGAAAACAGAGATTATACGACAGTAATTAAGTTAGAAACAAAATTACTCAACTAATTAAATTAAGTGCTTTAAATAAAACAAAACTTAACTGATTCTTTGCGTAACGTAAGCGTAGCTTTTAGTAACTTTTACTTCATTTTATATGACTTACTTTTGTTACACAAAGGATACGATCGTGATTTTGTTTAAGCCTTTCACTAGGTACCTGCATTTTTTTATGCGATATTACACTTTTTACTTATCTTCATAAAGATGCCATTCGGATCTTATGTCGAATGTGTAAAGTTAATACCGTTATGTAAAATCGCCCGAGTCTGAAAATTTGGGCTTTTCTTCAGGATTGTTTGAATTTTTTCATTAATTTTATTTTTTTATAAAAAAACGTTTGTTTTAGATTTCATTTCAGCCAGGGGCCTGAAATATGGTAACAACTTCCAGATATTTAAAAGACAAAATCCTTGCAGAGTAATAGATGATTGTAGCCTGTACTGACACTATTAAGACGATATTCATGTACTAATACAAATATTTTCGGTTCTATATTACCGTGAATGTATATTTGAACAATTTATTTACTTGCAATATTATTGAATGTAACATCATACAGGCATCGTGATCATAAGATACGCAATCATGTGGGATGAATGAAACGAAATGTCGGAAATTATAGGCAAACAAATAATATTGCGTTAAAATGATGTTCAATGAGCAGCAGAATTGCATGGCCCATTTATGAATGAATTCATTCATAAATGGGCCATGCTTTTGTGCAAGCCATAGTACATTACGTAGGTATAATTATGTATGAATGTAAACAAGAGAAACTAATGTTATACAATACACTTTGTCTAACACAGTTCATAGCGTGCATAAGCAATATAGAACTTATGATAATATTTTATGTCTCTTTACTAGAACATATCTGCAATTTCACCCGCGTAACCCTCTCTTACTGCAGTCGGGTAAAATGTAGGTAGTGTTCAGCTTTCCCAGTGCCAAAATTATTTAAAATCCACGCAGTTTTAATGTGATGAGCTGATTGTCTTGTATAATGGTATATTCCTTGGCTACTCTATTGCTTTTGGTACCTAACTGCAGCCACTTCTTACCGCTCTTAGTTTATTATACAAATAGGGTTCAACTCAAAATTCGAAGCAAGTGAGTGGATAATATAAATACTTTTTCAGCGATTACGTTTCCCAGCCAAGTTTCTGTTCATTCTTACGCAATCGGTTTAAAACAGTAGCTATCAGCCTAGGTCACGAACGGAACGCACGCGATGCCGGCTAACATCGACAAGCGAAATAGATGGGCACGCGATTCCTAAAACTGACTTGCTATAAAATCTTAAGCTATCAATCTCCTTACCTAGCGTATTGATCAGTGGATTGATGAAGAACATCTAGCGATTTAGCTGTTCTAAAGTCACTTCCCTGTTACAAATGGGAATAAAGCAAGACGCAACGTACAGGTTCAGCCGAAAGACAGAGGAGGCTAACATGCACATTCTTTGAATCTGGGAATTCCTGGATTGAACGGGGTCAGTGTCAGTAGTGAACTTCAATGTTTCTACTGAAGTGCTACCGCAATAGATCAACACTGGTCGATGTGGCACAAAAAGGCCCAAAACAAACAATAATAAATTCCCTTTTCATTCTTAGAAAAGAACATCTTATTACTTCCGTACTCTCTGGTATTTTGAACTAAAATTGTTATAATGGCTCGCAATTTCAAAATAAACTACAAATCTTGATGAAACAATAACTTTCTCACGGCCGGATCACTGAACCAGACCAGACTTAATGCAAGTCGAGTCGAGATATAATTAACACATAATAATGATTAAAATTTCATTTAATTACCCCAGATATTTTAAGATTACGTGACCATAATAGCTAGAATATCCATTTCATTAATGTCGTCTTTATTTTGATTTAGTTAAACTCAGGGCCCATTATCATAGTTCCCACGAGCCATTTAAAATCTAGACAAGTTATCAAATCGCATGGATTACGTATTTTAGTTACAACATTATACGACACAGACCGTTGATTTCCTAGGATTATAGAAGACAATCTCACATTAACCTCGAACGTTAGTTTTGTACGCTCCGACTGCGTTCACTTAAATAAACGGCCTTTGGTGATCGAGAGGTCTCCTGTGGCATAGTGAATTTTATGAACATTTCAAAAAGGATCTTGCTAAGCTATCTTGATGATTAAACACCAATATCGTGTGTGAACTCCGGCGACTAGACAAACAAGTTATAGTATTGATGGCAGTAATAATGCATACCCAAATGACATGCACTATCTCCCAATACTTGTGTCCAGAACATGTCATGGTGAACGTCCGTGCAAAAGTGCTAGTCCGTACTTTTTGGCTGGTGATCAAATTTCATATTTGGGTCATTTTCAGTTCAAAAAACAAAATTCGTCCGTTCGGTGGTCAAAAGTTAAGAGCTCATATGAATCTAGGTTATATTGCTATTAGATCGGATTATAGAAGAGGGAACGTTCTTTATTCTCACAGGCATTTAATCAGAAAATTAGGCCCTGGAATCCTTAATTTCGCAAATGTCCACCGGAAAGACGCGCACCTAAATCTGACAATGACCCATTTTACTCATCCCATTAAAGGTTCAACCAAATTGATCAAATCCAAGTAAACGAAGCCGCATGTGAGAATCATAACAGTGTAAGTTCTATGTTATATACATGAACTTACAGTGTCATGCTTCTCAGGTATGAAGGCACTTAAAGTATTCAAAGATAAGGATTAAGTTTATAGTAAAAGTTTCTGACTCTCAAAACGACCCCTAAGATCTAATAAAACAAAAGAAGTAATGCATATATATGTCTTTGGACGTAACTCGTAAACGAATTCAATTATCTCCAGCTATGCTATTAAAATCTTTCTGTACTCGCTGCAAAAAAAACGAATTATCTCTCCGACTGAGAACGACCCATAAAAATAAAAGCCTTATCATGTGCCTAGAACTATTCGGTTTTATGACAGCTACTCGAGTTCTCGACAAATGTAGAATATAGGTTGAGCTTGAAATGAATAATAGGATAGAAAAATAAAAAAATAAATAAAGGATAGTTGGTTAAATTAGATCAAGATCAAACCAAATTATTACATAACCAAATTAAAATGAAAAGCCGGCTTGTTTGGCTGATTTATATATTACACGGAGGCGCCCGTAACTTCTCACGCGTTTTTTTTTATGACATGGCGTCGGTCGCGCGGCCATACAAAACAAAGGACGATCCTGCATCACGCAAGTAAGATTTTCCTGAAATCATGACCCCTCCATAGAAAACTGATTTTCAATACAAATCTAGACTTTTGTAATAGTATAGTTTAACCGGCACCCAGCAATTAGATTTAATACCTAGCTGTGAACGCGCTCGTGTTGGAAATGGTTGGATAGTGGAGAGGTGGGGACTTGGATCAAAAATACAATATTCCGCTTTACAATACAATACAACAATACTTTATTGCACACCAATAAAAGTTTACAAAAGGAAAGAAGACAAATACAATTTATAAATAACGCTAACAAGCTAGCAGGCTTTAGTACTTTCTGATCACTTCTTCTTTATCGGCAAAGGATTTAGCATTGATATTTTTTCGTGAATGTCTGACTTTGACAACACGACGTACCAGGCGAATAGACATTGAGGTGATTCGTGAATCTTAACCTCATTCATTAGGTAAATAAAACTTCAGGTGTTTTATGATATGATCATATGAGTCACGAGGGAAATTTACTTTTACGACGTAAATTGATACCTATCTCAGAAGAACACTTATCACTGTAAGGCTTTTCGACCAAAAATATACGAAAATTTCATTTGGGCCGCAGCTTAACACATTCATTAATTTATTCCTTTATTACATGAGAGTTTCGCTCTTGTCGGTGGTATAATCGCCACTCTTCTCTTCATAGTGTTCCTGGTCTCTTGGTACGTCACAGTGCCCATTTTCTCCTTCTTCTACTTTGGTACACTCTTTACAGAGTGGTCGTGGCTGCCATCCGTCCAGGTTTCCCGGGATTTCTCCTAGTTTGGAGACTGTCCGGGGCCGTCCGGGGGGGTTTTCAAAGTGTCCAGGGAAACCCGGACACTTTTTATGTGAATGAAATATAAAGCGATCTTTTTTTAAATAATATTATTGTCGGACATACGTCCGTGTGTCCGTGTTCTCGAGTGGAGACCGCGGATCGGCAAGCGTAGTGTGGGACGCCCTCAGACTAGGTGGAGCGATGATCTGTGCAGGGTGGCTGGCAAAAGCTGAGATGAGAGTAGCCGAGGATCGCGTACAATGACGTGCAGTTGGAGAGGCCTATGTCCAGCAGTGGACAAGAATAGGCTCATGATGATGATGATGATGATACGTCCGTAGGGGAAAAAATGCGATTAACGGCAAAAGACCGGGTATTTTTTAAGTCTTTTTCCGGATTCGGCGAATTTAGAGATGTCAGCCCTAGTCGTACCCATTATGTATTTGTGGAGTTCCGAGTGACCCGTAGACCGTTTGACACGTCACCACTCGTCTCGTACAATTTTCTTCTTCACTTGATTAAAAATAAGTTAAGTAATCCCTAACATTGTTGTATATTAACTGATTTCAGGTCTAGTAGGCGGCCAATACTCGCCCGGCTATGTGACGGACTTGGTGCGTGAGATCCGAGACTCCGCGCGGATCCGAGAGGAGGCGCTGTACGCACGAGTACGCGCCATGGTCATGGAGAGAGATGTACGTATGCTTGAACATAATAATTATTATTTATATCTAGTAGGCGCCCAGGATTGCAGGGCTAAAGTGGCAATGGGCAGGCCATGTAGCCCGGAGAATGGACGGCCGTTGGGACAGGAAATTCCTAGATTGGCGACCATAGGAAAGCGCAGCGTGAGTCGGCCCCAGACTAGAAGGATGGATGACCTCGTGACGGCAGCGGGGAATTAATGGATGCGGTCAGCACGGGATCGCACTTTGTGGCGAGTCATGGGGGAGGCCAATACTCGACCGGCACGTCTTACACACGCGTGTCACAGTTATGCTAGACATACTCTACATGTCACTTTCCTTTCAATACTGTTTGAGCAAGACACTTGATCAGGACTCACACGACAAGTGAACTCGCGGCAAAGTTTGCTAGGCCTGCAGCTCCGCTGCAGAGATGATTTTTAGGGTTCCGTACCCAAAGGGTAAAAACGGGAGGAATATTACTGAGACTTCGCTGTCCGTCCGTCCGTCTGTCACCAGGCTTTATCTGAAGAACGGTGATAGCTAGACAGTTGAAGTTTACATAGATGATGTATTTCTATTGCCGCTGTAACAACAAATACTAAAAATAAAATAAAATAAATATGTAAGGGGGGCTCCCATACAACAAACGGGATTGGTTGCGTTAAATTTGCACCTCATTTGTATGGGGCGCTATACACACCAGGTGCAAACTTAACTTAACCACTTAAGGATGGAAATTGTTTGTAGGTACGAGACCCTCGGTGCGCGAGTCCGAGTCGCACTTGGCCGTTTTTTTTTATTATCTATGATCTAGACCCCATTTTAAAGTCATCAATGAGTCTCTGACTAAACTAACAAGTGGTTTAATTTAAAGCAACAGTAGAGAAACTATTATGTATTGATACTAATTGCTCTGGTTGAGTTTAATTTCAATTAATATTGCTATGTCTGCAATACTTTCGTTTTCACTTAGCTGACGTAGTACTCATACAATTTAGTGGCTGGTCATTTAAATGGCGAGTCGAATGGTAAAATGAGAATACGCTTGATGATCTTGTGTACACTCCAACATTATTCTAACGAAATAATGGTATATTCTAAATGTAATCAGTTTCATTCGTATATGTTATATCTTCTTGTGTTATTTAGTTTTGGACACCCCTCAACATATTGTTGTAAATGACTCGAGTTCTAGAGTAGACTGGACTCAGTTAACAGAGGCCTTCCGAAGTCGAACCCTTCTAGCCCCGAGTCGAGTCGAGCGTGAGTCATCTGTGCAAAGACTTATCTTTAAATCTAGTCTTCGCAATACGAATCAAGCAAAAACATGCCGTTTCGTAAATTTGGGGATAAATAAAAAATTGAGTCGAATCTCGTTATTAGAGTTCCGAGTCATAATAAAAGACACCTAAAAGTTGAGTCCTTTACAAACACAACCTCAACATTAATTTTTTAAGTCATTGAGCATCCCCAATCATCAAGTCGAATTAAGTAAGAGCCTTATTACTTAGATTTTTTTTTATAATTTCAACCAATTTTTTAATTAAATAATACTTTTCCCTGAGTTCTAGAAAGTAACATAGCTATGTCATGCTTTCATTGCGTGCAGTCGTAAATAAGTTGAAAAAGAGTCAGTTTTATACGTCAATTATGCCAATTAGGTTTAGAAAAAAATTTGTTCAATGATCATAGAAAAAATGTCTAAAACATTCAGCATTTTTGAACGGATAGGGAGCCTTAACGATTTCCTTGACGTACCAGTATTTTTTGGCCTGTAATCAGGAACCAATCCACTAGTTCACGAGTCTAATTCTAATTATATCAGCGGTCGACGCGACGTGGTTTATATCGGATTTTCAGAATGACACACAAAGTGCCGAGCGTTAATGTACTGCCACATTAACGCTCGGCACTTTGTCTGGACAAGCTTGCGAATTCTGGCGCCACTCCAAAATATCCAATTGTATCGTATTACGGTCGACGACCGGTCCAGTGAAGGTGAACCAATGCGATTATTATTGTAAACGGGACCTAACCGCGGCAATATGATTTGTTTATCTCGAAGTTCCATTAAATGTTGGTCTCGAATAATCACTTGTGGGCCGTGATCGTGGCAATGGACTAATCATATACTCGTCAAAACAAAATAGGGGCCACTAAGCTTTTTATTATGGATACATTAGTTCAAGAATGGACATATTAGTTCAAGAACAGTAAATCAAGGCTTATGTTTTTATTTAGGCTAAAAGTCATTTAATTAATTAGTCATTTGTTTCACTTAGTTCAGTAAATATGAAATTAGTCTATTGGTAACGGAAAAACTCATCAGAAACTCGTCGCAAAAAATAACAAAAACTGACAACTAGCTGTCTTTTTTTAATTCATCAATAACGAGTATGTCCCTCTCTTTTGTTCACACACTCCTGAAGCCTACTCTCGATCAAACTCGTGCATAGTCTCGATCAAACTTCTGATGTTTTTAGCTGGTATTTCTTCCCAGGCACGTTTCAAAGCATCAACGAGCTGCTGCTGGTTGGAAACCTCTTGCTCATGTTCTCTAACCCATCGCTTGAATTGGTCTCAGCGATGTTGAATGGGGTTCAAATCCAGACTATACGCTGGCCATGGCAGGACTTGAATACGGGAGTTTTCAAATACAGTCGTAGTTTCCTTAGCTACGTGTGGGGGGCATTGTCTTGTATTAAGATGAACTCGGGGCCCACGCTTTGTGCGAACGGAATCACATGAGGCCTGATGACTTCGTTGACGTACCGTCGTGCTGTCACGTCACGGTACCCTGATTTAAGAAAACAATTGCTATGCTCGTAGCAGATTTTTGCTAGATATGCATTTTCACATGTAATCGGCTAAGAACCTAGCAACTTTGGTTGGGAAGTTGCGAAATATGGTGACTTCGCTATGGTGGAGTCATCTAGTGTAGGTTCATGGAATGCGACCTTGATAATACAGTCGTGGCCCACTAATTAGGAACAGCCTTAGTATTACACAAAATTTTGATAAAATTGCTAAGTTTCGCTTTCATATTGAACTTTTATTTATATTCGTTAAATATTATTTAATTTTATTATTTATGAAGTTGATTAAAGCAAGTTTTAACAGCAAAAAGTGTATAAATAAGCTAAAGTTTAAAAATAAGCTGGCCCACTAATTAAGAACATAAACGAAAACACATAAAATATAATGATAATGCTAAAGTTATATTAGTATTTGCTAGAGAATCCCTTATTCAGTTGCACTGCCAAACATCCTTTCGTCATAGACTCTACTCTACTAGGGCTCGGCATCTTTCCACAGGTATAGATTTCCACGCTTCGAGTGCCGCATCATAAAGTTCGTGTAAATTTGTAAAAAAAATATTGCTATCGTTTTTTTTTATGTCGTTCCAGAGGTTCTCTATAGGGTTCTGATCAGGACTGAAGGAGGGCCAAGTCATTTCAGACACCGAATTACGTTGGAACCAGGCCTTTACAGATTTCGCAGTGAATTTTGGGTTGTTGTCTTGTTGAAATTCCCAAACAACTGGTAAATTTCCTTCAGCATATGGCAGCATGGTGTTCTAAAAAATATCTGTGTACACATCCCGTCATCCATAATCCCGTCAATTCGCACCAATGGTCCTACGCCATGCCAAGAAAAACAACCCCACAATTTAATATTCCCACCGCCATGTTTTACTGTTACGGACTTACGGTAGTATACTTGGGAATATACACCGTATTTGGTGGCCGACGTACGTAGATCTGACCGTCAGATCCTATTTTGTTTATTTTAGTTTCATCGGACTCGGACCATAACACATGCTTCCACTGAGACAAAGTCCAGTCTTTGTATTCGTTTGCAAATTTGTTGATTCTTGTGTCTCTGTTTAATTTGCTCACTAATGGTTTCTTGCGAGCTACGCTCTACCAAATAAATTCGCTTCATTCAGTCGTTTTCTTATAGAAAAAGCTGCTAGACCTGAGTTTTCCCCAAGATATCGTTGTTTTATCTCAATAGAAGACAATTTAGGATTTTTTTTCGCCATCCTAACAATGAAGGCGTCAGTTTGGGGGTAGTCTTACGTGGTCATTGTTTCCGCTGCACCTTCTGGCATGTTTAATTATTGTTAAAATATTTGATCGCGTTAAATACTTTCGTTTTGGAACATTTAAGGTGTTCGGCAACCTTTCGATATGCTCACTTATTGTGCAAAACCTATGTTACTATGATGCTTCTGATGGAGGCATCATCAGAACTAAGGTTTATACCCATTTTTACTAATCTTCTCAAGCGCGAAATAATAATAGAATAGCCAAGGAACAGAAAGCCAAGTGACATGTTGGTTATTTTCAATTATTTTATAAGAAACAAGGATTCAAACCTACTGTTCTTAATTAGAGTGCCAGTAATATAGTAATTGAAACCGTAACTTGTTTTATATAAATCAGTTATCAATAGGCTCGCGAATTAGTGTATGTAAATACTAGCATTAACCCGCGGCTTCGCCCGCGTTCCTATACAATATACATTATGCTACGGGAACGATGCTCTTTTTTTCAGGTTAAAAATTAGGCTATTTGTTAAAGTTAGGGTATTATCTGCTTATCCCTCATGCATATCCGTCTAGCCGTTTTATTGTTGAAAATCTTGAATGCATTTATAACGGCTGCAGGAAGTTTCCCGATGACTACT
The DNA here is from genome assembly GCA_947623375.1 of Apotomis capreana. NCBI lineage: Eukaryota > Metazoa > Arthropoda > Insecta > Lepidoptera > Tortricidae > Apotomis > Apotomis capreana. Next base: position 14,531,757 of record OX392516.1, read on the forward strand.
CCTCCAGTCCCGCCGCGCCGCCCGCACTGGCCTTGACGACAATCGAGTTGGCACCAAATACAAATTTAAACATCTATTAGGTTTAAGTTTAGGGCGTAACTCCCATATTCTTGCTCTTCTTTATAGTATACTATTTCATCCTGCAACTCCCCGCTATCTCAAAGAGCGTTTCACTTATATCACTTCTGCTCGATCTGCCTAAAAGTTGCTCTTTGCCGTACCTTCTGCCGTCTCAAAATTTTATAATAATTCGTTTACTTTTAAAGCTGTCTGTTTATGGAACTCCTTGTCTGTTAGCTTAAGGCGCGCTAAATCTCTTGTTTCTTTCAAAGCTCAACTGAAAGAACACTATCTATCCCATTCATAATTCGTATTTTATTCAAATGGTCCTATTAGGTATCTGTTGGCTGAATGTATTTATTTTTTATTATATTTATGTATTTATTGGTTTTTTATGTACTTATATATTATTATTATTACTATCCGATTTTTGCACCGCCTAATAACAAAATCTTATTTTTTCGAGTTCTCCACTACCCAAAGGTTGTCTCGAAGAGATCGCTCTTTAGCGATAAGACCGCCTGTTGTTTACCTCTAATTGTAATGTCTTGCATTGTATTTCTCCTGTATATTGTATGAGTTGTGCAATAAAGAGTACTTGTAGGTTTACTCATTAATTGTTAGATATACTCCTGTGAAGTTTCGAATATAAATAGTCCAATCTTGTTTTCCCATACAAACTTTGGATCTCTCTATTTCACCCCCTTTAGAAAAATCGTTTATTAGTGCGCCCCTAGACCTTATAAGGAACCTACGTTCCAAATTTGGACTCTCTAGAATCAGCGGTTTTGGGCTGTGCGTTTAAAAACGACACCCATATATTTAGACATTATTTAGACATTTCTAAGTTTTCTAATCCATCGCGCCCTTACATGAGAGATGGTATTACACGTCCGCCACGTTGAAATTTAAAATCATTCTTTTTTTAGTAATCAGCGACCCGATAATCCATAGAAACCAACTGTTCCCTCTTCCCTCTTCTCTCCTAGTGCAACCCTACACCTTATAAGGAACCTACGTGCCAAATTTGGACTCTCTAGAACCAGCGGTTTAGTATTTAGACATTTCAACCCCATTTCACCCCAACAGGGGAGATGGTAATTCACGTCCGCCACGTTGGATTTTAAAATCGTTGCGGTTTTCGTAATCAGCGACCCGATAAACCATAAAAACAATACCCATGTTGATTTTCAGACTTTGTCACCACATTTCTCCCTTTTAGGGGTTGAATTTTGAAAAAACCTGAAACATGTGTTTACTCATTTATCGTTAGAAATACTCCTGTGAAGTTTCGAATAAAATAGTTTAACTAATCTTGTTTCCCCATACAAACTTTTGACCCTCATTTTACCCCTTTAGGGGGTTAATTTTGAAAAATCCTTTCTTAGTGCACCCTTACACCTTATAAGGAACCTACATGCCAAATTTGGACTCTCTAGAATCAGCGGTTTAGTATTTAGACATTTCAACCCCATTTCGCCCCAAAAGGGGAAATGGTAATTCACGTCCGCCACGTTGGATTTTAAAATCGTTGCGGTTTTCGTAATCAGCGACCCGATAAACCATAAAAACAATACCCATGTTGATTTTCAGACTTTGTCACCACATTTCTCCCTTTTAGGGGTTGAATTTTGAAAAAACCTGAAACACGTGTTTACTCGTTTATCGTTCGAAACACTCCTGTGGAGTTTCAAATAAAATAGTCTAACTAATCTTGTTTCCCCATACAAACTTTGGACCCCCATTTTACCCCTTTAGGGGGTGAATTTTGAAAAATCCTTTCTTAGTGCACCCTTACACCTTATAAGGAACCTACGTGCCAAATTTGGACTCTCTAGAACCAGCGGTTTGGGCTGTGCATTGATATGTCAGTCAGTCAGTCAGTCAGTCAGTTTCTTCTTTTATATATATAGATAGATGACTATCTATCTAGTACCTAGATCCATGATAAAGCTTTAATTAACATTCATTACTTGTATTGTGCTGAATTATGTAAAATATAGTTGTCTGTTCTGAAGCTAGTTTTATAAAAAATGTTTGTCCTTAATTAGTGGGCCACGACTGTATAAGCGTTTGTAGTCCTTTTGATTTTTTGGACCATGTTTGTACTTTGTACATATGCCGATAAATCTAAAAGGCTTTACTGTCGTAATTACCATCTTCCTCCAAAGTTATCTTTGGCGGCCGCTCCAAGGGAACTTTTGACTAATCTTTGCACATCATTTATCAGTAATACCAACCGATAGCAATATTGTTCGACTGATAACCGATCGCCTTGACTTCCGTAATACACTGATAACGTAATCCTGATAAACCAGTCATATACTTATTGCATCGTATGCAAATTAGTTCAAAAATCGAGGTTTGATTATGTTCAAGATATTATTATCAAACCGCAATGAGGATCGGATATGACATATTATTATATACATACCTACGTCAAAATGACAGTTGCTTCAATCCTATTCTCATCGTGGTCTAATGATATCATTAGTTTGCGACAAACAGATGTAGTGAAACTCATCGTATTTTGTTGAGTTAGCTTTTTTTAATATTTCCATCTCAACTTTTTCACCAAAGTTGATAGAGAAAACATGCTAAAACGACACAATCGACAAAATACGATGGTAATCTATTATTCACTACATCTGTACAAAACAGGCTTCCGAACTTCTCTGTTTCTGATTTGATTTTTAGTGACAAAAAACATTGTGTAACTTGTACATATAAGTCACTTTTCAACCATCATTAAAAAATTTGGGGAAAATGAGTACAAATTTTTTCACTCACTATAATAGCTAATCATCAAATCAATTTTTCTAGTTGAACCTAATACTCATCTATTCGTATCGGAGTAAGAAAAACATATCTAACAGATGAGTTTGATGTCAGCGTCATCTCTTGGACGATTCGCGCACGAGTTTGCGGTTTAGGTTCTAGTTACGGCATAAAAAGTTGCAATTAGATCCATTTGTCGAGAGTTTCTAGTAAAGTAATTAACTGGTTCAGTAACAGTCCTAGTACGGTAACCAGTACATTACATAGATATAACCAGTTCATTCGCTCGTAGGGTTGCCAAATTTATTGTTTATTATAAAAAAACACAATATCAATGAACTCGTAGAATCAAATAAATAGTTCACCTCATCTTGTACTTAAACTAGCGACCCGCCCCGGCTTCGCACGGGTGCATGTATTATACATATAAACCTTCCTCTTGAATTCCTCCTCTTCCTCCTTCCTCCGGTGGAGGTTCGTTTTTTAGTAAATAAACTCAAACCTAAGTCATCTAGTGGATATGATGAGATTCCCATTGCAATCATAAAAGAGAATATAGACATACTTGCGGAACCACTAGCCTATCTTTTTAATGAATGTTTTGATACAGGTACATTCCCAGACCAATTCAAAATAGCCAAAGTTCTCCCAATTCATAAAAAAGGGTCTAAATTGGATCCTACTAATTACAGACCCATTTCTCTACTGCCTACTCTGTCCAAATTATTGGAACGTCTAATAAAGGATAGACTTTTGAAACACGTCCACCTTAACAATGTTTTAAACACTAGACAGTATGGGTATCAAAAGAGTAGGGGTACTAACGAGGCCATAACTAGATTGATTGAGGATGTTGTTGAGCAAGTGAATGCAAAAAAAAAGGTGGCGGGTTTATTCCTGGATCTGAGCTCTGCATTTGATATGGTTGATCATAGTATCCTTATTGCCAAACTGGAACACTACGGAATCAGAGGCAGGATGTTAGCACTTTTACGGTCTTACCTAACAAATAGGCAACAATTTGTGGAAATAAAATGTATACAGAATTACAACAAAAATGTGTTCTGCTCTAGATTATCCAAAGTTACGAGAGGTGTTCCACAGGGGTCTACGTTGGGTCCAATCTTCTTCATCATCTTTACCAACGACCTAATTAATTTCATATATAACTCTCTTCTTGACACTCGTCTGGTACTTTTTGCAGACGACACGAATGCCATTATATCTGGAGATAATATCACTCAGTTGAATGGAAGAGTTAACGATGCTCTGATAGATTTTAATACTTGGTTTGATTCAAAATAAACTGAAATTGAACTGCAACAAAACTAAGGTCATGCTCTTCAAAACCACGGCCAACAACAAAGATTTTCTACAGATGAATACAGGGCATGAAACGATCCACCAGGTTGATTCTGTTAAATTTCTTGGAGTTATTATCGATTCTAGCTTGACCTGGAAAGAAGAACTGTCAGCTATCGTAAAATCTGTCAGTTCCGCCAGCTATGCAATTAGAAGCCTTAGGGATGAGGCTAAACTATCCCAATTAAAAATAGTATATTTTGCCTTGGTAGAATCTAGAATTAGATATAGTATTAAATTCTGGGGTAATAGTTATCAATACAATGTCAAGGCGGCTTTTACAGCCCAGAAGAGGGCCATTAGGATTATGGCCAGAATACCTCAACAAACGTCATGCAGGGGATTCTTCTTAGATTTCCAAATACTCACTGTGCCCAGTCTATATATTCTTGTAGTTCTCAGTGACTTAATTAAGAATATATCAGACTTTGAAACGACTGAAGAGAGAAATCGGCGCTTGGAAACTAGGAGAAAGGATCTGCCACTATCCACCCTTGCAAGGCTTAATGTAGTGAAACATTCGGCAGGCTACCAGGGAATTGCTCTCTTTAACAAATTGCCTGTTGAAATGAAGTTGATATCAAGCAGTAACATGTTTAAAAATAAGCTCAAAGCTTTTTTGCTGAAGGGGTGCTTTTATTCCATTGAAGAATTTGGTAATGCCTTTAATTCAGGATTTTAATAATTATCAAGGGACATGATTGTTAATGTTATGACTTAGAATTAGATTGTTAATTAATTAATTGTTAGTAATTTGGACGTAGATATAAGTAAATAATTTTGTTGTTATTATGTCGATTTTAATTTAATATTGTATTGTCACATTCAAACACAATGTATATTGTTTTTTTTTGAATAAATAACTATGAACTATTACTCTATCTATTAAAAAAAACGCATCAAAATCCGTTGCGTAGTTTTAAAGATTTAAGCATACAAAGGGACATAGGGACAGAGAAAGCGACTTTGTTTTATACTATGTAGTGATGAACACAGGGCTGTCGAGAAAAGTTACAAATTGCAAATAAGTATTATATCCTCTTGTCAAATGATTTGATGAAGTTGAGTGGCCACTCATTTAACGCGTTGATAATTCACGGAATATTTATCGCGATGATGGGCATTGCCGCTAGTGTGGTTCCAGCATTAAGAAATCATCTGTCAACCCTATTCGCAAGGGATAGCACGGTCGACTATGTAAATGCGCAGTTATCGCGTTTTACGCGCATCCATGCTTGACCGTCCCACACGCGATCGTAGAACCAATGGTGATTAACACTTATTAAGTAGGTAGTACACGGTAAAAACGATGATTGCCCCCAATTCAAGAATAACATTAGAAGTGTCCATGGACCTAGGATTCTTTTTGGATTACGTGCCGTGCCACTAATGTGCCGTTCTCGAGAACGTTTCTCGATTTGTATGGGAATTTGTATTTGTTTGTATGGAGATTTCTCTGCGTGCCGCTTTGGAGTGGTATCTTATGCGTCCCATACCCATACACCTCGGTCATAAGCTATCTCTAGATGTCACTAGTTTGTTAAGTAGAGGTCTAAGCACCATACAATACAATGTGTGTGACAGAGACATCTTGAGATGGTTTCGTCGATCAACGGAACGCGGCATGTTTTACAATAATCAGGAAAACTGCCATAGCCATTGGCAGTTTTCTTGAATTATTTGTCCGTGGTAGGAAATAGCTTACAGTTGGGTTAAGAATTAACGCCAGTAAATACTTACAGACAGTTACGGATGTATAAGTATATTTTCAACTTTGTATTCAAAATCTATGCAGAAAAAAATCTAAATAGCAAAAATATAAATGCAGACTGATGTAGATTTGTATCTGCGTCGCGCGGTGCCAGTCTGTTGGTAGACATTTCTTTGTGCGCTCAACTCGCTAAAGCAGAGCTTGATATCCAAACATGGGTATATACTATACTTTTTACCCGACATACGAAAAGAAGGAAGAACATGATTTGAAGCTGCAGGCACCTTCCACTCCTTCTAGTAATAAATAAATGCATTGACCATTTGTTAATTACTTCACAGCCTTTATTTATTTAATCAAAAAATGTGCAAATTTACAGTATATACTCAAAACATTTACACATTAGGGTATACAGATAATAATATTAATTAATCAAAATTTGTCATTATAATATATGATTATGAAAACATTATCGGTGAAGGAAAACATCGTGAGGAAACCACCTAAGCCCAAATAAGGCCTAGTTTCCCCTCTGGGTTGGAAGGTCAGATGGCAGTCGCTTGCGTAAAAATTAGTGCCTACGCCACATCTTGGGATTTAGGTAGCCGACCCCGATTGAGAATTCATTCTCAAAAAAATGGGACAAAGGCTAGGAGGATGATGATAATATATGATTATAACAAGTAACACCTGAATAAAAAAAGACATATATGATGTCAAGAATTAAAAATAAATAACAGTCAAGATCATGAAGACGTCGGTAACACTAGAATTTAAACACATTAACGAATTAATTAATTAATTTTAACGTCATCTATTAAATTTTGAGGTAATTATCAAATGATGATCGTTTGTTTCAGAACGGATTGGCATCGCCGGAGTCGAAATTCAGCGAGAAGACTCTTGAAGAAATCAAGGTTAGTATAGTTCAATGGTAATTGAAAACAGCGCCATCTATGCCTAGTTTTGTGCAAGAGCGTATTTCGACAAAGTTTGATAAAAGCGCCATCTCTTGAACTTGGGTCGTACTAGTAATCTTTCGAGCTTGGTTTCATTCGCGTTGCGCGAGTTGTGTTTCACGTCTCTCATTCCGATGCAGTTTCAAGGATATCCGATAGGTGGCGTTTATGCATATTTCGTTTTAGTTAATTTTAATTATTTCAAAAAGGAGGAGTTTCTCGATTACTTAGAGACACCCGAATTTACAAAAAAATTGTTTGTTTGAAAGGGTACACTTTCTAATTGGACCCATTGTGATGAGGTAAGGATCTGCGGATGGGATCTTGGAGAAATGACGGGATCGTGATTTAGTTATTTTTCCTTATTTTCATTGATAACTATTTTTTTTTTTAAACTGATTATTAGGTATCGTAACATAGTGTTTCATGAAATAAATAACATAAGGGTTGATCTTCTTAGACTCATTAAATTTTTATGTCACCTATTGTAAGTATTAAACCTAAGTATTGTGTATATTTTTTGATAATCACGGAAAGAAATTTAATTAAGAAAATTGCTGTCTGATCATCATGTAAGTAACTATATTCCGGTGCTCCTAACTGTCCCCAATCTTGAAATCAAACGAAAGAGCCCGTCATAAAAAATGGCGTGACAAGTAAAACACAAATACCAGAGACGAGTCAGTTATCACGCGGCCGTAGGCGTTTCGCGCTCACAAAAACCCATATTCACCATGAAAGTGAAGTCCCACCGAAGGCGTGAAGGGCCCTCGACCACCCAAGTCGACAAATAGACCTTAATAGTGCCCGATTGAGGTAAAAATAAACGGTGATGGAAAAAAGTGTTTATGCGCGCTGGCTGTTTAGCTCAGTGCCTTCCACTCGAGTGGGTTTTAAAAATATAGCGTTCGCATTTTGAATTCGCCGTTGGCGAGGAAAATAACGAGAGGAGTGATTAATGTTTATGTTTACATGGTTTACGCGATTATATAACGTGACTTAGGCTGGATTTAACTAATGATGATAACCAGATAGTAATGTCGAAACCCCATATTAGTTTGACATTACTATCCGCGAGTAAGCGTTGTTCTTGAAATGAAAAATTGGTCGAATGCAATGCAACCTTATCGATATATTCTCAAGAATTAACTACAAGAACCAATGGCGTTTACTTTTTGTATAAAACTCCATACAAAAGGTTGCCTTTTGGCTAAGCACTGCAGAATTTCACTTAACATCAAAATACCTAATTAACATCATTTGAATAGACAAATTATCTCCATCCAAAACAATACAGTTGAACTTTTAATCTTGCGAAAATTGTTGCAGGTTTTATTTTTATAATTCAACAAATGAACTCCTCTTATTTTGCTAACAATATCATTACTGTCATTCCAAATTGAAAAAAATCGTATTCCATATAATAAAATATTAAAATACCAAGGTACATAAATAGATTAGAAAGAAGTACCAGTGAATACTAAATGTTTATCCCCACAGCCCTTCGCATTTGCGCGTAGGTATTCGCGACATTCGCGTAGCTGCTATTCGTTCTGCGCGCTTGCACACGATTATAAAATCAGCGGGTCCCGAACGCATCGATTTAACTAAGCGGGGGCATTCGCACATTCACCGGGCTGATGGGGCCTGCTGTCACACCGTTGCGTAATATCAGTCTAGAAAGACACTTATAAAATCAGCGGGTCCCGAAAGCATCGATTTAACTAAGCGGGGGCATTCGCACATTCACCGGGCTGATGGGGCCTGCTGTCACACCGTTGCGTAATATCAGTCTAGTAAGACACTTATAAAATCAGCGGGTCCCGAACGCATCGATTTAACTAAGCGGGGGCATTCGCACATTCACCGGGCTGATGGGGCCTGCTGTCACACCGTTGCGTAATATCAGTCTAGTAAGACACTTATAAAATCAGCGGGTCCCGAACGCATCGATTTAACTAAGCGGGGGCATTCGCACATTCACCGGGCTGATGGGGCCTGCTATCACACCTTTGCGTAACTATATCTAATAAAACGCTCGTACGCAGCCATAAAATGAGCGGGGTCTTTTACGCATCAATTTAACTAACCGGGGGAATTCGCACATTCATCGGGCTGATGTCACACTGTTGCGTAACTATATCTAATGAAACGCTCGTACGCAGTTATAAAATCAGCGGACCTCATATCACACCGTTGCATAACATACCTCTACAACGCTCGTACGGAGCCATAAAATCAGCAGGTTCCGAATGCATCGGTTTAACGAAGGCATTTGTGCAATCACCGAGCTGATGAGTCCCGTTGTCACACCGCCGTGCACTTGTTTATAAACCTCTTGGCTCCTGAATGGCCCAAGTCTCCGCTATAAACGAATCGATTAAATTGCATTATTTGGATATGGTAAATTAAAAATCGTCAAGATGCGCAAATGTAAATACAAGTAGGGACATACGTAGGTACACTTACCTACTAACAAATAAAAACGTGTTGATTTATAAATGTTATGCAATGGTTTTTTATTTTATTTTAATGGTTACACTTCTATGTAACCGCGGCCGCGAGCGTAACTTTGTATTTTGTAGTCTTTAGTCTCCCCACATTTGAAATATGAACGGGTGCGAGGGGGCGCAGAGCAAATATTGGCAGATGTAAGTGGATGGCTGCAACGGCGCCACCCTGACGTCACAGCTATACCTGGTGACATGTTTTATTTAACATTTTATCTTTAGTTTCACTGATGTTAGATGGGTGAAAATCTGCGTTTGAACCGCTACCTCAGTTTCGTTACGAAATTTGAACGGTAATCGTAACGACATCTGATCTGAGGTACCGGTTGAAACGCTACTAACTTTCACCCAGATAGCGATGGACATATGGTTGAGGATAAATTGGATCGAGGGACTGTGGCACGTTATTACGTTCGACGTCACGTAGTCGTATTAATTTTCAACTACTCCGCTACCTAAAGGTTGTCTGGAAGAGATCGCTATTTAGCGATAAGACCGCCTGTTGTTTACCTCTGCCTGTTATTTGAATGTATCTCATATTGTGTTGTATATTCCTTGATGTTGGAGGTGTGCAGTAAAGAGTATTTGTATTGTATTTTGTTGTAGTTTTACTGTGTATTATTTCGTTGCATGGCGTAGATGTACGGTTAGACAGAAAAATATGTCAACGGGACAAGTACGTCAACGGTACACACGCACCTATCATATCGAAATTCACAGATTTTATACTACTAACGCCATCTTTCAACCATACAACAATATTATTAGTTGGCAAAAGTAAGATTTAAGTACTTGAGCAAAACCTTTTGCCAACGATATACAAACTGGCTCTCTATGTATGGTTTGACAGTTCATTTTCTTGGAAGAATTAGCGTGGTTTGACTCTAGTTGCGTGGTTGTAATCTTTCAACGTTGCGCAAGTCGTATAACATCAGTACTTTTCAATATTTCGATATGGAGGTGCGCTTATCCCGCTGGCAAACCTGCTCCGATTCGGACTTACCTTAGATTAGAGATGTAGATGTGCCGTTTCCGCAAATTTTCAGTAATTTTCCTTATTTTGTATAAGAAATGTGGATAGTTTTTAGATAAGTACATAACCTGAAAAGCTGTTCCCATTAATAAAAATAAGATATTAACACCAATTATTCATGAATATTTTAAATTATTTTATTCAAAATAAATTCCTCGTTCAATATGAAGATAAACACATAAAAAAATATGCTCCATTAGCATGAAGGGTACGAATTAATCATCCATAATTTACATTTCGGCATACATAATTTACACGAAAAAAATGCTATTTCAATATTAGCTGTATTGTATATAGTTAAAAAAGTATAGTTAAAATTTGGATTATTGAACATAAACCTATTAGAGAGCCAAAATTTCATCATGTTAAAATATTAGATGGGAATGGTAATTCAATAAGGGAACATTAATAATGACTTGAGGTCAAAACCTTAGATACAATGCGTTCCACATCACATCTTCTATCCTACCTTACATAGATAAGAAAAAAAACCCATAAGCCCTTCGTGAGAAGTCAGGCACTTACCTCCTGGAACAGGCGCGTGGGCAGTGCGCTTGCGCGAGTCATTAGCGCCGCCGCGCGCCGAACGATAGTAATGAGTTAATTGAGGTGCAAAAACATTGAGTATCGAACAAAAATGACGTAAATGCATTTGTGCTACGTAGAGACTTAGGACGTTTTAATTATAAGAGAATGATAGTGCAAAAATATTACAAAATATTCAAGAATGGCATAATGTGCTTCGGTGTTGCAAAGAGACTTGTGACCTTTTAGTTGGGAATGTAGTAAAGGGCAGTAACTTGCTTAGCGTGCGCCGTGCTAAATGGGTTACCGGTGGGAACGGACGTGGATTGATGAGGGATTTGTATGGTACAGTCGTTGTCAATAATTATAAACATGAACATATTTTGTAGACATTATTTATTAGCTCGTGTCCGCAGGCAGATACCTACCGTGACTGTATCACAGCACACAGCATGTAGCATAGCTGTGACACGCGAATCCTTGAGGCGCCACAAAATACTGCCTGTCACTTTCCTTTCAATACCGACCGAGCAAGACAGGGCATCCCCTGAGTCGCGCGACACGCGAATTCACGGTAAGATATGCCAGCCCTGATAATGAGGTCCACTAGTGGACAACGCCTGCCCCGAGTATCGCCAACATACAGAGATTGCCTGTATCGAACGATTTGTCCCAATTTTTTTTTTAAAGAAGTAACTTCTTCTAGCGTAAACCAAATACATTTAGTTACTATTATTACAGTTCCAATCTTGCTGTCCTGATAAGAAAATTAGAAGCGTTTCGTAGGAATCAGTGGTAATCGGCAGCATAACGCACGAATCCAAGTCTGTGTCAGGTTACTGTGATGTCGGAATGGAGATTGGAGACGGTGGAATCAGTTTGGACAATCCTAGAGTATCCTGTAGAAAACCGATAAACAGGCGGCTCTCCTGCGGTGAGTGTTTGAGGTTCTGCAGCTTTTCCTGAACTAAGATTTCACCCATTCCTCACAATCTCTCTGTCTTTCTCTCCACCTTGTAGCCTACCCAGCTACTTAGTCTTCTCGCTAGCTAGCGTGCGCAGCTGGCGTGGCTGTCATTGTAAATAACTCTAATCCCCACACATAACACCACCAAACCATCGCACAACTACCGTATGCCACCACTACATCCATAACTCATCTCAAGAAAACCTTTGTACAACTGTACATACATTGCCTCATAGCATTAATGCATGGCACTTTACTACTTTTAACATTATTGCAAACATCCTTATACATACCAACTACTATAAAGTTGCAAATATTAAATCTATACCTTCACATTATTATTATTTATTTATTTAAACATATTTTGCTCAAAGTTAGTAAATTATTGGAAGGTCTCTTTTCTTTGGATTTTTGGGATGTTAGTGTATCAAAACGGCTGAACGGATTCTGCAAATCTTTGCGATTGACATACATTTTTAATAATTTTACTAAATTTTCTGCGACTTATGAGCGAGCAATACAGTTCATGATAGACGTAGGCTGTAATTCCAATCTCTCGCTTATATCTTGGAGATATCTCCGACTTGGCGATATACCCAGTATACCGTCACTTCACCAACCCGGTCGCTTTAAGTTTGCGCTCATTTATATGCGGCGCCATAAATATCAGGCGCAAACTTTACTTGATTTACTTGACTGGGTAGTTACGTGATATTACACTTTGCACTGTCCGAATAGCAAACATAGCGTTTTAATGGCAGTTAAATGCGACGAAATACCTGAGATATACCCGAGACTTCGCTTATTTCGCGATATCTCAAAGTACACTCTAATGGCGCCCTAACCTTACGCAATTCGCACACATCATATTACCTATTTCAATGGCCGTCTATCAGCTGATACCGGCAACAATATATAACGAGCGGAACAAACAAAATTAGCCGCTCTGTCGGTGTGTTTGCTTCTGCGCATGTAGACTTAGCCGTGTAATCTTACTTAACGCTTTTGGTTACAAATGATGAGCATAAGCGGAAGCGAATTATTGTTTTTTATCAGCATAACGACGATACCATAGACGGCCCATCGCGCCAATGTCTCCAACCTTCAGGATTTAGGAATCATCAGGAGACAGTCCAAAATCTTTGAATTTTTCTTTCACATCGCCAGGCAGAAAAGTGACACCTGGGAAAGCTCCTAGTGACAGAAAGGATTCAAGGAAGACGAAGAGGAAGGAGTCACATGCGCTGGACCATTCAGATTAGATTCGCGACACAATGTTTCCAAGTTTCTGACGCCATGCGTTCTGCAGTAGATCGAAACAAGTGGAGAGCTATCGTCCGAAGAGTGATAAATATTTGTTTTATGACAATGGGACCAACGAGAAAGTATGCTCTCTGAAAGAAAAAAAATATATTTTATTTCCAAATCGGTTTAGCCGTTTTCGAGTAACGGGGAACATACATGAAAAAAAAGAACATCCCGACCAACTGAAAACCTGCTTCGTTTTCTGACGTCGGTTGATAAATAGAGACAATTCAGCGACTTTTGTTTTCGCGTCAAATAAAAGATATTTCTTATCAAAATATTTGATTGGATTCTATAAGATAGAAAGAATTCAAGGGTATATCAGTCTTGCTAGGTCGTGTAATTGTACCAAAATCTAATAGCTTCATTGTTAGCTCTAGAATCCCCATTGTAAGCTGACCTACCCACCTCTCCCAAGCCCAAACAACTACTAAAGGAAAGAAGGAATTTGATCCTTTCAGGGAGGTCTACTTTGACTGGTATGGGCATTCTCTGTGATAAATTTGCGGAGCAAAATAAATGTTGCCAGTGATATTTTTGTAACACTGGTTTGTTTTATGAGTTAAACGTATTAGGATGTTAAGTACCTGTCCACTTGTTTGTTTTGAAACTGCAAATGGAATTTCGGTGTGTTTTCAAAGTTCTTGGTATCTAAAAATAATGAGGGTCGATTGCCAAAAATTGTACATAGTTAAAAGCATTGTTTTGTGTGATGAAAATTAGTCATACAAAATGAATGGATAACTTTCGTCACACAAAGGAATCAATTAAGTTTTGTTTTAATTTAAGCCCTTAACTATGTAAAAAAATTTTGCAATCGACTTATCAACAGGTTACAGCAAAAGGTATATGATTTTCTTTCCTTTTAAGCAAATCATTTTGGTTTATAGTGGAAACACAACCACAGAGACAATAATCGTTATTCTCATTTTCTTTTGCTTCACCTTTCTATCGGGCTAGCATAACTGACCGTGAATTTGCTTGTAGTGGTCGTAGACACAGGACAAAACACTACCAGAAGTCTCTCTTGAGCTTGGCATAAACCACTAGTGAACTGTGTTATTTGTCATAAGGCGTAGCTACACCACACCGCCCGACGCGTGTGACTAGCTAGAAACGCGCACCGCTTTTTATCGAGCAAAAGCGGAAGTTAATTAATAAATTTAAAAAAAGTTTCCTGACATCCAGGTTTGCGCTGGTGCACAGTCTAATGGTGCCGTCTTGACACAGGTTAGTCAGGTTAGAGATGTGCCGTTCTCGAGAAAGTTTCCCGATTTGTATGGGGAAAGAACATTCTCGAGAATTCATCCCATACAAATCGGGAAACGTTCTCGAGAACGGCACAGTTCAGTTCAGTAGTCAGGGTGCTGTGAAAGCTATCTTGAAGGCAAACACTGCTTCACATCAATCAAAATCGCCGACGCCAACTAAATCGAATAGTCCCTGTGTACAAAATAAGCAAATTTTTCGTTGGTCACAGGATGATCGATTAAAGCCCGCGTGAAACAGCGCCCGATAGTGGTAGTTTACAGCGCGTGGGGGCGCCTGATAGCGCCTGTTTCACCTTTTACGAGCGAACCACTATGAGGCTGGGCAACTAAAATGTTAACGGTTTGAGTCGGGCATCCTGCAAGCCACGTGAAATTTCATTGGATTTGCCTCTGGTTGGCTGACATCAAGATGCCTGTTCGTTAAACAGTCAATGTCTGCCAGTCCGCAGTTAATTCAATCAAAATTATTAATTGCACTTTTTTCACAGAATTGAACACTACATAAGGTTCTATCTTCTGATCTTCGCAAAAGTCGCCTGAGAACTGTATTTTATGCATTTTGTTTTGGGTCTGTTCTGTAGTAACGCGACCGACTGATGCGTTGGCATTTCTGGCTGCGCGCCGAATTTGTATGAACAATAGCGAAAGGCGGAGCCAGACATCTTGATGTGCGCTGCGGCGTATATCCTTTTCATTTGGGCAAATTTTTATTTTGTTATCGTTTTTTTTCTCAGATTTCAATAAAATTTGGTGAGTTGGTAAAGTTGCTTATTCTGAACAAGGTAAATCGATCAAGGTAGATCGATCGAAATGTAGGATTGTTTGTAACTCAATGGAAAATTTTGTAGGACATATCGTGAAATTGGGCTTAGGTACCTTGTTCAGAATAAGCAACTTTACCAACTCACCAAATTTTATTGAAATCAGAGTTTTTTTTTCTCAGATTTAAATAAAATTTGGTGAGTTGGTAAAGTTGCTTATTCTGAACAAGGTACCTACTACTACTAACTCAATGGAAAATTTTGTAGGACATATCGTGAAATTGGGCTTACCTTGTTACAAAAAATCCTACATTTTTTGTAACTCAATGGAAAATTTTGTAGGACATATCGTGAAATTGGGCTTACCTTGTTCAGAATAAGCAACTTTACCAACTCACCAAATTTTATTTAAATCTGAGAAAAAAAAAACGACAACAAAATAAAGTGTGGCCATAGTGGCTAGCATGTTACTACAAGTAAATCGTCGCTACTTTGAAGACAGCTCATATCTGAAACCAAACTCAGGGAAAAGGTAGTAAGTGCGTATGCACTAAATTTTCATAAGAGTAACATGAGTTACGAGAAGTACCTGGTCACGAAATGTGGCATCTTAGCGCTCCCGCTGTAGGTGCGCGGTCAGCATCCCGTGTCCGCGAATACATTACCCGTCCATTTAGCCGTAACATCGGCTTACCCTGCGTTTCTGTCGCACGGAACTAGCCGTCAGCGTTTCAGGGGATAGTTTTGTGAGTTATTTCCTTCAAATTTTGGTTTATGAATTATGAAGCATGGCATTCATTATCATTACACAAGAACGCAATACAATATTACCCGTCAACGTAGCCGTAATGTACGATTCCCACTGACCGGGCGAAGTCGGCGCGCGCTCAAGCGCATCTAAATAGTTGCCAAAGGAATGTAGAGCTTATAAGTACAACAGTCAAATCCCATATTCAAATGTTATTGGTGCCGCTGTCGACTGATCGGGCGCTTGCGGACGGAGGTGCTCGGCTGTCGTCGCGCCTAAGCGGCTCCGTTCGGTCACCGCCGCGCACCATCGGCTGCGTTCGGTTACCGTCGCGCGCCATCGGCTCCGTTCGTTCGTCCATTGCCCTAGAATTTAATCGCTCGGACGGACGCAGTCGGCTACCGCCGGGCGCTCTAGCGTCCGCTGGAACGTGGCGGCAGCTGAACCCGCCCGACCTGGTCACTGGATGCGGTCGGCCGCTGCCGGCTGCCAGAGCGCCCGTTGCGACGCGGCGGCAGCCGACCCGGCCCGGCCCGGTCAATGTGAATCGTACATTACACTGGCTTACGCGTTTCTTTCGCACGGAACTAGCCGTCAGTGTTTCAGGAGATAGTTTTGCGAGTTATTTCCTGGAAATGTAGCTTTATGAAGAATGGAATTAATTACACAAGGCAAGGATACAATAAAGTACATTACTTGTCCATTTAGCCGTAACACCGGCTTACCTCACCCTGACATGGTAGACGCGGGATGTCTGCCCTCACTTCTGTGACGCGGAGACTTCTCATTTGTGGGTATGTGCTCCTACACAAAGTTGGCACCTACTCGTAGAGGGCTGGCCAACTTTTGTGCAGTCGAAGTTGAAGTCATTAAAAAGAAAGATATGGTCTGCCTACCGATCTCTTTTATTGAATTATTGAGTGGTTAACCCATAGTTATTAATGCTTCTGTGTAATCAAGCATTCTTTATTGTTGCAGAGCTCCTTGCGGTCGTCAGAAGCGGACAAACGGCGCATGATGGACCGCGTTGCGAAACTGGAAGATGAGCTGCGTAATCTCAGGATCACCGCAAGGTATACGATTCGAAATCATTCGCCTCAAGAATCGATTTTTTCAACCGGTGACTGCTAATGATGTAGGATCAAAAAATCTTAATAGGTACGTCACAGTAGATGGCGCTACACTGCCTAAGGCGATAGACCGGTTGGGTAGATCATATCCATGTTGATCCGAAAAACCGACGAAACGTGGGTTTAAATCTCAAACGACGCGTTTTTTTCTACTTTTCTCTTTAGCATAAAAATTTAGATTTTGGAAGCAGATATTTCTTCTACTTAAATACATTTTGATAGAGTTATTATGCCATAACCTTTGTTCTCACAGTCTCGACTCGAGCGAGAACGGCATAACGAACGGCAACGAAGATCCGGAATCAGAGCGGATACGACTGCGCAAGGAATTGACCAGCATGAAGAAGGCCAAGCAAGCCGCGGAAGAACACGCTTTCAAGTAAGTTTATCTTGATAAATCCCTTGACAGTCCTCGCTGTCGACCTGAGGAAAATAAGGTGACGCTGTCGACTCTGGCTCAGAGACAAAGCGACTGTTGCATTAATAAGCCAGAATACGAAGAAATCACTTGTAAGCCGCAAAAAAAATCTAGCTGATTCCTATTCCCCTCGGTTCCATTACTGCGCGGTTGAATACATGAAACTCCTTAAAACACTTGATTAGATATAAAAAGAACATTGATAATACTTTTTGATGGAGGCGCTGCTTATGTTTTCCTGACGCCCTTCTACGTTGTAAGCTGAAGTTGTGAACGCCATCGCTATTGAACTCTCAACGTAGTGATTACATACTCTTTGGAACTCTCTTCCTTAGGGCTGTTGTGTTTTGAAAAACAAGTCAAGTATGTCTTATCTGTAAACTAGCGATTCTCTGCTATATTTGAATGGTGTAGATTTTTTACAACTATAACTAACCAAGATAAATCGTCGTCCTAAAGTGGGACTGGGCTGGCCACGTCTGTTGCATACTCCGGAAAGGTGGGCTAGCTTGGCTACTGAGTGGGTGCCACAATATATAGGCAGCGCAGGCGGGGCAGGCCAAGCTGGAGATGATGGGACGACCTAGGCTTGCTCATTGGCTGGCCGGAGGAGGATCTGATTGGGAGTCGTAGAAAAGGGGGAAAGGTCTTTGCCCAGCATTGTGACACTCAAACAGGCTAATAAAAAAATAACTAACCAACCAATCTCTTGCAGATTGGAGCGGCTAGTCACCCAACTCCGTTCCAAATTCAACGGCCTCCAAGCATCCCCGAACGGCCCCGAGTCTCTCCCCAGCGAGTCCGAACAGGACACCGGCCGTGCACGTCGCACCAGCGTCAACTCGAACACGACTGTAGTGTTCGGGCCCGTGACGGACTTGTAGCGAACACTTGCGCGCGACCTGTGCGTCCTGGCTGAGGACATGGTCTGCTCGGCGTTGGGGAAAATACACTGAGCACTAGTAAGTTTCAAGTAACACTTAAGAGGCCTTATTCCTTTTAAAATGCTGATTGTTTAGACATTTTTCTCTATGATCAAACATGTTTCTTAACATATTATTGATGTTACTACCTAGAACAGGGCTATTGGGATTTATTGGTATATATTTGGAACCTACAGTTTGAATTTTTGATTGATAATTTTTGATCGAAAAACTACTCGAAATTGACAAAATCCACGTAAAAAATTCGTTTTTTCAACTTATTTTCGACTGCACGCAATGAAAGCATGAAATAGCTACGTTACTACCTAGAACTCGGGAAAAAGTATTATTCACTTCAAAAAGTTGGTTGAAATTATCAATATATTCGTCATAATATGACAAAAAATTTTTTTAAAAGGAATAAGGGCTCTTAAGGGTAAAAATCGGGAGTTCCAACCGCTGCCTCAGTACCCTTTCCATGAGTGACAGTGTTCGCTAGCGACAGCGCAAACAATTTATATGGAGAATAGTACAGTGCCTCTAACAGTTACTTTGTAGAACTACAATTATCCATACAAATCCTTTCCGCAGGCACTAGCGAGCACGGTCACTGTAAACTCATGGTAAGGCACAGCTTTCGTTACGATTACCGTCCAAACTGAGGTATCGGTTGAAACGCTTTTGATTTTCACCCTTAAAACTCATTTTCACGTGGATGTAATTTAAATCCAATGAGAACTTTTGGACATTACAATTCTGTCGCATTGTTAATTAGAAAAGAATTACCCAAGCAATGTCAGTCGCTCGTTTCGAAAATATCACAATTATTAACAAGCCAATTTCATAATCATAATACAGTAATAATATGATGATTGATTATAATGATGATGTAAAAAAATGGATGATGTTGAGTATAATTTGCACCCTAAAATAAAAGTAAGTAATATTAATAAACCTAACTCATTTTCAAATGGCTGAAAGTTCTGAATCCTACGAGATCTCTTAAACATTAAGTTATTGTCACATTGATAATTAAAATAAATCTCAAGTAATCTTGTCTTTGAACGCTATAATGTATCTCATCTCAATAGAGGTTGTTAACCTTGATGGAAATCACGTTTAGAAAGAAAATCCTTATACTACCTACGATAAACTACGATAATCGAATTCATTATTGTGATATATTGGGATCGAGCGATCGAAGCCTACTGACTACACTCAAGAGCAATAAAACGGGTACACCTACACGGAATCGCTAAAGAATTTGTGAATAAAATGTTTAGACTACAAGCTAACTAATTCTTACTAATTCAATTAAAATCAACGCTTGCATATCCGTAACGTAATGAGTGACAATAATGTCATATACCTAGTTATTAAATCGTGTGTGGTGCTTTAATAGTTTGTCTGTCATTTTGAACTCGTGGTGTTCTTAAATTTGTTTGTTAAATAATAACATTAATAACGTGATGTGTGCTATAAATGATATTTACTGACACTTCGTGCGACACCTCTATATTGACGTTTTAAATTTTTAACAATTCGTATTTGACACTTTATTATTGAAGCTTTATTATTCTATTTGTACGGTCAATAATTGTTTCTATTGTAACCATACATAGTGATGTGCCGTTTCGGAGAATTTGACATATATAATAATACAGAGACTGTTTCGTATGTGATTTTTCTCGAAAACTTTGTCACTGCATATAAATCAGGGAACGTTCTCGCAAACGGCACATCTCTAACCATAAATAACGAATGGACGAAACAAGATGGACGAATGTAAGTATACTGTGACGTTAGGATTTGTGTTTTTAGAATGATATGTGGTTGTCGACTGTAAAATCAATGCGGAATTTGAAATTATTATTATCAATCGATTTCAAAAAGGGTTCTCAATTCGGTTGATTGTATTTTTACTATCTTTTACGTTTGTAAACTCTGAACTTCAGAAGTAGTATATAGAGTACAGAGTCTGGACTCCATCATATGTATGAACCGATACAATCCCCATGAAATTTTGCTGAAGATTTATGAAAAATAGAGGAAACGCACGCTCTCAGATAACTTCGCATAGACCTAAGTATACTTCTTTCAAGTTGTTTCGTCTGTCTTGGTTTGTGTTTGTAACAGTATGCTACAATTGGTGCTCATAAAA
Source organism: Apotomis capreana (assembly GCA_947623375.1). Classification (NCBI taxonomy): domain Eukaryota; kingdom Metazoa; phylum Arthropoda; class Insecta; order Lepidoptera; family Tortricidae; genus Apotomis; species Apotomis capreana. The sequence goes on from OX392516.1 coordinate 14,552,379, forward strand.
AGTTACTAAATATACATGGTAATTTACATAGATCAAAATTAATTAAAAATGTCGAATAAGGTCTGACTATCTGTCAGCCGTTTTGATTGGATTTTGTTTTTAATTTTTTCATTGTTCTTCTCAACGCTAAGTGATTGATTGCTTACACACTTTGGCTTACTTCAACAAGGTAATACGTTATATGCAGTTACTAAACGACATGGAACCTTGTAATAGTGTGTTGGTTACTTCTTGGCCAAATTGATGTTTGCTGCTTCTATTATACTTGTAGGGAGTAATTGGCAATGACAATTGTGCTCAATTATTTGGTGTAGTAATTATGATTCTTGTATTGCCTACTTTGACAAAAACGTCGTATATATGGGTGATTTCCAAATAAGTGCGTACCTTTTTTGTTCTTGTCACAATGACAATACAGGTACGCGTCTCATTTACCTTTAGGGCGATTATTTAAGCGTTTTAACCATTTCATTAATTGTAAAAATCCGCGACTTCTACAAGACAACGGAAAATGGCGCCTCAGTTTATACGGAGGTTGTCGATATTGCAGACATATTATTGGGGCGGTTAAAACGCTCAAATAATCACATTTTACTGTACAAATGTACTGTGACAATTGTGTTTCCATTTTCCATTTAAAATTTTGGCACATCCTTGATATTTATTTTATTTCTGCAAACTTTTTGATACAGGAATCACTCGACAAAATGGAACTAGCTAGTCCAGCTAGCCAACGTAATCGTAATTTGGCTGTCCTTGTCATTTGACACACTCCCATGAGTTACATTTAGTTCCATTGTCGTAGAGTGTGTATTACTTAATTATTTTTACATATACTACCGACGAATTTGTTTTAAAGTAATGGCAATACGACCTAACTCATTGTACTGTCGAAAATTATTATAATTAGTGAATTATTTTGAATATTTTAATCATATGGTCTCAAAATGTCTTGAACAAATTATACAATTAAGATTTTTTAACAATTTTCATGATTATTTGTCTGATTTGTTTTATAAATATTAATACAATTATGTTTAAATTCGTAATGTTTAATTATCTAGCTCATGTTTGTGATGGTTGTCAGTTTGTAATAATTTACCGAATTAATTTTATTTTAAGGCGTGCTCTCTATAAGCTAACATATCTATACTTATAATAAATAATACATATGTGGGTTGTACTGGGCTGGGCATATGATGCAAGCGTTTACAAAGATGTAAATGACAATACACCCGTCTTTTTCTGCCAAGTATGTGTGCGAGAGTGACGGATGCTTTATATCATTTATTTATCTCGTGATAAACGTAACCATTATAGGAATCTGTAATCTGTTTCTGAACTGAAATTACTTTTAGATGATGGTTAACGAATGGTCAGTTACTCTAAAAAATACTTAATATGCCATAAAATACTCTTATTAACTATAACTGATTTGTAAAACTAGCAAAACGTAAACTTTGTAGTTAACTAGGTAAATAATAAATCTGTATAAAATGTACAATGTAGTCGTTTAAAACGTACCAACCCATTAAAAATATTTCATGTAAAATTGGCGGCTAAGACTCACAAGCCAGTAAAGCGTCAAGACAAGTCCCGAAACCCCGACTTTCTTAACTCTACACCTTTTGGATGCCAAGGACGGTTGTGGCCGACAGCAGAAAATTGCTCCAATGACAACGTCGGCCACGGCCGTCCAAATATCAATGATCTAAAACGTTGAAATTCTTACCCTAATATTGGAGCCATTTTTAGGGTTCCGTAGCCAAATGGCAAAAAACGGAACCCTTATAGATTCGTCATGTCTGTCTGTCTGTCTGTCCGTCCGTATGTCACAGCCATTTTTTTCCGAAACTATAAGAGCTATACTGTTGAAACTTGGTAGGTAGATGTATTCTGTGAACCGCATTAAGATTTTGATGCAAAAATAAAAAAATAATAATAAATATTGGGGGCTCCCCATACTTAGAACTGAAACGCAAAAATTTTTTTTTTCATCAAACACATACGTGTGAGGTATCTATGGATAGGTCTTCAAAAATGATATCGAGGTTTCTAAAACATTTTTTTTCTAAACCGAATAGTTTGCGTGACAGACGCTTCCAAAGTGGAAAAAAGTTGGTCCCCCCCCCTCTAACTTCTAAAATAAGAAAATGAAAAATCTAAAAAAAACATATGATGTACATTACTATAAAAACTACCAACGAAAATTGTTTTGAACGAGATCTAGTAAGTAGTTTTTTTTTAATACCTATTAATACCTAACTTTGCACCTAATTTATATGGGGCGCTATACATACCAGGTGCAAACTTAACTTAACCACTTAGGGATGGAAAGTGTTTGTACGGAACCCTCGGTGCGCGAGTCCGACACGCACTTGGCTGGTTTTTTTATTTTATTTTTTGTTTTGGCGCCAGGGGTGCACGGTATAAAAGGCTGTACGGCTGTACCGCTTCAATTAGTTAAAAAGTATGGCTTATCTTTATCATAGATATATTGGTTGTCATAATCATAACATTACAAGGTATGTTTTATTCAGATTTGTTTTACCTTTCGCTGGTTATAACTATTGTCACTAACATAGTGTAGTTTATAAAACCGTAGATGCACTGTTACTCCAAACCCGTTCTTAATTCGCTTCGGTCATAAATGCTGATTCGGGGCAATGTTTTTTACTATCAGTGCCTATTCTGAATTCGTAAAATGTATGTATAGGATGGCGGTTATTTTGATTCACGGGCTAACATTAATCATTATTTTTTAAATGAATAAGGAAGATAAGGCTTTTTAGTTTGATAGTAAGAAACACGTACAATTACAATATGATTCGTTATCCACACAGTTGCTCAAACGTTAATTAGCGGCTCTATTGTCGTTTATGTCGTAGGTGGGTAAAAAATCAAAAGCGTTTCAACTATTGTCTCAGTGTCGTTACCAAATTTAGACAGATATCGTAACGAAAGCTGACATAGTGGTTGACACGCTTTGATTTCCCCTGATTTTATTAGCGCAAGTATCAAAAAGACGTATAAACTTGAGAATAAACTAGTCCAAGACTTATAAACTTGAAAATAAAGTAATAAACTAGTTAACTTGTGAACTGTTTGATTCTTAAAGATGTCAAGGAACAGAAACGTCAAGTGGAAGTGCGTCTTTTGATAAAATAAATATTGCACTATCGCAACATTGCAATACTAACTCGGCTCGTGTTTTTTTAATACCAATGGTGCCAAACTTTAGGCAGGGAGGGTACGGGTAGTTTTAGTGTTGTGTTCATCAAAAGACGCAATTGCCTCTCATGACGTAATTGTTCCTATCGAACTGACGCGATATAGGTGTCATTAAAGTGAATTAACGTTTGCGCAACACAGGCTTTATAATAGATCCCACTAACCACCGACATCACACGTAGAATAGACTGATTTTATTAATTTATTCTTATAAATAAGTACCATACCAAATTGGAGATTAGATTTAATGACATAACTTATTAACGCTTACAGGTAAATAGATAATGCTGCCTTAGATTTAAAGACGATATTGTTTATTGGGATAGTTGAATGTATACAGCGTAATAATGTAGGTTATGTAGCCCATAGCGTGATTGTATAAAACGCTTTATGTTCAGTTTCTTTTGGAACATATCATGCCGGGCCCACATACTTGCCAAGCCTGAAGGATGCAGTTATATGTTCGACTGAGACGGAACTACGTCGTGCTCACTCTAACATATAACTGCGTCCTGTAGGCTTGCCGAGGCTTGGCCATCAGCGTGTGGTCCCGGCATTATGTTAAAGCAAGAAAGTGGAATACTTTCCAGATTGAGAAGCATAGTAATGGCAAATTTCATTAATATCTCGTTTAATATATAACATGTTTAAAAGCAAATATTGAAAGAGTCCTGTTGATTTGAAAATAATTGTCAAACCTAACAATTGAATTAATATTAATAAACTGTTAATAACGTTTTAGATCTTAATGATTCTGGTGCCTTATACGTAACCTATCTGCCCGTTTTATCTACCAAAGTTTGTAATTTAAATTTCGTATCTCAAAAATTATATGAAAAAGACATTACAGATTACTCGCGCTAATCCAAAAAATATTTAAGGGAGCCTTCCCTTAAGTTAAGTAATATTTGAATTAGCGCGAGAATTTCGAACTTTGGAGTAGACCTTTGGTCTATATCCATTAATTTTGTTTTTAAGACGAATTGTTATCAAAGTTGACCTGTTGGCTTAAACTAGTTTTCAATCGAATATCATGATGACATCACAATTACAAAGCAATTTCAATTGCCTATACTAATAATATTCTTACTACCAATTATGTTAATAAATGGAAATTAAAATATGATTATGTATACATTCGCCCATGCCCATGACCGGGTCTATATTGACGCCTAGAATTATTTTTCGTAGAATGTCTCGTTTCGCCGAAAAAACATTTTGTAGAAAGCATTTTTTATTTGCAACCGTAAACTATTTGAGATTGTTATAAGCCTAACCTATCCTAATCAATAGAATGATATTTGCAAGAATTATGAAAAATATGATTACAGCGGAATAAAAATTCGGCGAAACATTTTTCGGCGAAATGAAACTATCGACGAAAAAATTTCTAGAAAGCAAAGGACATAATTACAATCAGATCCTACTGCTATTAATATCAAGCACTTGCACAACCTAATGGGTGAAAAATAATTTTAAATTTTACGTTTTGTAAAATTGACTGTCGATTTTGTGATTTTATTGTTAATTTTGGAATACTCACCTGTTTGCTGCTTTTTTTAATCACAAATACACAAACGTTAATATACGAACGGAATTGGTGGATGGAGAGGGTTTAAATAAACTATTTCCATTATTTCATGTGTTTTTATTCCTTAATTATTTACATAATGTACCTTTATCGTTTGTTTCTAATTCTGCTCTACATAGAATACAAGACATAAGTACAATGCTTAGCAATATTCAATTTTGTTTAGTAACCGAGGTGGTTAAATTTATTCGTCATATAATAGATGAGGATATACATTTTATATATTGATGTTCACGCTCCCTAAAAGGTGTATCGCTTCGCTGTAAGTCGAAAAAATATCATGAGTCTTAGTTTTCCTTACGATGCCCGTACAAGGCAAGAGAAAAAAAACATTTTTTCTTTTCTTTTTTGCTTTTTCATTCTCAATTTTTTTTTACCAATTTTTTTCTAGACATGAGGGCGGGGAGGGTGTTATTCCTACATATAAACTAAAAACTCGAAACAAAAATAAAGATATTTGAAAAATTTCATTCTGTCCCTTGTCAAAATTAACTCCTTACCACTATTTGTTCAGATACCTAAGTTTAATATTGTTATATTTTAGTATCTGCTAAATTTGCTTAAAAGCTATTTGAAAAGCAAGTTAAATACGAACTAATTCGGCCAAATAAAATGGCAAAGTAATATTCACCACATCTGTACAGACTTAACTTTTCTGTTACAAAAGTAAATAAACAGAGGCAGCCAAAAACTCAATCCTTTGTATTATACTCGTATATTTGTCATCTTACCTAAGTTAACCAAAAGTCCAATCCAAAAATATCTATACAAATTAAACCCATAAAAGGGTTACTAATTCAAAAATAATTAAGCCACTTATTCCATTACAAAACTACCTTTTCCTTGTCACGAGTCTCAATTTGTCCTGGGTCCCGATGAATTCTTTATGTGTGAATAATGGTCAGTTCAATTGCATTTTAACCCCAACCTTCCGGAACCAATTTACTCGACAGTGAAACAACACGCTATTCTCTCTATTATTGTTTGATATTTTCAATAAAAACACGTAAAATAGCATAGGGTGCGCGTACGCACGTGGCGGGCGCGTGCCGGCGCCATCTTTGCGACGCCATCTTGTTTTAATCTACGGGTGGGAACTTCCGCCGGAAAACGCGTCACCGGCTTTTGTTTGTGGGAAAACTTATCGGGTGTGATAGTGTTGGGTAATTAGTCGGTTATCGGGAGACTCCCATATTAGTTTGTTGTTACTTTTGAACCTAATTATGACATGATTTGAAGACTGTTGGGTCAAGATCATCTTGCGAAACAACACTTGCGATCAACGACATGGGTCGACTGTAGAAAATGTGACGGGATGAGTATGAGTTTTATTTTTAACCCCCGATCAAAAAGACAGGTATTAAAAGTTTAACATGTAGGCAAATGTATATCTGTGTGTCTGTCTGTGGCATCATCGAAATTTAGACGGCTGTGGCCGACGTTGGCGTCATTGGAGAAATTCTCCGTTGAAGGTTAGAGCCAACTATGACGTTCAAAAGGTTAAAAGCAGAAAGGCATCTTCCTTATTAAGAAGGAAAATAACGTTGCTTTTTTATCACCTAAATTCTAAATTTAATAAACCCCCAACTCAACCAAACATAGGTAAGATTTCGATGGACAAGGCTTTAAAAAACACTCAAATTGGTCTATCCGTTTGGGAGCTACAATGCCACAGTCAGACACACAGGCATCTGTGTCAGGATATCTGTATACACAGATACACATATTAAACTTATAACACTCTTGTTCGTCGCGTTAAAAAATTAACAAGAAGGAAGCGCCTATAAAAAAGTAAAAATAAAATGGCGTCCTCGGCCCCGACGATTGGAGTAATACCCATGTAGTAATATTTCAACGATTACATTTAATAACGACGGTACAGGGCGATCAAATATTCACGACCGCAGCGCGACAAATTGGGCGCAAATCAATCGAGAGCTAAAAACCTACCTCATTACACGATATGAATTAATCAGTGTCTGTCGGTGTGTTCTAGTGCGGGGACTGCCGTGTCGGGGATATTATAGGTTTATTTTAAAGCTCTGGTTTAAGTATTTGTTAATGCCACCTGTACTACTTTCCTGGCCTAGGTCAACAAAGTAAGTATGAAAGATAATTTTTCTCCGCTGCTCTAACTTTTTAAATTTGTTTACTAACATTAAACTGACCAAGGAAAACTTACGTATTCTGAAAAGTGCATACTTTTGCGAAATAAAAAAGAAAAAGTAAATCTATGGTAGGTACCTATCACTTTTGGTTCGGTTAAACATGGAGCTTGGATATGCTTGTTCTCCGTATGTTACCTAAAAATGTATTCTACCCTGACTATATTTAGTGACGAAAGTGATGCGGAAATTATGGATGGTTCTCCGCTGTCACAAACTAGGGAATGCAACGGATAAATGTAGTGTAGGAAAATAATCCCGGGTTCGGTTAAAACCCGTTTTTTTTTCACACTAAAAATAACTGATTGCATTTCCTATCACAAACTCGTCCAGCATTTCCTTATTTCGCGGCCTTTGCAGTAATGTTCGTTACTATATAACTATTCGAATTAAACATGTTCAACATGAAAAATATAGTAATTTAAATATATTTTAACAGCCGCTTCGCCGCCCTATCCCTATGAATATTGTATGTTGCAATTTGTATAATTTGATCAGACCACCTGTGCTGGACAGGCGATGCCTCTACGGCGAGTGTAGGTACAGTAAAAAACAAAAGTGGAGCGGAATCGACAATATTTCGAATTTCGGTGTAGTATATCATAAGGAAGGACCTGAACAGCTGCGGGTTAGACGAAGACGATGTCCAGGATAAAGCGAAGTGGAAGCAAAAATGCAAGAAAGCGGACCCCGTCTCCGGACGGGACAAACGCTAGGAGGATGATGATGATGGTGTAGTATGATATGGACACCCATATCTGTAACTCATTAGTTTCATTATTAGAGAACTTATTTCATTTTTAGAGTTCCGTACCCAAAGGGTAAAAACGGGACCCTATTACTGAGACTTCGCTGTCCGTCCGTCCGTCCGTCCGTCCGTCCGTCCGTCCGTCTGTCACCAGGCTGTATCTCAAGAACGGTGATAGCTAGACATTTGAAATTTTCACAGATGATGTATTTCTATTGCGGCTATAACAACAAATACTAAAAATAAAATAAAATAAATATTTAAGGGGGGCTCCCATACAACAAACGGGTTGGTTGCGTTAACTTTGCACCTCATTTGTATGGGGCGCTATACATACCAGGTGCAAACTTAACTTAACTACTTAAGGATGAAAAGTGTTTGTACGGAACCCTCGGTGCGTGAGTCCGACTCGCACTTGCCCAATTTTTGAATTTTCATAAATCTGAAAGCGAATTTTCGACGAACAAACGTTCTTGCTGTATATAGATGATAATTTATGTTACATAATATTATAAGGTTAGTCTATGGTTGTATGATAATAAAAAAAATCGCCAAAAAATAGTTTTAGGACAAATAAATGAGCGGAGTAAAATGCACACGTACAAAATCTTGTCTGGATAAAAAAAAAATAGTGGGTTTGAGCAATTTGTTTGCGCAGTAACTTGTGTTGTTAACTGTACGTCATGACCGACAAAAACGTGCTAAGTGATTGATTCACTTCCGCAAGTTAACTTTGATTGTTTTTCTACAGCTCAATGAAAAGTTATAAAAAACTGAATGTATAATTTCATAGACAGCAATAGTAGATTGTACGACTAGTGCATAAAACGCATCATTTTACACGAGATGTTTATCCATCCGAGCGAGCTTGCGAGCGAGGATGAATATAAAGTCGAGTGTAAAATATATTTTCACTTCTCTCGCTCTAAAAGTTCGACTTTATGCTGTGCGTAGGCGACGTAAAGTCGCTTTTTATGCTCTAGAGCATAAAGTAAAATCGTCGTCGAAGACCAAGGCGATCGGTCCAACAGCCACACGAAAAAGGTTCTTAATAAACAGTAAAAAAAAAAAACATAAAACTTCATACAATAAAACCCGTTCCAGACCATCCGATCCGATTTATCGGGAGAAATCGGATAATGTGTAGTGTATAAGATCCTAACAATTGCACTACACATTATCCGATTTCTTCCGATAAATCGGATCGGATCGGAAGGTCTGGAACGGGTTTTAACTCTTTATTTTATTTCGTTTTGTTAGTATTCTAAGACCAAGGCAAATATACCAACAGCCAAAGTACACAATAAAACTTCTTGAAATAAACTTGTAACTTCTATGTACTATCATTTACTACTTTTTAAACTATTACTTTAAATCTTAATTAAATTTGTTTTTAAGTAGGTATACAAGATATGTGTATATATGTTATTTACATGATACAGTTTCATTTCCTCGCAATCGAAGTGAAAAGTAGAGTGTGCAACTCGTCCATAAAACGTATTTTATGGTTATGTGCCCAATAATGGGTAACTTTATTTCTTCAGACCTTGTCTTGGCTTTGGTCTATATTGTAAGATCCCGTCCATATTGGTTTCATGATGCTGAGAATTCAGTGCCTTAGATGAAGAAGTTTGCAAGTGTATATATATTTTTTATCTGTAGACATTAAATACGGTACCTACGGTCAGCTACCAAATTAGCTGCCAATTTTACTACTGGCATATGTCGCATTGCGTAAAATTGTCATCTGCTTTTGATGCTAACTGTACATTGATGAATTGAGATTCTACATCTCAATTCATCAATTCTCTCGACATGAGTGTGATTAAAGTATTCTGTGTCGAAAGTAGTGCAACGAATTCAATAGACGTCTTTGAGTAAATTAAAATTGATCATTTAGGGTCATAAATATATATCTTACATGTTTGGGTCTAGAAATTATATTTTTAATTTTAAAACTTCACTATGGATATAATGCGTTTATACAGTTCAGTTGTCCAACGGTCATGCATGTCTAAAAAACCGTTATTGACTCCTATTAGGAGTCAAAAACTGTTTTCACCATCAACCCATCACGACACATATTACATTAACACCGCGTCAGTATAATCAATACGTCTATCATTCATTACAATACTTTAATGACTATTATTGCACCGGACGCTCACCCCTCATGACGGCACCGCCTCCAGTGACGTCAGTGGCAGTTTTATTGCGTCATTAATTCATGATGCGGCTCATTAATACTATAGCGATGCGTTAATTGGGGTTAATATTGATGATGATGTTAATGTGGAAGCATCTATCAAGCCGAGAGCAAGAGTTATTTAGACTGCATGTCCACTGAAACGGAGCGTAGTAAATAAACTAATCAGGTTGCGTCTTTGTGAAGCCTAGAAGAATTGCTTTTAAATCTGAGGAATTTGATTGGTCCATTTTACAAATCTCCGATCTGCTCCAGTGGAGGAACGAAAGAGAGGCATACCAATTAATATTACACCGTGACTTAACAGTTTGATATTAGTTAAGAAAGGACTCGGATCAGAGTTTCTCTACGTGATAGAATCAGAGATGAGGATATTTATTTAAACTTTATTACATAAACTATTTGAAAGTTCCTGTAATTGGTCCTGTAATCTATGATTCTATTTAAGTTCCTATGTGCAGTGTATTAGCTGTTGGTTCTCCTAAATAAATAAATCAATAAAAATAAAACAAGTCGTTAAACATGGCGAATGGCTCTACCAGTCAAGTATAGGGTCAAACAGAGTTGCTTCAATTTGGTGCAGAGTAGAAAAATAACCGTTCCGAGAGCGTCTAGATACTATATAATCATTATAGCGTTCAGATAAACAAAAAAAAAGTAAAAAGTCTGTTAAACCCAGATCACTTAATAACTACTACGGACAAAGGACAAGAGGGTACCTGATACCGCGCATTTACAATACATTAATATCAGAGGATGAGTGTGAAACGATAAATGTATTTAAATCTAAAGTAAAGGCGTGTTTGATGGATACCTTTCTTAAAGAAAATGAAAGTAGGTAGTTAGTTGAGTAATTAGGGTAGGCATCCTATAAATGCGTAAATTCGTTGTTATAATAACTGTCACTATTAGCATAGAGCATTATAGTAATGTATAAAGAGTGCGGTCTTCGCCAACAAACTGCATTGCAGTTTGGCGAAACATATAAAGTGTACCAGTTTTGTAATTTTTTTAGCGTAATAAAAAAAAAAAAAAAAAGGTACTATATAACATCCGCAGAAGAACCAAGTTACTGACATCGATTGCAGGATTGCACGGTTGAAGTGGCAATGAAAGGGTCATGTATCTATTCCAGAGAACGGATGGCCGTTGGGGCAGCAAAGTCCTGGAGTTGCGACCATAGGAAAGTACAGCGTACGACGGCCCCCGGCTATGTGGACGGATAACCTGGTGAGGTTCGTGAGTCGATGGATGCAGATTGCCCAGGATCACACTTTGTAGCGAGCTTTAGGGTAGGACTTCGTTTAGTAGTGGATGGTGTGTTGAGAGATAATATATGATGTATCTTAGATAATATTCATCCCATTCAAAGATACGACTAAACGTGTCCTGCACCTCTAGCAGAACTGTGACACGCGATTCTTTATCGCGCGAGAAATATTATCTATCTCTTTCTTCGCTGTACTGTGAGAGAGCGACGGACCTTATCTCTCCACGTGTGCTCACGTAATATCTGCACGATGTGCACGACACACTTTTAATTGAATGCATGTAAAATATGATAAATAAAAGAAAGCTACCGTAGTTGTGTTGTGCGTATACCTACTTACAAAACGAGTGCGCGTTTAAAAAAAATATTTTTATTTCTGTAACTTCCGATTGAAAGGCGCCAATTTTACTTACGATTTTTCATAATTTTTGTTATTAAACCATTTTTTCAATGTTCTAGTTTCTGGAAAATATATTGAATGTAAGTAGGTATAATATTTAATTCTTACAGTACCTACTAAAGATTTCATCCCCTTCAAGAATCCGATATGACTAAAACGTGTCCTCTTTGGGCAACACCTACTTATCGCACTTGGCCTTATCTCTGCGATGCACCACGCAATATCTGCACCGCACACTTTCCGAATCAATCATCCTATTCGACAAATTACACATTAATACTACTACAGCTTCCAAAAGAGCGTAACTACCGAGGATATTGTAGAGACTTACTTCTTTTTAGTTAGAAAGCGTGGCGTTATGCGTTGCTACCCCGCCCTACTGATAAAATAAATGTTAGGGTAGTTGATGGGTTGACAGAGGGTTCTGCAGATGTTTTTGTTATAAATACAAAGGCCAGAGTGAAATCTTAAAATTAAATTCTTCTATTTATCTCTTTATACAGAATTACAACTTTTATACTTTACCCATTACTTTATAAATAAATAAATATTACCTAAGGGACAATCTTACACAAATCGACCTAGTCCCAAACTAAGCGAAGCTTGTACTATGAGTACTAGACGAGGATACATACTTTATACTATAAAATGTTAGTGGTATTTAGTATTTCATTGGTAAATACGGTATTTGATGACAGCTCAAATCAGCTACTCTTTATGAAATGTCAAAAATGATCTGTTAGTATGAAGCTTCTATGAAGATAGTGGCTTGTGACTTCACAAAAATCAGTAGTCAAAACAAGTCCTTTTTAGTTATTTTTTTGTCTACCTATGAGCCACAGACATCCACTGCTGAACATAGGCCTCCCCTATAGCTCGCCACAAAGTGCGATCCCGTGCAGACCGCATTCATTTCCCGCTACTCTCACGAGGTCATCCGTCCATCTAGTCGGGTCTTTCATATACGTGGTCGCCACTCTAGGACTTTGCTGCCCCAACGGCCATCCATTCTCCATCAGGCTATGTGCCCACTGCCACTTGAACCGTGCAATCCTATCGGTTTGTCTAACTACGCCTAAAGGTTCAACTTCTTGGTCCTTAACCAAAGTTGTGTATTTTTTCCTTTATTTCAGCTAAGTACCTACGGAACCCCAGAATGAGCGATGCCCAACGGAAGTCATACGCATGCATATATGATTATAACGATGTTTTCGTGGGAGCGGGAGGGTCACAGGTAGGGATGAGCTTGTAATGGTGCATAATTAACGAACAATAACGTTGGTTTTTAAATGCATTTATACGTTTATTTTGACCTAATAATTTATATTACAAATACAAAGATAGAAACAGAGAAAAATATAATATAAGAAATAATTTAGACTATTTTAGACCCTGACTGGGATTTCACCAGTGTCTTTTCTTTATTCAATAAGTACATCCAAACTTACAGGACATAAGATGTGCCATGCCTAACCTAACCTAACCAACAGCTACAGGACCGTTAAGGATAGGTAGGTACAATATGCTCATAAAGGGTCAAAATTATTTTTTATACTCACAGATTTTAATGGATCAATTATAATTTCACAGACAAAATCACAATAACGCACTTTTGAATCCTATAACAAAATTCTATACCTACTCTATGGTACCCGCTACAGAACTTTAATATTCATAAGACATCTCTCTACACGACTTGGAGAATGACGATTAAAGTAAAAAATGTTTTCCGGAGTTTTGCTCGTATAAAAAGTAGGTATTGTATGCAATAGTTACACAATTAGGTCTTAAAGTCTCGTACCTTACATAGGCCACTCGGCAAGCCTCGTGACCTAAACGCGGTACTCGGCTTTAAGAACCTCCATTGTGCAACGATTGCATAAAATACTATTGTTGATTATGAATAGTATAAAACACTACTGAATGTGTTCTAACTAAGAAAAACGGGGGTTGTGCATTTGAAAAATAATAATATATTATTAGTAAAAAAAATAAAGTCCAAAGTTTATCTTGTTTGTTATTTATTTATTTATTTAATCTTTATTGCACAAATGAAAAACAAATCGTACAAAAGGCGGACTTAATGCCATTGGGCATTCTTTACCAGTCAACCATCGGGCAAAGCAGATAAGTTGTGGGCGGTGCAACTAACTTAAATAGATAAATACCTAGATAAATACATATATTTATTATATATACATGTATAAATAAATACTGACTAAAAAGCAAAACAGATGTGCTAAGATTTCTCCATTCTGCCAATGAAGAGGTCACGCAAGGATTTTTTTAAATTAACCTTGTTCGGGGCTTGCTTGATCTTGAGGGTAAGGCGGTTCCAGAGGCTTTATGTACCTACTTACCTATTATACCTAATTAGAAATAAACGATAAGTATACTCATAAAAATATAAAACTCATTTGTTTCGTCTGCCCCGCTTGTTTTATCAGTGCGTGTAAGAGGTGTCAGTGTGATGCCATAATGGGGTTGCCCCACCGGCTCACCAGGTGTGCGGTGACTTTTGCAGATTCCCAACCGCGTGAATTGGATAGGGTAAGATAAATGCGGACGTGGATCAAAATGAGGGTGTAGGGTTACTTTACAGTTTAGGGCTTATGTTCAATACATTAAGGCGTATTGCCAATCGTTTTACACTTGCAGCCTATGGGTCAATTACACGAAAAAAGCCCACAGTGCCCTTCGCGTACAATATAATAATGGCTTCAGGGCCATGATGGGGCTGCCACGATACTGTAGTGCTTCAGGAATGTTCGTTGAGGCAAACGTAGACACTTTCCAGGCCATCATACGCAAAGGAATCGCATCCCTGTGGCTCCGTGTCCGTGGCAGCCGCAATAGCAGCGTAGCCATTATAGCTGATAGGGTAGAAGGCCCATTGTTTGAGCATTGGACGAAAGTCCACTTGGGATCCTCTCTAGATTAATGTTAAAAATTAATTAATTATTGTAGTGATATTACTAACATAGATATAAGTTCTTCTATTATTATTTTATTTAATTTTTTACTAACAATTTAATATGGATTGTATTATCTGAAATAAAGAATTATTGGAGTTTATTGGAGTTTACTCCTTAAGAATCGATTTTCATATATAAGCCCGGGGTATGAAAAATATGGGGTATAAAATCGAACGTATCTGCCGTGCTAATTTAAAAAGTCGTATCTCAGTATACGATCGGAGTAAAAATACGACTTCTTAATTTAGCAGGTTATGCGTTACGCGTTATAGGCTAAGATCCCGATATAAAATGACCTTCACCGAGATGTTTATTTTATGAAATGTATTTTATAATCAATTTAATATGTCAATAAAGATATTGCATATGGGTTGCCTAACAAATTTTAGTCCAGGGTATGTTTAATTAATAATAAAAAAAATGTTTTAAACATTTCACCGGTTTGATTAATATTAGATAAATTCTATACCAATCGAAAGTATGAAGCCCATAGAATATGCAAACGTTAGTGTTACGGACAGCTAGGCGAACTTAGAATAAATAAATAAATAATATATTTGTAAACGATTAGCTAAAATTAGAATTAAGACGAAATAAATAATTTATTCCTTATGTTCCTAAATGCCCTAAAAAGCGGCCATATTATGTGTTTAAAACACTTATTTTCCTAAAAACCTTACTGTAAGAGAGCTCCCAGATATAATGTATGAAGGATAGTTAAAAGACCACGGCGTCTTAAAATAAACAAGTATGACTCATCCTGGTAACTTTCCGCTCACAGTCTAAGACAAAGGAGTCATGTTGTTTACATTGAATGAAAAATTTAAGGATAAAAAATTTAATAACTCTGAAACTTTGTAGTAACGTTCCTTGTAGAAATATGAGTAAATTCTCTTAATATTATACCGGCCGCAACCTGCTGCGAGCACGGCAAACATGAAAATAACACGGCACGCCGCGCGCGCCGCGATAAGAGGGAACGGGCAGGTGTATATCTCGACCCGTGCGAGCGAGATGGCCTCTGAGCCGGAACAAAGAAAACGAATAAACTTTATATCGCTGTAATCAAACGGGAACTCTCACATAAGAATCACATATGTAATTTTGTTCTATAAACGAACCTCCATGTTATCTATAAGATAAATTTAAGAGAAATATTGTAATTTAACCAAAAATCAGTGCAATGTAACAGAGCGGGCGTCCCGCCAAGAATGTAAACAAACCTTGAACGAATCATATAAAAGGACGCCCGTTTCCGCCATTATTTAGTACAACCTCAGTCTGCGTAGAGTTACGACTCCGTAGTCAGTTAGTACCACTCAAGTACATCTGCAGTAAACATCGAGTCCACACTCTGTTTCTCAGTGCGTAGATCCGCGATCCGCAAGTACTTCAGTTTCAAGTCTCTTACTTCCGTGTATACCATCTTGTTAGTTAGTAGTACGTAGTGCAATCAGTGTTAGATAAAGGACTACATTAGTTAAGGTATTTAATTGTAAATTCGCGGTTTAATTTGTGTGTTAAATTTAATTGTGCTCCGATCTTTAATTGTGTTAATTTGTTTTTGTGTTAAATATATATCGTTTTCGTTTACCCTTGTGTTTTCTATCATCTCATTTATTATTATCTACCTCTGAGCTATCGTAGATGTCAGTGTGAGGACCCGGCCGACGAGGCATTCCTTACATTGTTTTGGTCCTTCGAACCGGATCGGAGCTAGGTATTAGTTTAGGTATTTCGTTGTTAGGTTTGGAAAGTGCGGTTTCCAAATAGTTAGCGATGGTAAATACACGCGGAAACAAGAGCGAGGAGAGTGCGCGCGCGCAGCGCGAGCGCACACAATCTGCGATTGACCTTCAGCGGTTTGCGGTGACTAATGTGGCAGTCACACATTCACCGCCCGCTGCCCATGCCCGACCGCCTACGGGACTGCACCACCAAACAGACTCGCCCGAGTCTCCCGCCGAGGAAGCTCCAGTTTCGCCGCCGGCCGACACTACGGCTTGGCGCAGCGAACTGGACAAACATTTGTCGAAGACTACTGCGCGCTTCGACCAATCGCAGCACACCGCGCCGGCCACGCACGCCGGCCAATCACTGCACTCCGCGCCGGCCGACCAATCAGAGGCCCGTGCGCAGCGGCGCGAGTTCGGCGTCACCTTTGGCGATAAAGCCCACGCGCCGCCCCGACCAGCATCACTTCACTCTCGAGCGTCGAACGCGACGGACGTGCTCCGCCGCGAGGCGGAGCTCGCCGCTATGGAGCGGCTCAAGCAACTTCGCTTCGAAGAAATTCGTCTTGAACGCGAGCTCGTTGAAAAGAGGCTCGCCGTCGAAATGGAGCGCATCGACGAACAATCTCGGGCCGGCGGATCTCAAGCCGACTCACAGCGACGCGTCAACGATTGGCTGTCCAACGTCCACCCTGCCGACGCGGTCCACGCGAAGCAGACGAGGGATCCTACACCGCAACGCGACACACGCAGGCGACACGAAGAGGAACCACGGACACCATACAGCCGTCGAGAACGATCGTCGAGTCGAGACCGTGTGATCGACCGCCTCACCGACACTATTGAAACCATGATGCGACCTCCTCCGAAGCAAGTCTACGAGCTACCGCCATTCTCCGGGGAGCCAAGCGAATGGCTCACCTTCTATAACTCCTACACTGAGAGCACCGCACGCTACAAGTACTCCGCATACGAAAACGTCGCACGCCTGCGACACTGCCTGCGAGGTGAAGCCCGTCAATGTGTGCAGCACATGATCGCCTCGTCCGCTCGACCCGACCTAATCATACGGGTCCTTAAGAAGAATTTCGGGCGCACCGATCTACTCATTGATCGCGCCATCGACGAGCTGCGAAGAATGCCGCCGCTCGGACCGAGCGCCAATGACCTCAACCAGTTCGCCATACGCATCATGAATATCGTTTCAACGCTTGTGGACCTGGACCGCCGAAGCTACGGCGCAAATCCACTTCTCATCCGGGAAGTCACCGAGCGACTAAGCCCACACTTGCGCAGTCGCTGGTGTTCCTACGCTAAGGAGCACCTGAACTCCGCCGAAAACGAACTCATGTTGATGGCGGAGTTCCTCCTTGAAGAAAGCGATGCCGAGATGGAATTCTCGCACGCTAAGGCGCCGCATAGAAGACCGACGCCCGCCGCCGAGCAACGTGGATCGCAGCGCGTCCCAGAGCAACGCACGGCGGCCAACGCCGGAAGAGGAGCCGTACGACGCCCTCCGAGAGATCGTGTGCAGACATACGCACTCGAGCAACCTACTAGCTGCCTATACTGTGGAGGCAGCCACCGCACTACCGAATGCCGCAAACTCATCGCCGTGCCAGTCGGAGCCCGATGGGATTGGGTGCGACAGAATCAAATATGCTTCAAATGCCTGGAGCGCAAGCACCGCCGCGACCAATGCAACGCCCGCGGCTGCAACGTTCCCGGCTGCACCTATCCACACCACCGACTGCTACACGCCGAGAAGACGCAGACGCATACGCCGAGCGCCCCAGCTCCATACATGCCTGCGCCACAAGCAGCGCCGTACATGCCTGCACCACAAGCAGCGCCGTACATGCCTGCGCCACAAGCCACGCCGTACGCCTATCAACCGTACGCACCGGCTACCTACGCAGTCAAGCAAGCCGCTAGACGAAGCGCCACGCCGACTGCCCCGCCACAAGCTGTCTCTGCGACCTATGCCGCGGCGTCGCGACGCCGCCCTAACACGCACGCAGCCCCAGACGCACAGCCAGAGACGACGGCGTGCGTCGAAGAATTCACTGCCAACACGGCCGAATTTGGACGCAACGTGTCTTCGGTCCTGTTGAAAGTCATCCCAGTCATCGTCGGCGGACCCCGCGGCGAGACACTCACCTACGCCTTGATGGACCAGGGGTCCACAATCTCACTGATTGAAGAGGACCTCGCAGATGCAATCGGCGCCGACGGTACGACCTCGCGCCTGCATATCCAAGGCGTGGGATCAATGACGACGCAACAAACGAGCCGTCGAGTGCACGCCCACGTACGCAACCAGACAGGCGGTCCGGCTCACCCTCTAAGCCTACGGACCGTCGCCGACCTGGGCTTGCGCGCACAGCAAGCAAAGCGAGACTACGTCACGCAGTTCCCGCACCTCGCGGATATGAGCGCCGCGTGCTACGACACAGCACGCCCGCGCATTCTCATCGGCGCCGACAACTGGCACTTGATGCTGCCATACGAACTACGCGTGGGCAAGATCGACGAGCCCGCCGCCATGCTGTCTCCACTCGGATGGGTGCTATTCGGGTCGGCGCCACAACAGTACGCGAGATGGCAACAAACCGTACTGCACTGCTACGTCGGGTACGAGGCGCCGCTACAAGAAGAGGACGCCGCCCGACCCGCAACCACGTCGGCAACAACGACGGAGCAAGACCGCCGCCCGCCACACGATGACGACATCAACGCCCAGCTAAAGTCATACTTCCACATTGACTCGCTGGGCATCACGGCGGCGGTCAAAACGAAACCACAGAACGAGCGAGCTACGAAAATCTTCGAAGATACTGTGCGGCGCGTCGACGGCCCGCGCTACGAAGTCGGGCAGCTCTGGCGTGATGACAACGTCAACATGCCATCAACCTACAACATGGCTTTGCGACGCTTACACGGGATCGAGCGCAAGATGGATCGAGACCCGCAATTCGCCGAAGCATACACGAAGGAGATGAACAATCTGTTTGCCAAGAAGTACGCCGAGCGAATGGAGCCGGCGCCGAGCAACAACATGTGGTATCTGCCGCACTTCGCAGTCACCAATCCAAACAAGCCGGGACGAATACGCCTGGTTTTCGACGCCGCGGCCACCTGCCAGGGCCGCAGCCTCAACGATTACATACTAGAAGGCCCCGACAAACTCCAATCGATCCTGGGCATTCTGTTTCGATTCCGAGAGGGAGCCTACGCCGTGACTGCCGACATACAAGAAATGTTTCTTCAAATCAAGTTACGCGAAGAAGACCGGCCGTCGCAAATGTTCCTGTGGAGAGGCGCCAACCGCACACGACCTCCAGAAACATACGCCATGACGTCGATATTCTTCGGCGCTGCGAGCTCACCCTACATAGCTCACAGCGTGCGAGACTACAACGCCGAACAAAACCGCGAGCAGCATCCGATGGCCGTTGAAGAGATCACCACGAATCATTACATGGACGATTTCGTGTCGAGCTTCAACACAGAAGAAGAAGCCTGCGAAGTATCGAAGCAAGTCGCCGCCTCACACAAAGCGGGCGGATTCACACTGCGTGGATGGAGCTCCAACGCGACTCGCCTCATGGAGTCGCTACCTGCAGAGCTCCGAGCAACGACGCCCGCGCAGCTTGGCGGCGACAAGACGCAGAAAATTCTCGGATTGATGTGGGATCCGAACGCCGACGAACTCGGATTCAACACTAAAATGATCCGAGTTCCGGCCGACGTGCGAGAGCTACGCCGCACGCCTACGAAACGAGAGATGCTGAGCGCCGTGATGAGCGTGTACGACCCGCTCGGTCTACTCGCGAGCTACACCATCTCCGCAAAAATACTGCTGCAGCGACTATGGGAACTGAAGCTCGATTGGGACGCCGCCCTGCCGCCCACTGAAGCTGCCGAGTTCGCTGACTGGCTACGAGGTCTGCAATCCGTAGCCACCCTGCGACTGCCACGCCCCTACGCCTCTACGGGGGGAGCTACGAAACGTGAGCTACACGTGTTCGTAGACGCCAGCGCTCAAGCCTACGCGGCCGTAGCGTACTGGCGCGAAGAAGAAGACGACGACGCCCGTGTGAGCCTCGTCGCTGCCAAGGCTAAAGTAGCCCCGACACGCCAGCTTAGCATTCCACGCCTTGAATTGCAAGCCGCGCTCATCGGGGCGAGACTGGCTGCCAGCATCACCAAAGAACATCGTCTACGCATCGACGAAACGTTCCTGTGGACGGACAGCAGGACCGTGCTACATTGGGTGCGCGACGACGCCCGCCGCTACAGCGCCTACGTCGCGCACCGCCTTGGCGAGATCGCCGAGACCACCAACGTCGAGCAATGGAGATGGGTGCCGACAAAACAAAATCCCGCTGACGACGCGACGCGAGCCGATAGCACACGCCGCCTCGACGCCGCCAGCCGGTGGTACTGCGGGCCGGACTTCCTACAACGTCCGGCCTCCGAGTGGCCCCGAGAGACACCGGCGCCACCGCAACAAGAAGACACAGAAGCCCAAGTTGCAGCCACACAGAAATGGGAGTCGCCATTGCCGGATGTCAGTCGGTTCTCAAATTATAACCGACTGATAGGCACGACAGCCCGCACGCTGCAGTTCGTGGAGCGATTGCGAACGAAACAACCCACCGAGCTGCAGCAGAAGCATTTCAAGAACGCCGAACATATGTTGCTGCAACAGGCGCAGCGAGAAGACTTCCCGGCCGAGCTACGAGCGCTGTCCCGCGGACAACCGATCGACCGAAGAAGCAAATTATTCAAGCTCGACCCGTACATCGACGAAGAAGATGGCCTGCTGCGGGTGCGCGGGCGTATCGACGCCGCGCCCGCTTACGTCAACCGACGCCCGGCCATCTTAGACGGCCGCAATCCCTTTGTGCGGCTGTGGCTTCAACGGGAGCACGAGCGAGCGGCGCACGCGAACCACGAGCGTGTCGTCAACGACGTCCGGCAGCAGTACTGGGTGCTACGCCTGCGGCCCACTGTGCGCGCTCTAGCGCACGCCTGCCGGACCTGCGTGCTTCGGCGCACGCAACCCCGCGTCCCGGCGCTGGGAGACCTGCCGCGAGCCCGCCTCGAGCCGTGCCAGCGGCCCTTCACCTACACAGCAACCGACTACTTTGGTCCTGTGTGGGTCACCGTCGGCCGCCGCAGAGAAAAACGCTGGGTGGCGCTCTTCACGTGCCTGTCGACGCGCGCCGTGCACCTCGAGACAGTCCACACGCTGTCCACTGACTCCGCCATTATGGCCTTGCGGCGGCTGGCCGCGAGGCGCGGATGGCCCGCGCGGATCTACAGCGACAACGCGACTTGCTTCCGGGCCGCGGACCACGAACTACGGGCGGCCTATGCGGAGTGGCTGCCTGCGCTACGAGACTACGGGCTGTACCGCGGTCTGGACTGGCGCTTCATTACTCCCGGCGCACCCAATCAAGGCGGTGCCTGGGAACGACTGGTGCGGTCTGTGAAGACCGCGCTGACGGCGACGCTGCACACGCGGGCACCGAAAGAAGAGGTGTTCGCCACGCTGCTCGCCGAGGCCGAGCAAACAGTCAACGCTCGGCCACTCACCCACGTGTCCGTCGACCCGGCGGACGACGAGGCGCTGACGCCCAATCATTTCCTGCTGGGCACGCCTACAGCAGCGCCGCTCGTCGGGCCCTGCAGAGAAGCCGACCGACGCACTTGGCGGGCCAGCCAGGCGCTCGCCGACCTATTCTGGGCGCGGTGGGTACGCGAGTACCTGCCTACACTCGCGCCCAGGCGGTCATCACCGACGGGGAACGAGCGACGCATCCAGCCAGGCGACTACGTGGTGATAGCTGACCACACGCTGCCGCGCAACGTCTGGCCGAAAGGGATCGTCGTGGCGACACATCCGGGTCCCGACGGAGAGGTAGGCAACGTAGAAGTCCGCACCAAGGGAGGAGTTTTCCGCCGGCCTGCAAGAAAACTAGCTGTCCTCCCCTTGCAACCCGAGCCTACGCGGGAGCTCGGCGGGGGGAGCTCTGTTACGGACAGCTAGGCGAACTTAGAATAAATAAATAAATAATATATTTGTAAACGATTAGCTAAAATTAGAATTAAGACGAAATAAATAATTTATTCCTTATGTTCCTAAATGCCCTAAAAAGCGGCCATATTATGTGTTTAAAACACTTATTTTCCTAAAAACCTTACTGTAAGAGAGCTCCCAGATATAATGTATGAAGGATAGTTAAAAGACCACGGCGTCTTAAAATAAACAAGTATGACTCATCCTGGTAACTTTCCGCTCACAGTCTAAGACAAAGGAGTCATGTTGTTTACATTGAATGAAAAATTTAAGGATAAAAAATTTAATAACTCTGAAACTTTGTAGTAACGTTCCTTGTAGAAATATGAGTAAATTCTCTTAATATTATACCGGCCGCAACCTGCTGCGAGCACGGCAAACATGAAAATAACACGGCACGCCGCGCGCGCCGCGATAAGAGGGAACGGGCAGGTGTATATCTCGACCCGTGCGAGCGAGATGGCCTCTGAGCCGGAACAAAGAAAACGAATAAACTTTATATCGCTGTAATCAAACGGGAACTCTCACATAAGAATCACATATGTAATTTTGTTCTATAAACGAACCTCCATGTTATCTATAAGATAAATTTAAGAGAAATATTGTAATTTAACCAAAAATCAGTGCAATGTAACAGAGCGGGCGTCCCGCCAAGAATGTAAACAAACCTTGAACGAATCATATAAAAGGACGCCCGTTTCCGCCATTATTTAGTACAACCTCAGTCTGCGTAGAGTTACGACTCCGTAGTCAGTTAGTACCACTCAAGTACATCTGCAGTAAACATCGAGTCCACACTCTGTTTCTCAGTGCGTAGATCCGCGATCCGCAAGTACTTCAGTTTCAAGTCTCTTACTTCCGTGTATACCATCTTGTTAGTTAGTAGTACGTAGTGCAATCAGTGTTAGATAAAGGACTACATTAGTTAAGGTATTTAATTGTAAATTCGCGGTTTAATTTGTGTGTTAAATTTAATTGTGCTCCGATCTTTAATTGTGTTAATTTGTTTTTGTGTTAAATATATATCGTTTTCGTTTACCCTTGTGTTTTCTATCATCTCATTTATTATTATCTACTTCTGAGCTATCGTAGATGTCAGTGTGAGGACCCGGCCGACGAGGCATTCCTTACAGTTAGGTTACCTATTCTTTTCCCGTCACAACTATCGGGTAGCCAGGTATAAACAGGTAAATCTATACCTACTAGCATTTTGCAACGGTCTGATTATTGAATTGAAACTGAATAAAATTAAAGATTATTTAATTATGAATTTATCTAATAATCAAATCGGTGAAATGTTAAAAAAATATATATTTTTATTTTTTACTAAACATACCCTGGACTAAAAATTGTTAGGCAACCCATATGCAATATATTTATTGACATATTAAACTAAATATAAAATACATTCATCAAATAAACATCTCGGTGAAGGTCGTTTTATATCGGGATCTTAGTCTATAACGCTTAACGCATAACCTGCTAAATTAAGAAGTCGTATTTTTACCCCGATCGTATACTGAGATACGACTTTTTAAACTACCATTATGTTCACATAAACAAACTATAAAATTGTCAATGTCAACTTCATGTCGAGTGTCAACAAAATTTTATGAATAAAATAAAATTTAATAAAATCTACGCTTAACGGGTAAAATGTGCTGCTTTTGAAACAATAGCGCCCGTCACACAATCGGCTAAAAGATACGTGTTCGTTTCAGCTCCCAAACAAACCTAACGAATTTTTGTGATATCCAAGATTACAACTTTTATAACGTGCAATGCAATGACCGTGTTTTCTTGGTGTTTAAGCCGTGCTTGTATGGTGCTAAGATCGAAGAAGACGTCTTGCTGTAGAGAGAGAGACCGCTTTAATTGTGACTCAGCTTTAAGCTTAGAAATAGAGAAGGCGTGAATACTTTTCCATCACCACTGCTTTTTCCTGCATTCAGCCGCAGAATGGTTTTGATTTCGTGAAACTTTCCAGGATAAATACATACATAAATCAAGGATCCAACACAACCGAGCCATTCATTTTCTAGACGGGAGTCTTGCCGACCGACAAGAAGCTATGAAGTTTAAATCGAAATTGTTATGTTTTTGGTGTTGGCTTTTAAATTGTATCTTTTTTTTATTATAATTGCTTGTATTTTTACTTTTATTTGTTATAAATATGAGTGATCCTTCTTCATCCTTGCGCTGTCCCCATTGTCCCAACTCAACTCGAACTTTTACCCCTCCTCATGGACTTAAAGTGCATATAGGGCACATGCATAAACATTTTCCCCAAGTCATCCCCTCCAACCCTAGACTGTCGGTTTCACAGCAAGCTCATGGTAACAACCCCATTCATCTAGATTTTGGTGATCTAGCTACGTTAAAGCAGTCAGTACGTGTGTTACGGCATATCCCCAAAGGGGCGCGAAACTTGGCAGCGGCCAAATTGAGCGACCTCATTGATAAGTGTATCGACTCCAATGGCACTCTCGAATGGTTTAGTTTACTGTCTTTTGCCTATTCCGCACTCAAATCGCCTGAAGCGTCGGCCACGGGCAATTTAACCACGAAAGTTAAGAGAAATATTAACTCTGCTTCTTTTGATATCAGTGGGAACATCGGTGCAGAGACCACGCCTTTG
Source organism: Apotomis capreana (assembly GCA_947623375.1). Classification (NCBI taxonomy): domain Eukaryota; kingdom Metazoa; phylum Arthropoda; class Insecta; order Lepidoptera; family Tortricidae; genus Apotomis; species Apotomis capreana. The sequence goes on from OX392516.1 coordinate 14,577,424, forward strand.
AGATCACACTCCATACTGAAGACAATTGAGCGTAAAGTACATGAAGGGGATCTCAGGTGCAGTGCGAGTGCTTATGTCGGATGAGGGCGTGGCGCCGTCGAGCCCTGAGACTTTAGCTACGCTGCAGTCGAAGCATCCAGCCCCGTCCCGGCCGCTGGTACTTCCACCGGAACCTGACATATCTAATTCTGCCTTAACTGTTAAGCCGGAGGAAGTGGTGCAGGCACTCAGCTCTTTCAACAATAGTTCGGCCGCCGGTTTGGATGGTATCCGCCCTGTTCATCTTAAGGAGCTTACGTCTGCATCTGCGGGAGACGCCGATTTTCGGCTCCTGGAACATCTGGCCAAGCTTTGTAATTTTTTGCTCAGTGGTCAATTAAACCCTGAAGTTTGCTCCTATATTTATGGTGCTTCCTTATGTGCGCTGTCAAAAAAAGACGGTGGTGTAAGACCCATTGCCATAGGCAGCGCTTTCCGCCGCTTAACGGCAAAGCTAGGATGCCGTGCAGTGAGAGAAGAAATGGCAGCTTATCTGCAACCTTGCCAATTAGGGTTTGGCACAAGATTGGGCTGCGAGGCTGCAATTCACGCTACGCGGGCTTTTTCGGTAGATAGCAAAAACTTAGAATCCGTTTTAATACGTATAGTTAAGTTCATATCATTGTAATAGTTAAGTACTTATGCTTTCTGAAAAAATGACTGACTGTTGAGTTTCTTTCGGCGTTTCTTCTCAACAGTGGTCTCCTCTTGTGAAATGCCGGTAGACTCAGACATGTAAAAGTGCCCTTGTGGCCTACTTGCAGAATAAAGTTCATTATTTCATTATTATTATTATTAATTAAAATTGATTTAAAAAACGCGTTTAACTCAGTGGAGCGTGATGTTTTACTGTCCGAAGTGAAGGATAAAGTGCCATCACTCTACCCCTTCATTTTCCAAGTATATTCTTTCGCTTCTAATCTTTTCTACAATGGTCCTCTTGTTCTTTCCCAAGTTGGTGCACAGCAGGGGGATCCGCTAGGCCCTTTAGTTTTCTGTCTGGCCATACAAAAGGTAATTTCAGAGGTTAAATCCCCATTGAATATCTGGTACCTAGATGACGGTACCCTAGGTGGTAAACCTGAAGAAGTGGAACAAGACTTGCTCATGCTCCTGCCTCGTTTAAAAGCTCTGGGTTTAGATATTAATTTCAGCAAATGCGAATTTTTCCCCTGCAGTACCAACTCACACGATTCTTTTCCCTTATTCAGTGCTCTGCTCCCCGGACTGAAAGTGTTGTCGGCGAGATCTTTCAACCTCTTGGGGTCCCCAATATTCCCAGAAGCCATTCCTGAAGCCTTCGAGGAGAGAAAGCTGCTTCTGCTGATGGCTGCGCAGAGGTAGAATGAACTTTCGGCTCACGTAGCCCTCGTTATGTTGCGAGTTTGCTTTGCCGTGCCTAAGCTGACATATTTCTTGTGCACCGTGCCAGCCTGGCTGCACCCTGTCCAGACAGACTCCTTTGACTTCGTGTTGAAGGAGAGTTTGGAAAAGGTGCTGAACGCCCTTAACGAAGGTCAATGGGACCAGGTTTCTCTGCCGATTCGAACTGGTGGTTTGGGCGTGCGTCGCGCGCGAGATGTGAGCCTCCCGGCCTTCCTGGCTTCGGCGTGTGGGGTGGTGGACCTTGTCACTCAAATTTTATCTTTTGATGGTGACAAGGCTATCATTCCTTACGCCTCCGATGCTTTGACGGCCTGGACGGCTCTTAATCCCGGCGTAGCCATACCCGTAGAATTGTTCCGTCAGCGTCTATGGGTTTATTTATATGAGAGTGCGCACACCACGATTTTCATAAACCCATAAGTAAGCTTATTTCTGCGACAAAATTATCGCGCGACTAAAAAAAATCGTGGTGCGCGCCTGGCCTGAAGAGTAAACTCCAGTCGTGCGTCGGAGCTGACACACACACTTTTTTTTATTATTATTATTTGTTTCTCGTCATAGAGTCTCGGGCTCATACGTCCCGGTCTTTTGGAAGGCTTGCGTGGGGATATGGATCCAACACGTAGAGGCCCCTTGGAGAAATTTGCTGTGGTTGTTTATTAATTATTATTATTAAGTTAGCAGACATAGGTACATACTTTAGTTGCCTCTCCGGAAGTAGGTATATTAGTTATTGATACGAAGTAAGTATTATAAAAGAATAGGTAGACAGTTGAAATGAGAAAATGCCCGTTGAACGAAATATCATGCAAAAAGCCCTATTTTTGTATGGGAGCCCAACTTAATTACTATTGTTTTATCATGAATAGTATTTGTTGCTATAGCGGCAACAGAAATACATCATCTGTGAAAATTTCAACAGTCTAGCTATCACCGTTCTTGAGATACAGCCTGATGAGATGACAGACGGACGGACAGCGAAGTCTCAGTAATAGGGTCCCGTTTTTACCCTTTGGGTACGGAACCCTAAAAAGTAGCGTAACACAATGCCTTAAAAAAAATAAACAAAAAAAATGCATCCCCATTCAGCCTCACTCCATCGTTGTCTTATAATTAAAATAAGATAAGATAAAGATAAAATAAGATAAAAATCATCGATTCAAGTAGGATTCATGGGAATCACTTTTGCATCGTCAATAAATTACACACAATATAATACAATCGAATATAGCACTTACATTTATGAAAACAAATTTATAATATTTTCAGCTCAAAGGCACCGTTAAAAGTAAGTAAAAATTAAATCCATGAACTTTATAAAATACATCAGAACATTTTTAAAATACGTTAACAGTCAAAAATAAAAACTTCTAATATAAAAAAAAAAGAAATGTTAATGTCAACATTGTCAACAAAAGTGAACAAATTATGAAAAATATAAATGTACCTTCAAAATTAAATATATATTTAAAACATTAATATAAATAAGGAATATACTCTTATCTATGATACAAATGTGTTTTTAGTTTTAAGTTTTTTTTACTAGATTGCTGACGTCACTATCCAGGGTGAAAATGGCGGACAGCGTTTTAAGCATTTAAAAGTACAGAATAAAAAATACATTTTCAATTTCATTTTTTTCAGCCGTCTTCTACTTTTATGTACTGAAAAATATATATTTAGGTTTCCTATGTCAAATACTATACGAAACAAACATTAGTATAATATAATTTAACATTTGTCAACTAGCCTAACTATTCCCTTTTTAAATCAGTCGGCAACACAGCTGTCAAGCAGGATACAATTTTCCACTTTTCCACAAGCACTTGTACCTACGCACTTGAGACTGTTTCCCACGACAACATAATTAGAATACGGCTTAATCCCACTTCACTCAACATCGCATTGATCATTATCTTCGAGTATAAACAAATCGTGCTTCAATTACATTGTGTGACCCTTTTGAGGTTATTTTTTAAACGCATCGGATAATTGTTACTCGATCACCACAATATATTTGCGTGCGGCCAACTAACAACTATTAAAAATTGTCTTTATGTTGTAGGGAATAGTAGTCTTGTTTCAATTTGAAGGGGCGCAACGAAAAAAAAAATGTAGGTTATTTTTTTGCGCGGGAAAGCGACGCGTTTTCGTTCAGGAATCGGTCACCCGTGACCATAGAGTGGGCGCACGGTGCGCCACGCGCGCTTTTTATTAATATTTATTTTTAATTTAATTAATTGCTTTAGTGATGAATCACTTTCTAATATGGCGGGCGAATCTGATTGTAATTTTTGGGTGGTAAAAAGTGCATGACTACAATATGCGTCGTGATATAATTATGATTCAATTAGGGTGCTCTGATTTTTGGTAGAAATTTTGGTTGTTCTTGTTTATTTATGAATCTATTTAAAAACATCACACACGCCAAAACTTAATAAGAAACCAGAATTATAAAATCAGGTCATTGATTGGTTTGTTTTTAGGGTTCCGTAGTCAACTAGGAACCCTTATAGTTTCGCCATGTCCGTCTGTCCGTCCGCGGCTTAGCTCCGTGATCATTAGTACTAGAAAGCTGAAATTTGGTATAAGTATGTGTATGTATAACGCCGACAGAACGGTAAAATAAAAATTCAAAAATGTTATGTTTTTCGGGTACCTCTCGAACACCTAAAGTGGGGGTGAATTTTTTTTTCTTTTCAACACTAGTGTGTGGGGTGTCGTTGAATAGGTCTTGTAAAAATAATAGGGGTCTTCTAACATTTTTTTTTGATAAAGTCAGCAGTTTTGTAAATATTCGCTCCAAAAACAAAAAAAATAGTGTCCTCCCCCTCTAACTTTTCAACCGCGGGTCAAAAAAAATCAGAAAAATTCATGTAAATGAGGCCTTATAAGTACTTTCAATGAAAACTATATTGAACAAAATCGGTCGAGCCGTTTTTGAGTTATCGCCAAATTTCATATTTTTTCTTTAAAAGGACGTAAGTTGACTTCCAGAAGGTAATAAGTGATTACAGTTTCTAGGGCGTTTATGACCTTTTTATAGAGCTTAAAATCTTTCTTAACTTTAACCTTGGGTTTAAAACAGCAGTTTATTGTGAAGGATGAGCAACTACGGAACCCTACACTGAGCGTGGCCCGACATGCTCTTGGCCGCTATTTTTTCTTGATTTCCCAACCGTTACTATTATTTGGTGAAATTACATCACTACCTAAATTATAGAAAAAGAATTGACAATAAGTACCTATACCGGGAACCATTTCTTGATAATGCTTCAATTTGTTTTCAGATGGATGTGTATTAATTGAATTATTAGAAATAACAAACAAGCGTAGCTGCTCTCATTTATATCGAATTAAGTTAAAAAACACGATACCTGCATATTCAAGTTCACAACTCTTTTCCGTATTTCTACCAAAGACACGCGACCCTAACTCAAATAAAAATAAAACTGTCATCATAAAATCACATCTCCATTCAAAAACCGCGTAGTCACGTGAAATTTAACGAATCTGCCGGACCACCCACGGAGCCCTTTAATTGTCTAGGCAAACATTTATTAGGAGCCGAGTCCTGTTGGGGTAGGTCGTTAGCACCTGAGCCTGTGTAAAACTTAGCTGAAACACCTAAGGATCATATTTAGATGAATAGAACCGACAAATTCAACCCTATTGCTTATTGCCAGTTACAGACACGTAGGTACACGGCTAACCCTCGTTTTATCGAAATATACTTTACCGAATGTTTAATATGAAAGCGCTTTTCTCTAAAATCTTTTTGTTATGAAAAACAAAGTAGCAAAGAACCTCACCAAATATCACCAGGGGGAAGGAGGGGTCAAAAAGTAGCCGAAAAAACCTCGCGTGATTTGTGCACAGCCCTCAGACTAAACACCTAGGGAAGATTGCCACAGTACAAAAACTAGATTACCTAACTGTAATTCTTACCCCATTAGATAATAAACTATGTTAGTATTATCCCAGATTACCTAAAATGAGGCAATTTTACGAACTGTGCAAAGGACCATTTAAGAGTGTCATCGGTGCAGTTCTTTGCTATTACTTTGAGGGTTCAGGTATTCTTGAGAACGATGTCATGGCGAATCGAAAATTATGCAAATTATTTCCTCTGATACATATTCGGATTCCTACTTGTTAACGTTTAAAAGTTTTGCGATAACAATGGTTAACTGTAGATTTTTAATCAGTTATTGAAAGTCACTTAAACCTCGGTCATAAAAACATTCAATTATTATCGCTTTTCAAAGAGTCATTGGGGGGCATACTACTACAACAAAACTTGAATTACTTAAACACTTTTATAAATTACATTCTCTACAATATTCTTATTTTCTGGTTCAACAACGCTGCAATTTCGTATCTCATAATAAAAGACCTAGGTATTCATCGATCCCATTCCCACTTGAAGGTCATTAAAATAAGTCAGGACTAACTTTGTAATCAGCATTAGCCACAGAAGGATGTGAGCACTCGCAGGCATCCTGAGACGCTGTCTTCGCCTCGAGAGTCGAACACGGGTGGTCTAGTCACGGTACAGAGACCGACACAAGCGTTACCGAAATATTGACGCCTTTAGGCCGGCCACACACAGTCGGAATTCCGGTCCGGTTTCAGGAATGGCGTCAGAAAGTGTTTCTGTTTCTGTCTGTCATATGGCGACGTCATTCCGTTTGGAAACCGGATCGGAATTCAGACTGTGTGTGATGGCCGGGGTTAGTCTTTTCTCTCCTTAGTCAGCCCCTCGAGTGTTGAGGATCGTGGCTGCGTTTATCAGTTTGTCGTCCTCAACACGTCGCCTGCGCAAGTGCGCACTCGATCCTGCACCAGCCGTAAGGCCTCGTAGAATGGCATTATGAGTACCTTCAGTAGTAAGACCGTCCATCGCGTTGGTGTACGGCCATGTCTAGATACGTTTATAGTAGTTTATGCAACTGATACATAATGAGAGGCCTCAAAACACGAGTGTGGTTTTATGAAACGAGCGTCAGCGAGTTTCATAATAGGATCACACGAGTGTTTTAAGGCCTAATTATGTACAGTTGTATACACTACTTTATCTACACACATATCATAAGTACTCTAAGATGGGTTCAGAAGCCATAAGGAAATGACTGGCACCGCTAGTGCGCTACCTGTAAAATATCTAAAAACGACATATACTAATGCAGTAAGAAATAAATCTGAACAATAGTTGTAATTTACACTTACATTGAAACAATATTTTCAACTAAAATGTGAATTACAATAAACTTTTCACAATTCTACTTTCGTAACAGCAAAGAACCAACAAACAAATGACAACAATAATGGCGGCAATTCGAACCACCGTCAAGACGAATGTTTTTTTTTCTAAATAATATACAAACGAATGTACCATATTCTCATGTCACTCGAGATCAAATGTCGTGCGGTTTTTATAAAAAAACATACTGAATTGACGTTTCGTATCGATAACAATATTAATATCTATGGATACTATAGAATAGAGACCAACTTGTGTTTTGACAGCTGTTCCTAATTTAAACTCGTAACCTTACAAAAATCGGTACTGTAATAACATTACAGTACAGATTTTACCTACTAGGTACCACAGACAAAAAAAATCTCACAGTAAAATTGGTTGTAATAATGCTGGTCATTTCCTACGATTTCTGAACGCATTTTAGAGCACTAATGATATGTGCGTAGATAAACATATTTTTCAGGCATACACAAATTTTGATGTGACATCGACGTCATCACAGGATGAATTTTCGAAATGACAAATTATGAGCGTTTGGCTCGGTTTGTAGACACCTGCCTACTGAGCCGGCGGTCCCGGGTTCGAATCCCGGCCAGGGCAAATATTTGTGTGATGAACTCGAATATTTGTGCTTGGGTCATGGTTGTTCTATGTATTTAAGTATATATTTATCTATATAAGTACGTATATCATCGTCTAGTACCCATAACACAAGTCTTCTTGAGCTTAATTTGGGACTAGATCGATTTGTGTGAGGTTGTCCGATATTTATTTATTTATTAAGTGTTCTGTCGTTACGTTATGTCGACATATAGAACATAGCAAGATGTCTTCATATTCTCTTATGATTCTCGTCTTACCATAAACGTCTATAATATCTTTACTGTTTGATGTCTCACCATCCAGACCATAATATGCCGTCGTTTGTCGTGGAATATTGAAGACAAGTGTATTTCATTATGAATATAAATAATAACTTTACTTCACAACTTTACCTCACAGGGCGAGCCTCAAGTTTATGATGGTTTTACCGCGAGAGGCACTTAACGCCCGCTACCGGGTACAGCCTCCCCCCCCCCCCCCCCCACATCTCACATTAATTAGATGCACCATACACCCCCGCAGTTCACATGTTATTGTACTTAACAAGGAAACATTTGTAGACAGCTAAGGATTTCGGTTGTTAGTGTAGGTACGTTTGTGTATTTTATGTTGTACATAATCTTAATAGGTATTAAGGAGGATAGAGGGATTGCAGACTTATTTTTGTTTATTAAAGCAGTACCGTCTGCTAGCGTAATGTTGCCAAAATGTACTAAAGAAGCGAAATATTGAAAAAAATAACTTTTCAGGCAGGCTTCGAGACGGCGTCTCCAACGGCTTTCCGGGTCAGCCCGGGTGGCCTATTTATAGGACCACTGAACCTGTTTTTTTTTTTCTAATTTTCGTTTTATTATAAACACTTAATTTTTTTGTTACTAGGTGCATAGTGACTCCTATGTTGATTGGGAATCAGATGAAATTGAAAGCATCCGTTGGTATACGTCGGTCTTTGTCACACGCTCCAGGAAGTGAAATATCTGTCCATAGGGTTGGTTATGAAATATGGTGTCATAATACTAAAATTATTTATCGCCTCGCCGTCTGGTCTAACTGTTATAAAAAATTGTGTTTGTTTTGTTTTGCTTCTAAACTGGTATTGGTTTGCAATAATTGACGACGCGGTTGGCGCAGTGGTATTTCAGCTGGCAACTGAGCCGACGGTCCTGGGTTCGAATCCCGGCAAGGGCAGATATTTGTGTGATAAACTCGTGATGTTTCTATGTAAAATATTTAAGTACTTATGCATTTATCTATATAAGTAACTATGTATGTCGCCGTCTAGTGCACACAAGCCTACTAGAGCTTACTGTGGGACTAGTTCGACTTGTGTGAGGTTGTCCGATATTTATTTATTTAATAAAGTATTGTATTGCACTAGTATTCGCGCGGTTCGTGTTACTATCATAAGAGCGACGTCGCCGTGGCTTTCCGTGACGCAGGAGACTTACAAAAAACAAATCAGTTTTTCGCAAATACTGGACAATACAAGAACAAGACTATAGACATTTTATAGAAACCTTCAATAATTCAAAGCGGCCGGTTGCCTTTGATTTCAACCAGCCACGCAAACAAATCAATGCAAACACTTGCGTAAGTTTAAGCGCAACCGCAACATCTATCTAATTACACACAATTTGTTTGAGAACATAATCGATATATCAGCAATCGATCAATTTGTTCATTGATTTACACTGGGCATTATCGACGGCATATGAATGTAAGTACCTTTTCATATAGTTGCGTGTCAAGATTTTGATATCGTTTCTGTTAGAGCCGCTTCATACTAACGCTAGTGTCTTTATTCTGTGCGCTTATGATTAAGTTCTGTTCCCATTCGTGTGTGAACTTAATACGATTTTTGCGTTTATAGTGTAAAAATTAAGCATTTGGCGGTAATTCAACGGGGCTTATCGTTTATACCATTACTAGTGACCCGGCCCTGTGAGGTGTAAACCTCACGATCATTTTTAGTTTTGGCTGAAATATGACTTTCTTACGTTTCCACCCCCTATGATCTCCTGAATTTTGAATAATTTAGAATAACTAACTCGACAAAAAAAAAAACATAATTATTAAAACTGCACACAAAATTTCACGAAAACATCTCCAAAGTAGACATCGGACAATCGATATACGCGGTGTGAAATGTAGCCCCGTTTTTATCTATTTTTTTTCAATTAGAATATTCCAATCAACCCTGCGTTCCTCGACGAGGGGAGGCAGGCCTGTGCGCAGCGATTGTTTTTTAAGTGCGCACGCGGCGAGTATTCAGACAATGTGAGCGTGGGAGCTGCGCACAAGCACACTTAACGCTAAACTCGAGAGCGAACTTTCAAATAGCGATACTGAACGGAGCTATTGAGTTGTTGTTGTCGTAGATTGTGTTGGCTACTGTTATGAAGTACACTTTGCGTAGCGAAGCATCTGCAACATTTATATCGCGTATAGTGCGTTAAATAAATAGGGACATAGGTGCCAGCACACATACAGACTGGCGGGAACAATTGGCAGCACCTCCGTTGTGCAAGAAAACGTGCAGGAAGGTGACAGCACTCAACGTCAATGTCAAGGTAAAAGATTCGGATTGGTGGCACCAGTTGGCAGCACTGTCGTTGTAGTTACCTATAAAAAGGTCGTATACGTTCTTATGTGAACGCGAGTGTGAAAAATTACTTAAGTATCATTCAATTTTTTGACGACGTGGTTATCGCTATATAATCGTACTCCAAATATTCAAAATTGTTCAGCTAAATATTCCAAAGTGATCCATTTCCCCCATATGTTTCTCTTACCTCATCTGACCTAAGACAATAAGAAAACTTTTAAATTCCGTTAAGAAAACCTTTAAATTCTGATAAGAATTTAAACGCCTTATCTCTAATAATGACACCTCTCTCTCTTTCTTCTTACTTTGGAAAAATTACGAGTCATATCTCTACGATCCTAATAGGAGGCATCACGAGACATTGTACAATGAGCTGCAGAATTGCATGGCCCATTTATAAATAAATTCATTCATAAATGGTTCATGCATTTGTGCAGACGATAGTAGGTATACAAGACAAAAATGTGACACTTTTATTTTACCCGCTTTTATTGGGTATATTATCAAAACTTTATATTTCATAATTACCTATATTGAGTTACAATTACAAAACAAAGTTTCGCGTAACTGGCCGATAATCGTAGCAATTACCCTACATCTAACAGTATACCAGGGAGTTCGTGGCTACCTCACATTAATTAAAAACATCTCTACACCCACTGCCGGCGGCCACAAATTAATTTGGCATTACGATTGTTAAGTGTTCCCACAGTCTGTAATCGGCAATACACGGGCATTAGCATTCCCGGGGCCCCCGGGCCCCCGGGCACTTGGCGGGCTTACGCGGGATTACCAGCCCTAGGGTGCAGTCTTATTGCCCGGTTGCAGTCTTATTGGAGCTGTGAGCATGAGAAATGAATAAGTAGGAGATTTTTTTGGATGATTTACCACTTATTGGCTGATAGAATTGACCACATATCAAATTTCTCAAGTACTTATTACTTGATTTGTTATATTACATTTACTAGCTGCCTCCCTAGCTTCGCACGAGTGTAGTAGGGAAAAAATGTAATTTTCCCATTATGTACATTTTTAGAGATGTGCCGTTCCCGAGAACGTTTCCCGATTTGTACGGAGAAATAACGTTCTCGATTACATTTCTCATACAAATCGAACGTTTTCCTTCTCGAGAACGATCTCAAGACATTTTCAATGAAATATATTCATTTTTCTACACAAGTTTTTGTATATTCTCAGTGAAGATATTTATGTAAAGGTAGGGTTTCGCCCCGATCCATTGCGTCATACTTTACAAACGACCAATAAAATATTGTTTTGCAGTGGTTTATTTAGTTTTTTTCCGTTTTCGTTTAACGCGCAACAATCTTTATTCATTTGTACCTATTTGGAATAAAACGCTTATAATCCCAATCCTTTAAATAGACACGTTTAGTCGTAGTTTCATTTGAAAAAGCAAAGGAAACTAGCTCTCTCGAGAACGGAGGGATGGGGGAGGGGGGCGTACCTGTGCGCCGGCGCACCGTACCTGACCTAGGAAAACAAACATGGTGGCGTGATGAGGTTAACATGGATATTCCTCCTTGAAAAGCAAATACCCAACAATTCCGAAGTTTCATGTATCCGAAATCACCGTTATTTTGTATTTCGTTCATGCTAAACGATTATTTTTGTTGTGAATGGCTTGTTACACAATATAATTAAATTAGGTTATGTTATAGTTGTATTACAACAAATTAAAAACAAATTTGATCAGAAAAGGTTTTCAGAAATTTGAATATTCGGAATAGTGATGCATTTGGACAAAATAAACTTCGCAGTTGTGTAATGTTCCCATCTCTACTTATGGCCATAACATAACAGATACCTACATTAAAATCAAAATCATTTTAGATATACCCAGCGCTGCGCTGTGTGACTTAACTCGCACTCTTACATTTTACTACTCTCAAAATAAAATAGTAGCTACTTACATATTTATGTAATGATAATGCGCTGGATACAAATGAGGCGCAAAGTTAACACAATTGATCACGTTTGTTGTATGCGAGCTCCACTTACTAATATTAATTTTATTCTGTTTTTTGTATTTGTTGTTATAGAGGCAATAGAAATACATAATCTGTGAATATTTCAACTGCCTAGCTATCATGGTTCATGAGATACAATGATTACAGCCTGGCGACAGACAGATGGACAGAAAGACACTACGTCTTGATAATAGGGTCCCTTTTGGTACCCTTTGCGTACGGAACCTTAAAAAGCTTTCCCAACAAAATATGATTAAACTTGTGCACTAGATCCATTACACTTACCGGTGAGCTCGGCATGTCCATGCTAACCTACCCATGTATGTTATGGGTGTGATATTTTCATATTTTTGGTAGTGATTTTTTGTGTGACACGCTAAGTGGTGTGATAGAGACCACCCGCGTTGGAAAACCGCTTTTACGGCAAATACTTGTACGGGGATACCTGCCGTGTTGTTATAGTAACGTTTATTTTGATGATCGGTTTGTATTAGCCATTTTGGTCGCTATGTGGGTGCTTATTAACGCTGTAGTCCTTTGATAGCCATTTATTGAAAGTCATAGCGTAATAAATTTTTCTTCGGTACGATTTTTGCGAAACTGAAATAGAGATGCGTTTATTTATTAATAGCTGCACCGCGCGGTGCCCGCTCCTCCCACGGGAACACTACATTTTTTCGGGTTAAAAAGTAGCCTTTGTGTTAATCCAGGGTATCAGCTACCTTTATACCAAAATTTATCGAAATTGGTTCAGCCGTTTGGGCGTGAAGAAGTAACAAACATACACATAAACACAAAAACTTTCGCCTTTATAACATTAGTATGATTGACTCCCTAAAGATTCAATAACTTTACAGTTACAAATACAAATATAGAAACAGTGTATTTTTTTAGACCCTGACTAGATTCGAACTGTGTACTGTATGGAGAATAATGGGACAGCGTACGCCCCTAGAGCGGTAACTTTGTAGGTAGAACTACAATTCTCCATACAAATCGTTTACGCAGACGCAGTCGCTAACGAGTACGGTCACGTTAACTCATGGCAAGGGTACAGAGTCTGGTTACCAGACTGGTGGCAGACTAAATTAGTTGGTCAGAGCGTATGACCCCGGCATGGCATTGGCATAAGATACCAGTTCGAATCTGGTCAGGGTCTATTTTTTAGGGTTCCGTACCCAAATGGTAAAAACGGGACCCTATTACTGAGACTTCGCTGTCCGTCCGTCCATCCGTCCGTCTGTCACCAGGCTGTATCTCAACAACGGTGATAGCTAGGCAGTTGAAATTTTCACAGATGATGTATTTTTATTGCCGCTATAACAACAAATACTAAAAATAAAGTAAAATAAATATTTAAGGGGGGCTCCCATACAACAAACTTGTTATAGATTATATATATGTATAGGTACGGAACCCTTCATGCGCGAGTCGGGCTCGCACTTGCCCAATTTATTTTCACTGTTTCAATCTTTGTATTTGTAATATACAAGCAATAATGACTTATTTTACGTTATATTTCGAAAATCATTGTAGTCAAACATTACAATTTTCGTAAAACTATCAATAACTTTACAGTTACCAGTGTCAAAGGGTTGTGAAGTCAAGCTTGACCGGAAATATATGAGGATGCGCCATATTGCGGAATTTCACTGGTACTAATTTCTTACACTGGCAATGATTTTATGATGGTTGTCAACGATGTCAATGTCATTCGTGCTGGTTTCAATGTGTAGTATTGATAGCGTATTGTGCAGTGATCAAACGAATGTGTGAATAGCTAATGAAGAATTCAACTTGAAGCGTACATAGCCCTTCCTGGGTCAAGGCCCGATAGTCCGTGTGGTTTTTTGTAAATCGCTATCACTTTACAAAAAGCACGATTTTATCAACTCACCGTACAACGTGGTATCAATCCTCTATCTAGTCGCCGAGTGCGATTGGCAACGAGACATTGGCAGTAATGGTCGCTTAACTGTGACCGGTTGTAATTTTTAAAAAAATAGAATAGAATAGAATAGGTTTTTTTAAAAGACAAATATTTAATAATACCCAAAGAAAATGCCGAAAACCATTCACAGTCGTGAACGTAATATTATAAATAAAGTGTACACTACTACTAAGTGTCTACTACACACAAAACAGTCGGAAAAAGAGTGCATTCCATTAAAATAATATTACGAGGTTACCATAGGAACTGACAGGTATTTAAACTGAGGTCATTATGTGTTGCGATTGGTTGCAAAATTGTTGCCATATAAATCTTGTAAATTGCGCCCTCTTGACAATCTATCTTCTATCTATCTATATATATAAAAGAAGAAGTCCTGACTGACTCATCAACGCACAGCCGAAACTACTAATGTTAGAGAGTTGATTTTTGCACAGTAGGTTACTTTTATAAAAATTTGAAAATACCTCCCCTAAGAGGGTTAAGTAGGGGTGCAAAGTTTGTATGGGGTACAAGTTTTTTTTCATGCTAGGAACTTGAAACTTTGTAGAAAGATTACTTATTAAAAAAAGCAAAAAGTACTTTCAGCGTTTTAGAATATTCCACCCCTTGAGGGGTTAAATAGGGGTGCAATGTTTATAAGGGAGAAACTTTATTTTTTGAACTTTAGACTCGAAACTTTGTGGAAAGCTTACTTAATCAAATACAAAAAAGTAATTACAGCATTTTAAAAAATTCTGACACTAAGGGGGTGAATTAACTAAGAATAAAATTCCTTACCTACCTATTTTAATAATCTTTGTCATCATCAAAAATCTACGCGACGAAGCCGCTAGTCCTCATATATTTCTGGTCAGGCTTTACTAGCTTAGTTCAATTTAGTGTAGGTATTTAAATGATAAAAATAAACAACAACTCGCAAAACTGAAGTCCAATGTTATGAGTCAGATGTATATCTAAATGTACATGACTGTTTTCAAAATTATGGTCATTCGTTCAGTGATAATTATAAAGGTACATTGTGAGCAAAGCATGTACTACCTCCAAATAAGGTAAGGTCCGAAGGTTTTCCACATTAGTTATATTTTATTTCGATTCGTCATATTCATATATCTAAGGCGTTTTACCACTAATAATTCGACCTAAGTACTATATTTTTATAATACCCTAGCTAGGCCGTAAGAGGGATTTACTGCCCGCTACGCGGGGAGAAAATCTAACTTCCTGGCCAAGGCAAGACGAAAAACTTTTTACAAACCAAGGGCGGTAATTCGTAAAGCCCTAGATCGCAGACACAAACACCTACGATATTTATTTTCTTCTTAGACATTGTATACATCTCTAATAAACTTAGCGTATACTGTACAATGACGCTCAGAGACCTTATACATCTCTGAGGAATGAAATTTAACTATTATCACATTTTTTTTTCTTTTTTGTATATTGTGACGCCTAGAGACCTTATACATGTCTAAGAAATTTAGGTTTAATAATTATGATATTACTTATTGGCCTACTTACTGAATAAATTATTTCATTTCATTTCATCTGTGACATTCCTAAATTCACCGTCCTAATGGATTATTACTATTATTTACGTACCCTTCCCGTATTATAACAGGCTATATTTTTGAACCGACAGTGTACGATGCAGATTACGATGCAGGGCGCAAGACCCATCAATGTGCAGTTCCTTGTGGAAGACCTATGTCCATCAGTGGACGTCTATTGGCTTGTCTTTATCGACGTGTCGGATTTCCAGCTGTTTTTGCCTACAGGACGCATTTCGAAACAGATTCTTGTGAAATTTTGTGAGCAGGTTCAATAAAAAAATATAGTTATTTTTTCGAGTCAGTTATCCGAATTTGTTCAAAATGGCGTAGGTATGGGGGTTGAAACCGTAATAAAAGATATACCTATTTTAACATCCGCCATTTCAAAAAAATATCGTGAGGTCTACAGTTCACAGAGCCATTAAGTTGTAGTAGTTAGTCTGATTACCTATGTTATGCCCCGTTATACAAGTTGATACCCCGATCCGATCCTCTATGAAGATTTACGCGTTTAGCGTTTTAAATCCGATTTAAACACGAATCCTCATCAAGAAGGGAGCGTTCAAAGGAGTACGTACGACATCAACTTTCTTTTTGAGATATCACGTCGTGATGTTCCTCATAATATGTCGACTCAAAATTTCCAAGGCCACACACTCGGTACAGTCCAACGTGTAAAGGCGCGGTTTCCAAAAGGGCCGACAAACGAGGCGGCCATTAGTATTATTGACATAACCATACCAGTTACGAGGCTGAAAGGTTGAGCAACCTCAAACCGGTCGAATGGCGTCAATGGTTCCTTGAAATTTGGGGATGTGAAAAAAGTGGTATGCTTATTTGTCAGACTTAAAAATTAAAGGACCTACATGAAAGTATCAACATTTTGCCTGTGTATTGGTTGCCATTGCCACTAAATACGTGAGGCGTGATATGACCCATAGCATAAAATGGCTATTTATTTACTATGTCAATTGAATCAAACATCAGAAGTGTTATTCACTTGCAAAAACGTTTTATTTTTGTTTGTTTGGTATTCAGTCTGATCAGCGGTAATATTTGCCACTTATATTGACTTTTTAAAGTGTTAGTTTGTACTGGAGAAGCAAACTATAAAAATTCCGAAAAACAAAACCACGATTCCTTATTGCAAAACGAAATTCATAAATTGTAGCAACCGTATCATTACAAAAATACACCAGATGAATTAATGTACTTAATAGTAATAAATATCGGTCAACCTCACACAAATCGACCTAGTCCCACAGTAAGTTCTAGTAGGCTTGTGGTATGGACACTAGACGTTGATAAACATACTTATCTAGAACATACTTAAATACAAATGATTGATATCCATGATCCAGGAACAAATATTCGAGTTCGTCACACAAATATTTGCGCTCGCCGGGATTCGAACCCAGGACCGTCGGCTTAGTAGGCAGCTGCTTTGCCACTGCACCAACCGCGTCGTCATATAAATAATGATAGTAAATATTTATTGATTGTAAGAGCAGTTATTTATATATTATGAAGCGATATCAAAGATACGAAAATACAGCAGCTGTTGACAAAGTCGGTAAACAACATCCAGTGGGCCACTCACTTGAGCGCATGCGCAAGCGCACTCATGCTAATGAGAATAATAGAATTCTAACACATGACTCGAGCATATCAAAAGTGCACAGATAGAAGATGCGGATATTTATCGGCACTCAAGTGCCTACCTATATTCGGTACTTGTTTTACCTTTTAGGGTTCCGTACCCAAAGGGTAAAAAACGGGACTCTATTACTAAGTCTCCGCTGTCCGGCCGTCTGACTGTCTGTCACTAGGCTGTATCGCCTGTATCTCATGAACCGTGATAGCTAGACAGTTGAATTTTCTGATGATGTATTTCTGTTGCCGCTTTAATAAGAAATACTAAAAAACAGAATAAAATAAATATTTAAGGCGACTCCCATACAACAAACGTGATCGGTTGCGTTAACTTTGCATTTCATGCGTAGCCGGCGCCATACATACCAGGTGCAAACTTAACCCGGCCAGTTAAGATGGGATAAGTATTTGTACGGAACACTCGGTGTGCAAGACAGACTCGCACTTTGCCGGTTTTTTTGTCCCACACATACCAACTTCGTTTGTATAATTGCAAAAATAGTTTTGGCTTCATGATAGTAGAAAAGACGGTCAAATCCTTACTATTGTATACTGACTGGTGTGAACGCTAGAGCAAAGAAATCGGGACCTCTATGAACAAATATGTGTGGTCTTACTCGTATATTATAAGCCTACGAGTTATCTAATTTGGCTTTACCACAAACCGCAAAAACCCTCACAAGTTCTCACGTCACTTTCAGCTCCATCTTATCCACAAAGACGTTGTCTCGAATTAAAACGCACTTACGTGACCTTTTCTCGTCCTGTCGTCTTACCATCACCAATTTATCAGTACTGCGGCCAAATTATGAACTAGTCGGACTTTCATACTTACTCCCCAAGTTAACAAAGACGGTAGCGCCACTGTTATCTGTTTACGTAAGTTAGCGTTGCATCTACCTGCTTTATCTTACCACGTGCTAATGCAATCCTTTAAACTCTTTGTGCTTTGGACATCCCTTTGTCAAGTTTTTTGGTATTAACGCCATTTAACTAATACCTCCAAAATAACTTATATCACTAAAGAGGCTCATTTTAAATTCAATTCTATAGAAGCAGGCTTTGAGTCTACTAAATGAAATTGAAATATTAAAGTCATATTTGTTCGACGTGATGTTTCTTCCCAAGGGCGGAAAGTTGCGAATTGTGACCGGAACTAAGTTAAGATTGCATTTTTTACAGAATGAGTAATATTGTATGAATGAGTAATTTAAGAATGGAGTATAACGTATAACGGTCAGTAACAGTTTTAAATGTGCGTGGGATTAGCTTTTCTTTGTTGTCGTTATCAGCTTGTTATGGTTGTTCAAATTGTTGACCTATTTTTAGTTCGCAAATAATTTTCGACACTTTCGACTAAATGCCGTGAGACAAACAAATTGCAATAACAATTTCTATAGTAAAATCTGGTTCACTATTTCATTCCTGTGGTCTTACCGTAGTAGCACAAATACAAAAACGGGAATGTCTCTTCGCAACAGAAGAGAGTGAGTGGATATAGCTAGTGACAGTGACTATAGCGCCACAGAATAAAATATTAAATAAGGTTCATTCTTTTAATCTTTGCAAAAGTTGCCTCAGAAATTAACTTACCTACACTGTACAGTACATTATTGGTAGTTTGTGTCAAACGTAACGCTGTTAGTCCACTGGCTAAGATAAAGAAAAGAGACGAAGCAGTGCATCGTGGTAATAAATAAATATCAGACAACCTCACTCAAATCAACCTAGTCCCAAATTAAGCTCAAGAAGGCTTGTGTTATAGGTACTAGGCGACGATATACATACTTATATAGATATATAAATAATTAATTACATAGAAAATCCATGACCCAGGCACAAATATTCGTGTTCACCACACAAATATTTGCCCTTGCCGGGATTCGAACCCGGGACCGTCGGCTCAGTAGACAGTTGCTTAACCACTGCACCAACCACATCGTCGGATGGTGCAACGTAAAACGATTAATAAATATAGGTTATACTAATTATATCTCTAGCTCTATTCGGTTTGTGTTATGGGTACCAAATGACGATCTACCGACATACATAAATAGCATTGGCGTGGCATCCATACAGCTCGATTCTCACCGGCTTGCCTATGTTAGCGCGTTTGTAGTACCATTTTCTTTTACTCAAGAAACAGTAAGCCAAAATGAACTCCGGCTTCCCTGGGGAATAGTTTGACGCCACGCCACTGGTATATAGATAAATGTTAAATAGATAGAAAATTTCCACAACACAACAATTTTCATTTTTTTTGCTTTGCATAAGGTTGACTGGTTGAGAATGCCTCATGGCATTGAGTCCGCTTTTTGTACAATAAGTTTTATTTTGTGCAATAAAGATTAAATAAATAAATAAAAACTAAATGACCCAGGAACAAAATATTCGAGCTCATCACACAAATATTTTCCCTTACCGGGATTCGAACCCAGGACCGCCGGTTCAGTAGGCAGCTGCACTACCACGTCGTCGATTGGTTGTTTATCTTCTTACATATTACGTGAGAAAGCGACTCTGGGTAGCGCTCTCTACTAATTACAATTTGAGATGTTTTGTTCATTATGAATAGTAATAGGATCACAAACATCAGCATTAAGGCTAGGAGAATTGCTAAGCAGCTAGGCTGGCGTGCATCCGAGGTAATTAGGCACATCATTAAAGAGTGCGCGTACTTTGTTCTCAGGCTAGGGTTGGTTCAATTTGTAAGAGACAAGCGATCAGGCGCGGATCGATCACCTCGGTGCCTCTAGCCCAACTGTGACACGCGACTCTTTCTCACGCTAGAATTACCTATAGGTACGTATTTCTTTCTATGCATTACCGTGAGTAACATGGTTGTGCTAAATGGCATTGGGAAGGACCAGTGGTAATTGTCTTAATTCACCAATCGACTTTGGATAAATTTCTATAATATTATAGTTTTATATTTCGCCGCAAATCTATTATATATCTTGTAGTTTTTTAAGCGGCATCAAAAAACGGAGCCGCTTCGGATGGAGATGCTCTTTGTAGATCCAGCGTCGAGATGTTCTTTATTTTTGACATTTGATTAAAAAAAAAAACTTTATTTTTTTTGTTTGACAGAGAATACCTTATATAACTTCTTTTCGTTGACGTCAGTCATCATCATCATCATCATCTCAGCCACAGGACGTCCACTGCTGAACATAGGCCTCCCCTTTGGACTTCCATATATACCGGTTGACGTCAGTAATTGATGTTAAATAGTGATTATTATAATGTGTGATGTGCGATAAAGATTAAATATATACCAGGTGGGTCCTGTAACAGGAGCAAAAAATTAAAACATAGACTTTACTCGTCAAACTGAACAACATCTGTTCAGAAACTTTACAAAAATATATTGTTTTCGTGATGTTCATTATTTCAAACAAAGTAAACAGCATTTTAAATGTACGCCGTCCAATACTGACATCGCCTTAGCATTGACATAGAGCTGTCACTTTACTAAATATCAAATGTTTCGCAATACATTGCTTCTTATGATATGCGTTATTTTTAAAAGTTGTTTAATTAATGTTGTTCAGTTTGAAGGGTAGAATCTATGTTTTAATTTATTGCTCCTGTTACAGGGTCCACCTGGTACATAAATCGTTGTCGCGGCCGATCAAAGCTCATGACGGTGAATCGCGAACCGATTCAAAACATATGGAGCGTTATTCGACTTTAAAAACGTGAGTGAACCCGTTTCAAAAGTACTATTTGATTATGTTAGAGACTCACGGGAGTTTTTATGTAAAATGCTTCCCGCTATCGCTTGTCGCCGAAGCCGCAGCGTTATTTGTTTACGATTATAGAACTCAACTAATTAGCGTTGTTGACTGGGGTATTGAAGACATTCCGGCTGACGCTTGTTTGTCCAATTAGCTGCTGTTTGTCTCTGATAAGTTTTATCGACTATCACGCTTTTACAAGCTGTTTGTGCGTGATCGCTGAGCAGTAATTTGCTCGCTTGCTCAGTGCTCAATGAGCACTAAATTCTATGACCTAATCCTTGAAATATCATTCATAGATGGAGACCTCACTGTCTCGCATCGGGCTTTAAGTATATCTATTCGCATTATAAAAATCATCAATTTCAAATTCTCCCTATACCGCTCCATAACGCTCCATACGACATCGAATGAACTAAGTTCTACACGCACTAAGCCAAGATTTATAAATCTATACTAGTACGCTGTATAAATCCTAAATAACCTAGGTATGATAGGTACAATCAAGACAATATAGACTATATAGACACAAGTGTCGCTATCCCTGACGACCTTGTATTTTATACAGACAGCTAATAAAATACAGAAGGAGAGAATCTATTATTCTGTTTTATTCTGTGACGCCAGTCATTCTCATCTCATTATAACGGCTGTACCGCAGTACCTGCAGAAAGGTCATACTTTAATAGCAGTTACTACGACACATACGCTATTTTGGCACACAGTAAGTATTGTCCAATGGCACAGGGACATACAGTTACGCCGCGCGGTGCGGCTCGCGTTACGACAAGCATCCACCATTAAACGCTCTGGTGTCGGGTTGCAGCTATTTGGAGGGTTCCACTTGGGACTGCTGACGTAAATGTTCAGATGTTTGAAACGTACATAAACTATTTCACTTTAAAAGCTAAAGTAAATATTCGAATATCATGAGGAGGCCTATGATGGTTGCGTTTATCACGTGATAAATATGTGACAAAGCATCTCACTCACACTCGCATTTTGTCCAAACGTGACGGATACCTTGGCACTTGTTTATCACAATGGATCGACATAGCAATTGGGCTTGCAAGGGTTTCCTTTGTGCACCCTGGGGCCCCGGTGTCCCCTTAGAGGGTATAGCACGAAGCACGACGTGAGATGCTCCAGTGTGTACTCATTGGCGTCCTAGACGCCGATATAAAATATGTACTATTAACGAGTAGGTACGTCACGAATTTAAAAAGTTTCGGAATCCCTATTATGTTGTGTTCTAGAAGTAGGTCGACGAGAGTCAGTGTAGCTAAGTCATTCTTAGTCTATGAAGTCGGCATCCAATTTACAATTGTTACTTAATTTAATTCGGGCGATGGGCGGTACCTACTTTTATATTGTACACACTTCGCGCTTACGTATGCATGTAAGTATCTGTACCTACTTTTCCTGATATTACAACTTTTGCAGTCATTTAGTTATACATATTATTTATCACAAACATGGACTTACAGCACCATTTTCCAAGAAGTTGCAGATCCCATGAAGTTCTCAATCAGCCATCAGCAGCACAGTTCAGAAAGTAGCGAGATTGAACTTGCATAGATGTTAACCAAAAGCTAACCCTAAGCTTTATCTAAATTAATATCAAATATCAGAGGGTGGATGCGAAGGTGCACAGTAGACCACGCGACTTTCTCTCGCTTCGGTGTCTTGTTTCGGGGGTCGCTGTAACTGGCTTTATATTATATTTATATTACGTATGTTATGTAGCAATGCGAGGGAGAGGTATATAAATTAGGACAATCTCAGAATGCGGCGCGTATAGGGTAAGTAGAAGTAGGTATAGGTATGTGACGCTCGATAAATACTCTGGGGAAGGAATCGTTGACTATGGAGCGGTTGGAAATTTTAAGCTATATTTTTTTATGAATGTAAAAATGAAATCATGTCGGTTTGAAATACTTGTATTTAAATATAATAACAACGCGACGAGAAATGGAGTTTCAGGAGAGAAGGACGACGACGCGGGCCTGGGTTCGAATCCCGGCAAGGCAAATGTTTGTGTGATGAACTTGAATACTTGTGCCTGGGTCATGGATGTTATTTGTATTTAAGTATGTGTTTATCTTCGTTTACTGTCCATAACACAAAGCCTATTAGAGCGTACTGTGGGACTAGATCGATTTGTGTGAGGTTGTCCGATATATTTAAATGTGGGTTCTCACAGCAGCGACTGAATTTTTCTGTTGATAAACTATAGATTATTTCGTTTGGCGGGTACAGAAGATCCACTGTACCTACTCCTATCTTCAGCTGAAAAAAGTAAGACAACTTTTAGTCCTGACCACAACGATTAAGGTCATATGTTAACATCGAGAATGCAATATCGCAAATGAAAAAGTATGATAGGGTTTTCGAATTAGTTTGTTACTAACATATCGCCTTAAGTTACTACATTATGACCACGTTTAATTTTAATGGCCGTATTTATTTCTATCATTAGCTAAGTTGTTTGTGTACAATTACTTGAGTCTGGTATGTTTTCCGGGATATTAAGGAAATATTTGTAGACATGAAGTGATTTCAGAGTTTATGGCGAAGGAACAATTAACATGTAATAAAACGGATAGGACAACAGCTTAGGTATTATCCTTGGTCACGTTTTCTTAACAGCCAAGGTCGTCTAGTGCATTCTTAACTACCTTTATACAACCGTTAGTGTATGATTTATCCAGTGAAATTATAAACTAACTTAATCTATTCTATCCGTCAGTTTACAATCACTATCATCACACATAGTATAAAACAAAGTCGCTTTCTCTGTCCCTATGTCCCTTTGTATCCTTAAATCTTTAAAACTACGCAACGGATTTTGATGCGGTTTTTTTTAATAGATAGAGTGTTTCAAGAGGAAGGTTAATATGTATAATACATGCATAATTTATCAGCATTGCACCCGTGCGAAGCCGGGGCGGGTCGCTAGTATAGTGATAAACATGTCCCGGGGTTTTAGGTGCACGAATGATTTAACACTATGCTTTTAAATGCTATGGTATGCTTTTAAACTAACAATAACGATATTGTTAGTTTATCAGTTAAGAAACTAACGATAGTCACAATTATACGATGATATACAGGATGGAACAGTTCGAGGGACTTTTAAGCAAACAGGGAATCGTTCAGACTGAGTACTTCATTTTTCACCTATTAACTATTTAAAAATTTCTATCCATTTTTGAGATACAGCTTGTTAAACATAAGTGTAAAATCTGCACATATCAACCCTAGCATCTTTTGAACATCGCAAAGATAGGTGTCAATTTAAAATGTAAATAAAACCTTCGAATTAGTAGGGTTGTCTTGTCACTGATATTACAATATTTTATTTTGATGACTTTTTTACTTTTAAATCCAGCTTTGCACTGTTACGTCGCCTAAATTAAGCTAGTTTTTTCTTTAAATGTAGGTAATTTTCTAGTTCACAGTGCCTTGGTTTAATTACTGTAATACTGTGTAACTAATTTGAATAAATAAATAATAGATCGATTGTAGATCACTCAGATGACACTTTCCTGTCAGCCCAGTCTTTAGAAATGTTCCACCCTGTATACATAAGGTAACGATGATATTTCCGTTACTTTGAAAGTGTAGGGCTTGATAGGTACATGTATTAGTATTTTATTTGGCATGTATCTTCATATCCCAACAATATCGCAGTATATGAGAAATATATCGCTATGCATTTTTGTTCCAATTGGCATAACAAATTATAGCGATCAATTACCTATAGACTATTCTGTTTGTTACACACAAAATTTCAGTCATATTTTTGTTTTAAGAATATTCATTATTATATGTTAAATGGTAATGTTAAAATCAATAATTTATAAATTGTCGTCCTCCCTTTAAAATTTAAAGGTAAGTTATGGGAGGACGACTATTTATGACTATTTATAAATGATTGGTCAAGTTCATGTAAGTACATGTGCTGATCTGTTGTACGAGTACTAAGGCTTTTAAGAAAAACGATAAGTCTAGTGGGTTAACCCTACCAATCGTAACCCCTCCAATTTTGAATTGAACTTTGAATTACTTATTTAATCGGTTTTGAATTGAACTTTGAATTACTTATTTAGAAAATTGCCGTCGGAAAGAGTGCGCTTCAATGATTAGGTAAGTAAAATCATTCTGATAGTAAATATATTACTGTTGGTAAGATAACACGTTCTCCCTCAAGCTCAAAATTACAGTTTTACTACAATAATGTATTTACTTTATTCTAATTTTATAAAAATTTAAAACACACTTACCATATCTAAATAAACTATAATATAAGTAAAAAAACTGTATAAGTAGTGTAGTGTCCAGAGGAGATTAGGTACTTCGTAGCGACAAAAGCCGTCGATTACATATTTTCCTAATATTGTCGTGTAGGTATCTTATTTTGAATTTTAATTTAACATTATATGGAAATACGCTTTAGTTTAAGTCGTTAACATGTATACTACACCCACCTTAGAGTCTTTAGAACTATGATTAACTCGCGCTTATTTTTCGAAATGGTTGAAAAATGCCCATTTTACGTTTTCAGCCGCCGCCAGTTTGAAAAGAGTCGAAAGATTTATCGCCAAAAATTTCTACGTTATTACCAAACCGACTCACAAAATATCACAAGAATCTACTGAGAATGCGACCTTTAGGCGAGAACGGTCGGAAATCCGGATAAACGGACATACGAAAGATTTTTGCCGAAACTGAAATGGAGACACTTCACTCGCTAGGTTAATTACGAAAACAATTGACAACATTTTATATTTCTAACAGGCGGAAATTAATATAGAATGCGAGAGAACTATGCGACGTGTACACCCTAAAAGACATCAGAATTTATTTTTATGCATAACGAAATATAAGAAAATACCTAAAATAACCGAAATCTACGACAACTATAGGTACCTGCATAGAGTTGTAGTCCTCGACCTATCCACGAAAAAAAAATAAGCTATCAATAATGTCAAGGTCAACGCCATTAGTTTTTTTTTAATTAGCCACCAGACTAAAGTAGCCTTTCCAACAACATTAGATATTACAATATTAGTAATGCTATAAACAAATTTCCTAATGAGCTTCGAACATTGTGAGCCTCCATTTAGGAGCGGTACCTATTCGTTTTGTTTACAATGTTTTACATCGATAATGGTGTTTGGAACTAAGTAATGAATGAGTGATTATCTATTACTGTTATGGCAAATTGAGTGTTTTGATCAATTGAAACCAGAAAAAATACTATTATGTATACATTTGACGCGGTTTGAGTATTTTATGAGTGAGTTTTTTAGAATCATAATAAATACTGCAAAGTAGTTTCCAACTGACACAATGTAGTTTTTTATTTATTGCCTGACCTGTCTGCTCATTATTATGACGCCTTGTAAATAAAAGGAAAAATTTAAATGTAGATTTTATCCAAAAAATGTGAAATAGGCTATTTGGGTGTTGAAAAAACTTTTTATCCGATACAGCAATTTCGGAGATAGTATTTCGTTTTTATCTACTTATACTTACGCAAAAATGTAGGATGAATACTTTATGATCCCAAAAAAAATATATATTCATCATTAAAATTTAAGATTAAATTTAAAAGTTTAAGAAAAACGATAAGTCTAATGGGTTAACCCGGAAAATCGTTACGTAACCCGACAAAAAATTACTTATTTAGAAAATTTCCGTCGGAAGGCGAGCGCTTTAATGATAAGGTACCTAAGTAAAATAATTCTGAGTGTAAATGTATTATTATTCTTGGTCAGATAACACGATTTAATAAGAAAATAACTGAATATTATGAGTATTTTATTATGACAAGCATTTGAAATTAATAAAAACCGGATAAAGTTTTTGTAATAAGTACCAATAAACGACAAAGACCGCATTGCGAAATACGAACGACTTTACACTTCTGAGAAAAGAGCTTTGTTATCTAAGTACTCACATACAAATATACCGATGATTTGGCTTATCTACGCTTCTGATTGCATCCGAACCGAACCACTTTAAAGAAACACACCTACCTACCTAACGCTACATGATATGAAGCTCCTTAAATATTCTAACAATCTTGTGAGAGCAACTGAAATTTTGCACAAGGAAATGTATCAGCCAACGCACTTATGGTTCCCATGTTTTTATCGTTGCGGTATTATTAGCAGTGGAAAGTCGGCGCCCCGTTCCGCGCAGCGGGGGCCGCGGGGCCGGGGGCCCCGGCGCGGAGTGCGCGGGCGCGGGGGCTGCGCGCGCCGCGGGCGGGGCCAGCGGCGCCCCGCCCCGCCGGCACCCAATCCGCGGTGGCGTGGAGGGGCGGCCGGGCCCCTGGCCTCTATTTACTCTTTCAATCAGTGCGAGTGTTTGCCCCTGGCCGGCGTGCACGCGCGGGTGATGCGCTAGCCATGATCTCGCAGAAGCTGTCGTACGGCGACGTGCCGACGTCCGCGTCGCTCAGCTCGCTGTCGCCCGGGCTCGCGCCACCCTACGTGAACGGCATGGGCTGCATGCCCGCGCAGCCCTACCCGAACCTGTACTCCAACAACATGGTGGCCGGCGGCTCGTGCATGGGCTCGCCGGGCGTCGGCTACTCGCCGCCCAGCACCATGGCCTCCTGCATGGGCGGCGCCGGAGGAGTCCCTTACGGCTCCCTGCCGAGAGAACAGGAAGCCGCCTCACCGACGTCGGCGCTCCAGCGAGCGAGGAACGACAAGACCTACCGCCGCTCCTACACGCACGCGAAACCCCCGTATTCGTACATCTCGCTCATTACGATGGCCATCCAGAACAACCCGACGCGGATGCTGACGCTCTCGGAAATCTACCAGTTCATCATGGATCTCTTCCCGTTCTACAGACAGAACCAGCAGCGCTGGCAAAACTCGATCCGGCATTCGCTGTCGTTCAACGACTGCTTCGTAAAAGTGCCGCGGACTCCGGACAAGCCCGGAAAGGGGTCGTTCTGGACGCTTCACCCGGACAGCGGGAACATGTTCGAGAACGGTTGTTTCCTGCGTCGTCAGAAAAGATTTAAGGATGAGAAGAAAGAGGTGATCCGGCAAGCGCAGAAAAATACGCACGGGCACGGACACCACGGCGGACATGAGAAGCGTGGGGATCACGGGCATGATAAGGCTGGAGAGTTGCGAGCGCCCGGCGGTGGGGTTGGAGACGACAAAGAAATGCGTGATGACTTATTGGCGCAGCTACACGCTGCTCCTGAGCTGTGTCTGCCGGAGCACACGCCGCTGGCGCTCGAACACTACGCGCAGTTGAAGCAAGAGCCTCCGGGCTACGCTCCCGCGCCGCATCCATTCAGCATCACGCGCCTCCTGCCCGGCGCCGACACCAAGTCCGACCTGAAGATGTACGACGTGAACTACGGCTACGGGCACTCGGCGGAGAACTACTACCAGTCCTCGCTGTACCACCACCATCACGCGCACGCCCAGCCCCCCTTGTGACAGTATCCGCTGGCGTAGGTTCCGCGGCGCGCGCCCTGGGGCGCCGCCGACGCCGACGCCGCGCTGTAACCGCGCAAGTAAGTCAACGGACTAACCCAAAATCTCATTAAATTATTGATATTGGACTCCAGAGTGAGCGTGATTTGTGTTCTGGTGATATTCTAAGACGGTTTGTGTAAATATACGCTATTTTGTCCAAGGCTAAGTATCGTTATAGAAGTCTACGCGCCGCGTTAGGCCTAAATGTGGAACTTGCGAAAGTGTCCTTTTAAAGTCTTTCTGAGCGTCTCTTTCGACTCTTTTTAATGGAATTCTTTGTGAAATAT
Source organism: Apotomis capreana (assembly GCA_947623375.1). Lineage (NCBI taxonomy): Eukaryota > Metazoa > Arthropoda > Insecta > Lepidoptera > Tortricidae > Apotomis > Apotomis capreana. Next base: position 14,606,009 of record OX392516.1, read on the forward strand.
TGTTAGTATTTGTTGAGCTTTTTAATCAGTTGTCCGGCAAAGCAAATAAGGTGGAATGAAGCTAATCAGACACATTAGAGATCGATACGATACGCGTTATCGCCGGCTATCAGCCGCCGCCGCGCTTCACTCGTTGAACTCTTTTGTACTCAAGTATGTTGTAACATAATTCATTAGAATGTATGCTTAAACCTCATAAAATCGATTAAAATTTTGACAAGTTTTACATTTCAATAAAAGCACAATTCAAATACTTTTACAATAGTCATCTAACAAATAAAATACAGTTGATTACAGTGAAAAATCATTAAAACTTGATTTCTTTAGCGCGTAATTTGCATAGCAATTTAATTAAACTTGTTCAGGAATTATATTGTTTAAATTGAATTTACATTTGCACGTCTATTAAAAATGTGTGTCTAGTGTTCACATAACAGGCACTTTACTTAAAACGTATTAGAAATAAAAGTTCTTCAACCACAGCTCAATTAAAAAAAATATTAATAAATAAGTTTAATTAAATTATTTATTTAAACTTAAACAAACAGATTAAAAAGAGTCGCCAGAGCCGACAAACAGAAGTGACGTCATATCGAGGACCGACGAACAGTGCAATGTCGTTAATGTAAAATGTGTATAATATACGTTAGATAGGTGAAATGGAATTACCGTTCTGTCGACCATCGCGTTAGTGTAGCTAAGTTTTGTATATATAGCTCTAAGGTAAATATATATGACTTCTATAAATAATGGTGTTTGGTGTAAGATAGGTACCTATCCGGGCTTTTGCACTACATTCAAATATATATTTATATACAAGTGTCAATTTAGCATTTTATTTTCGTCGGCAGTTTAGCAAGCGCTGACTTTAGGTGTTCAATGGCGGTATATAGTATCTTGAACGAATAGCGTTCATAATGTCACATTTTATAAATTCAATGTATCAGCAGTATAGTAACATATATGAAGGCAAATAGGGAATTTATATACGCACAATTACATTCAAGACACTGAGTGAAAGTCAGAAAAACGGTGCATTAAACGCTGTAGGTATAAGCGTTCAATACGGTATCTGATGACAGCTCAAATCAGTTCAAATGTCAAAAGTTATTTCTTAGTATGAATTTTCTATAAAGATACTTGTTTATGACGTTATACAATTCTGTAGTTCAAACACGTCTTCTTTTTAAACTTTTTATCCAATTAAAAAATGTAAACTGTCCAAAAGTTAGTGGTAGTTTATTTGGATCCGTGTATTTCTGAATGCATGTTTAGTGGTTTCATTACACAATTAATTCACTATAATCAAATATTTTAAACACAAACATTTCAAATAGTCAATAATTAAATAATATCAAAGTCAATGGCTATCAAAAAACCAACCTGTCATTACTAAATACAATAAACCAATTTACACTTGAGTATTTTTGATGATGACATATACACGAAAATTCCGATTTGACACCATTTGCGCGTCAAATGGCGTTCGCCTTGGCTTGCCTTCGTCTGACCTCCGGTCGAGTGGTAAAAATCTCAAGTTTTTCTACCGAATCTGTATGTAATCATCACATTCACAAATCCACATAATTATGTGATATATCGCTGGAAATCGTGGATCTTGCTGCGATATCAGCTTACATAATTGCCAAAGATAAGTGAATAACTAGGGTCAGTTTAATGGTATTTCAACGGCCGAATTTTCAAAATTGAATGCTCGAAAGTTTTATTAGAAATCGAATAAGATTTACTTAATCCGGCACTCATTATGTATCTGAGATAAAAATAATTTAAGCCTTGCATAATTATTCCCTACGTCTAAGGTTTATTGATCGCCCTCAAATTTAAAAATCTGCTGACAGGCGGTTGGGAAAATACGAGTACATTTACGTGCATATATAGGTTTAAAGCATTTTATATTGTCAAATATCTAGTTCCGAATAAATGATGCAAAGTTAGCGAGTATCTAAGCAACGATAGTAATCAGTTATATTGATGTAGGTACCTATTATAATCAATCGGACAAGAAAATGATTGACTTATGCTTGGCGTACGCGTTATATCGTTTTATAAAAGATTAATAAACAAAAACACTGAGTTATTGCTACATTATTATTAATATATAATAAATAGTCTTGATGGTCTTTACTTTTTAACCGACTTCAAAAAAAGGAGGGGGTTCTCAGTTCGGTTGTATGCTTTTTTTTTTTTTTTTTTTTAAATGTTTGTTACCTCAGAACTCCGTCATTTATGAGTCGATTTGGAAAATTCTTTTTAGGTTCATGAATAGACATCTCAAGGTTGGTCCCATAAAATTTTGGTGAAGATCGGATGACGAGATCCATGAGGAATCGAAGGAATTCCTGAAATTTTATAGGCACTTATAATATTTTTCACATATTTTATAAAACTATTTAAGTATTTGCATATGGTAGTCATCATCTTCCAATGCTGAGCTGATGATGGAAGGTACAACTCCTCAACGGTTAGGAGTTAGGAGATAATTCAAACGAGATGCACGCCTTCAAGACCTCCCTGATCACCCTGCCATAAGTGTTTTTAACAATCACTAAAAAGCAAAAAAAAAAAAATTTTAACAAAAAATAGAACCGACTTCAGTAAAACTAAAAAGCCAAAAATAACCCGTTCAAGTACAGATTACCTTTGACTCACCCTTTGAAGTCGGGGCCAAACCTCACGTAAACTAACATATAAATATAATAACTGAGTGGTTTGGGATCGACTTCAAAGGGTGAGTCAAAGGTAATCTGTACCTACTTGAACGGGTTATTGTTGGCTTTTTAGTTTTACTGAAGTCGGTTCTATTTTTTGTTAAAATTTTTATTAAAGGATTTTCAGAATATATAACTATATAATAGGTTATATTTGTGTTCATCTTAGCAATACTTTAACAACCTTAATAGGTAGGTTTTTTTCGCATTACTAGCAATTTTTATCACTGTAATTTTTATATAATTATAAGAAATATAAATCAGCGCTTGCGAAACTGTGAAATTATACGTTTAATTATATTTAGTATTGTATCATAGTGATGCTAAATTAATTCTTGACTTTATAAATACATATGAATGCCATACTCGAATCTTGATAGGCTACTTATATTATCATCTGTTAGTTTCAGAGTTAATAAAATTAAGTATTTACAATAACATGCATTGTTTCTTTTCAACACATTTTACACTTCCACTACATATATATTATTATTTCAAGGGGCCTACGGGTTGATAGGTAAACCTATTTAAAATAGGTGCCAAGTAGCTTTTCTATATTCTTTAATAGGGGTAAAATCATCGTTTTAGTGAACACATTTAGCATTTTTCTTTACTAAAAACTATGAATAAGTATTTAACAAATCCAAATGTCATTCGAAGATCATTAAACGTATCATGAAAAGTTTATATCTAGTTAAAACACTATAACACTTTCGACACCAGCAACCCGGTAGCCGGGCGCTCTGCTCGTAGTAAGTTTTCGCTACATACGGTTTTTCCCATGTTATCGGCTACGATCGTAGCCCGTAGGGCTACGCGATAGCGAATGCGTTAACAAACGAAAATAATGTCAAGCTTTACGAATTTGACACATTGTTATGAAATTAAGTGATGTGAGAGTGAAAAGGAAACATTATCTCTATTTCTGATTCGTATAATTTATAATTGACATGATTGTCAGGAGTAGACTATTGAGTTACCTATGTGTAAGATTTTTTTACATCATTTTAGTAAAATAGGCAACAGAGAATATAAAGCATAATATTTGTTTGCTTTTACATACAAACAATGACTTCGATTTAGTTGCGATTGTAACTTTTATATATTAATTAATCGAATGTAATTATTTGCATTTTCATTTCCCATTGACATTGTTTTTAATTTTATTGAATCACAGATTATTGTAATAAAACGGGACTTAATCGCGTTAAAATTGTGCTTATTTAAATACTTCAACGTTTCGAATGTGATGTTACGTTCCTTGTATCTAAGGGACTCAAGGAAGGAGGAAGGGGTTCTTGATCTGGTTTTGTTATACCTAACAATGTGTGAAAATCGTATACGTCAATATTTGAATCACATCAGTTTAAAAAAAAGTTTCTTTGAGTCACATCAGTTTCAAAAAAACGAGACGAACATAACATTCTAAACAAGATTAATAAAACCCATTTTCTTTCGAAACAGATTTAAGCGTGCAATTTTTAGGGCTATTTTTCAGGAACATTTAGTTTGGATTCTGAAGATTATGTACATCCATGTTAGATATGTACAGTAAAGGAAACTGAAACGCGTACCTACCTTTTTAGCCTTTATTGTCTAATGACAATGTCTAATAGACAAGAACAAAAAAGTAAGTGTTTCAATTTCCTTGACTAAATATTAAATTAAACCACGCTACAACTACTGCTAAAAAGATCTCAAAATTAAAAAAATATATATATTTCTTAATCGAAGTATCCTCCGGCGTCAGAGGCGGCGTCAACAAAACATTTATCCACTTCCGTAATAACAGCACAAAAAAGGTTACCATATAGTTCAAAAATACTTTTGCTTAACCCTTTCATTAGACAAAGAAAACCTGTCGTTAAAACAATCATCGCACAAAGACTTATACCATCGTTCTCACTTTTGTCGGCTTGCGCAAGCGCATCGTAAAACCATAAAACCCATACAAAAGGGTTAACACGTGGCTATCTCGGTGTTAATTTGTTTGAGAAATCGGCAAAACTGCCGATAAAAATGAATGGATGAATGGGATACAATGTTTCGTAAGCATGTTGGGAAATGTCAGGGTTTATAATTCAGTTCATATGGACAGCTATCGATTTTTTTCGAAGGGGGGTGTGACTGTGAGTCATAAATATAAGGATTAACATGTGGTAACAATAAGCCATTTTCTGTAAAGTAATATTCGTTTTTTTTTTTTCAAAACAAATGTAGCATTACATTTTGAAATACCTATGCTTCTATCGCTTGTAACCATCATAGCGCGCAGGGAATACTAATAGCTATGTTTTTATAATTATTATAGGTAACAAGCTGCGCCGCACGGTGTTACCAGGTCATCCCATGGGAACACTAAATTTTTTTCGGGATAAAAAGTAACCTATACGTTAATCCAGGTTGTCTGATAGCTTCATAACATATAAAAATTAGTCCAGCCGTTTGAGCGTGAAGAAGTATTAACAATCATACACATAAACACGCTCACAAACTTTCGATTTTATAATATTAGTGATATACCTATATATAAAGGTTTAATAAAAATTGGTTTAGCATTTCCATATCTTAAGCATCTCAGTGACAGTACTTTACAAGTTAATAACATTATTATCTTTTTAAATGTATTTTGTATAAATCAGTAATTTCTTGATGATGATTGAACCCCATTACTCTACCGTAAAAAATGTTAGGTGACAATGATAACTTCACGTAGGCACTTTGCGTGGCCGAAACTAAGACCAACTACCTTTATGTATAAAACTAGTGGAGTGTCTTCTTACTTCAAGTTGCGTACCCTACCAATAAAATTGTGACATAGAACTTGCAATTTTAACAGTAGATGTTCTACTGTTGAAATGGCAAGTAGAATCACTGTAATTGTCAAGAGTCACTGTCAGAGACAGGCGCAATTGTCATTGCGTGTTACAATTTCCAATCAAAGTAAACAGCGATCCGAACAGATATTGATTCGTCGCTATCTCGGAACATCGGGTCACGGGCGAGCCTCCATTATTGTGACAAACGCACAATGGCCCTACAGCTCCGCTGACATAATATCACATTTATTCAAATAAAAACATTATAAAAACCAAAACACAACAGCCACGGCAATAAAAAATACTAAAACTCAAGTGATTCACTATAAAACTTCACACGAAACCAACGTGAATTTACACCTCGGATGTCCCAATTTCAAAAGATTTTAGCTCTTATCTCGAGACTTATAGATGAGTTGGGTTATTTTTGGAGGTGTATAGGTTATGTTTGTGTAGTGGGCTGATGACTGGTAAGGTTTAAAAGGTGGTCATCGGGCCCCCAAGCCCAGTAGCGTATAACAAGCTGAATGAAGTGACACGAGAAATATAAATGATAAAAACAGCGCCCACACAGTGTGTTTCCATTGACTCTGTGGTGTATGGGAACTAGGTAATGCTTGGGAGGTGTTTTAGTGAAATACGTACCTAATGATTTTACTTGTTTCAGCTTATGATAATGATAAAACGATAAATTGTAGGAGGAGGTCAATTGTAGGGCCTTATCATACTAGTAATTAGCGAGCGAATTTTGTATACAGGCGAACACGCAGTGAGTTATATGGAAAATTATAAATTATATACAAACTCGCTCGCAAATCGCAAATGTAATAAGGCCCTTATTAGGTAAAAGTCGAACCTCGAACCTTTTAATGACAATATATTTTCGAGGTAACATATGCCTATGTATCTTTTGGTAATGACAATATCACTTTACGCAGCCTGAATATCCAATATAAGGGCAAAAGTCCATTTTCAGTACATTAATATATAATCTGGTATCAGAAGGATAATTCTACCTAAATGATCATTTTCCTTGGAATTGTCCTTGTAGATATAACTTAGTCCCATATACAGTCCGGGGGGGCCTATGATGGTTGCGTTTATCACGTGATAAATAAGTGACAAAGCATCTGTCACTCACACTCGCAATTTGTCAAACGTGACGGATTCTTTGTCACTTATTTATCGCGTCATAAAAGCAACCATCATAAGCCCGCCAGTAACCATCTAGAATTACCTTAGGTCCTAGGCGATAATGTTGAAATAAGTATGTAATTCCTTCTTATAAAAAAAGTTAAGTTTTACATCTTAGTCTTGATTATATTAATGCATAAAAAGGTGCTGTACTATTCAAGATGAAATAATTGTCATTGTTAAATCGTAAGACAATGCAAACGCATTATCCTCCCGTGTCGGCAGAAGTGGTTAGGTTTATGGAGGCTGTAAACCACCCAGGTCGTGGGTTCGAACCCGGCCGCTAACACGGGTAAAAACTGCTTTAATCATTTTATTGCCGGTGTCGTCTATATCCGACAACGTTCAATACTACCGCATGTTGTATGCGAAAGTATATCTGTTGCGTTCTTTTGTTATAGGAACTTATTCAGTTGTTTTCGGAAAATAAATACAGTTTCTTTCTGCTTCAAGTTGATTATTTTTTTGTGAAACAGTAATTATAATGCATTGACTACATGGGACGATTTGATTTTTGCATAGGTAATTAACCGGAAAGCCGAAAAAATTACGCGAAAGACTGGATCAACGAACCTACACAAACTCTATAATAATAAGCGCAAAATACGAAACGGTCCGACAAAGATTTCCTTTCCATGCAGTTCTTTAAAATTCTTAAATATTAGAGGAAATAGAGGAGAACGGAATCTCGCTTCGTAATTGTAAAGCCCGGTTGCGTTAAGTTTGGACTAATTTTGTATGCGACGCCATAGTGCAAACTAACGTAAACTGATAGTATGGGAAAAGAAGCAGTGATATATCCTCATAATTATCAGTTGGATGTAACTGAGAGAAAACATGTATAACGTAAAATAATTCATCAAACATTCGGGTTCAGTTTCCATACTTTACGCATGAATGACGATGGAAGTTAATAATAAAATTCAGTATGATTACTATGATGCGTGACATTGTATTTATGCAAACAAACTCTGTTCAAATGTATGTGAATAAATAAATGTAAATGGCTTTAAAAATTTCATAGGATATTGACACGTTTCCATAAATTCATATTTTCGTTTAACAAAATAGATAGTACTTATAAACAGTAAGTAAACACATGCGCGGTTTTTAAATATTTATATATTTATTTAGAATCAGTTATTATGAGTAACATTACAGATTTCTCCATTGCGTTGCATCACTTCTTAATGTAGTCTAGGCTAATAGACAATTGTTATCTATTGTTTTATAAAGATCCTAAAAAGTAAACTGTTTTTCAGTAAAATCTAATATTAATTCTGAAAATTATGACAAATATTACATATAAACATTATGTGACTATCAATCCTCCCCCTCCTGTTATAAGTAGAAGACATAGATGACCCAGAAAATAGTACATTTTATTAAAATAGTACAACCGTAACTATCTGTCCTAGAAACAAAATATAAAATGGAGAATGTAGTAAATTTAACTCTCTATAACATTGTCAAAGCTTTCTTCTAGCTAAAATGCTCCTAAAGGAAGATATGAGCAAAAATATGAAGAACGTGCCGGTTTTTTCAATATGGCGGCGGGCGCGGAGGGGGGGAATTGTGCATTTTGCATTTTAAACACTGACGTCACTGACTAACCATTCTAGACAACATATAAAAATTCAAAACTACCGGACCGTTTGTAAGGTCACACATAGTACTTTAGTCTCTATTCACCGAATTAACTCTGCATTTCACTTCGATAAAGAAAATAAAATAATCACAAAAATATATATTTCAAATTGTATAGATTTATAGCGACTGTAGCGGCCTCCCGGCGTTTTTTCATAGAAAATATTATAATGAATTCCATTTAACCCCTCTAAAACAATTATTTTAGCCCAAGTTTTCGGAAAGCTAAAACGTAGGTACTTTTTGAGCAGAAGTGGAAAAAAATATAAATCTCCCACCCCTTAGAAACTTAATGTTCCCAATCCCAACTAATGTCGTAGGTAGGTACTTAATTCGTCCTTAAGGAAAATGAATAAGTTATGAAAGGGTCGAGGTATTACGATTGGATTTCCGAGTAACTATTCATCATTATATTTACACACATGCATTACGCAACGGTCACAAGGCTCCGTCGGTGACGTCACCGCGTTAATACACTGCCTTTGATAAGTTTTTTATCTACGCACATATCATTAGTGCTCTACAATGCGTTCAGAAACCGTAGGAAATGACCAGCATTACTACAACCAATTTTACTATGAGAACTTTCTTATCTGTGGCAGTAGGTAAAATCTGTACTGTAATGTTATAACAGTATCAATTTTTGTAAGGCTATGAGTTTAAATTTGGAACAGCTGTCAAAACTAAAGTAGGTCTCTATTCTGGTATCCATAGATATTATAATATTGTTATCGATACAAAACGTCAATTCAGTATGTTTTTTATAAAAACCGCACGACATTTGATCTCCAGTGACATGAGAATATGGATACATTCGTTACCTCATAAACATGAACGCAACTAAACGGTGGCCGCCGTGTTCATACTTTAATGTTCTGCCGTACCATATTATCGTTGGTGCGCGCGGGTCGCCTTACATGCTCCGTCTAGTGGGGGTTGTCTGTGACTTATATGCTTATAGTAACGGAGTGGAATGTTGTTATGGCTTTTATATCAAAAGTTTCAAACTTAATTTTGTCTATTCTGTCCATTTTGTTACTACCATTTTCATATTATGTCTTAGAAATAGTAACAAAGTGGAATGTTACTAACACTTTATTAACCCTTTTCTTGGCAAAATAAATGAGTAGTGCGCGTTTCAAGTCTCGTTGTTGTTTAGTACCTAATTAAAACAATAAGAATTGAAAAAAAGAAATAATTAAATTGAATGATGCATTGCCAAGAAAAGGGTTAATGTCTGCCAATTTATGTCACATAATTGCATCACTTCTCTCGAAAATGTCGAAGTATTAATACGAATAATTCCAAAACATCACCGATTCTCAAGAACAGGTAAGTGTAAAATATGGGTTCGTCGGTAAGAAGGGAAGAAACCTTTTTTCGGCTTGTGTCGGCGTTATCTCTGTTTACCCGGGCCGGATAAACGCATACGTGGGTGTATCCGACAGTATATATAGGTATATGTGAGGTATAAGGTTGTATAACTATCCATAGGTATAAGGATATAGGTAAAGTATAAGTGAGTATACCTCAAATGGCTATTCAGGTATGCGGGGGACTTTTGGCCGGCGTCATGCAATACTAAAATGACTAAAGTATTGAGTCATATTTTATCATCATATTTTTAACGATTCTGTTTTTAATGTGGAAATACAACATTTTTATTTTTGTTAACTCAATGCCCTGCTTACACTGCAGCACATATCTTTTTTCTTTCATATTTTACTTTTGCATCAACTATACACAAAAATAGAAAATAAATAATATCAATTTAAATCTACATCTACATCTGTTAAATAGTATTATATGCCACAAATAATAACAGCATAAAAAAATAGATAGGTAGGTATATATCAATTAAAATGGTCACGCACTACTAAAGCTAAACAACAGAATAAATATTTACAGAGACACTAGGCTAATCTTGCACAAAAACATAAAAAGGTGTACATAATTGCATGCTAACTGCTATGACAGTTCCTTGACGATATCGCGCTCATAGGTATACATTATTTTTAGCTATATAATATGCACCTAACATCATCATCCTCCTAGCCTTTGTCCCATTTTTTGAGAATGAATTCTCAATCGTGGTCGGCTACCTAAATCCCAAGATATATGCACCTAACAATACATAATATTTAATTTACCTTATAATCATGTTAACCGTTTAACCCTAAGTAACAGTCACGGAAAACTAGAATACATTTGGAAAACCTACGGCAGTATTTTCCTCCATTCCTGCTACACTCTTTTTCGTGCCTTAACCAATCAATATCATTATTATATCTTTGAAAATAAATTCTTATTTATTGTTCTACTATAATAATTGTTTGCAAGCTTTACTTTTCAGCGCTAACAGAAGTCTTTAACGAAACATACAGTCTGACAAAAGAGTGGAAATTAAAAAGTGGCAATCCTGTAGTGTCGTCCCCCTCTAATCAATCTAAGAAAACGGGGACGACACTACAGTATTGCCACTTTTTAATTTCTACTCTTTTTTGTCAGACTATACTATCTTCTAGCCATTCCATGCTCAGGCAAATATTAGGCCATATAATCACGGTAAGGAAAGCCTCTTATATATATACATTTTGGTTGAAATCCTTTAATTAGACTTAAGTACATATATAACATTTCAAGCTTAAGTCAGCGGAAATGTGAAGTTTTCCATAGTTTACCTATTGTAATAGATATATGTATGTACATTCTATAGTCCAGCCACGCTCCGCCGATCCCATGGAATTTCCCCGTGTCCCTACCAATTTGGTGAGTGAAATCTTGGGCACAAAACGAAAACTATTTGTGCGCAAACATCATCGATCATGCTCGGCACTTAGCCGTATTGGGATGGGCTGTCGTGCCGGCTGCATTTTTAATAAAGGTTTGAGAGAGTTTTGACTTTAAAACTGGCTTTTTTACTACGATTCTGTTGGAGGGTCGTTCTCAAAATATTTGCACCGCTGCGTTAATTTTGCATTTTTTTTTAAAGTTGCGATTTCTTCTTTTATTTTTCATAGGATCGCTAGAAATATATTCAGACAATTGATATCACGTCGAGGGAAGTAGTTAAATTGAATATCTTAGAAGATATAGGTGTTTAAAATTTTAGGTCGACAGGTGGAAGACATCGATGTCAGGTAAACGACATTTGTTACCAGGTTATCGACAATGGGTGCAGGTTTGCGACAAATATGTTCCAACTTAACTGAATTTGTTAGCAGGTTAACGACGACGATTGCAGGTAAATGACATTTTAAATAAAACCTACGTTGAACTGTCAACTAGTGCTTTTTTGATTGTTTTTTATTTATATTTTTTGCCTTATGTTAGTAATTTGCATAAAGAAAACAAGCATTTAATTCTCATCTCATAGGACATTTCTCAGGTGGTTTTTTGAAGCCTGTACAATCCAGAAAGGTCATAACCGGCAAATGATGCAAAACTCAAGCATACCCACGTGATTTTTTAAATTTCTTATGAAGGTTCAACAGCGAATCATTTAAATAACATTTCTGCATCCTAATACTGCCTCTTTTGAGATATTGTTTCTTGCCCCCTGAGTTACCTACTGCTGTTTTCGTCATCTTCGAGGAATTCCTTCACATCTGATTACCAGAAAGCCTCCGGCTGCTTTAGGTGGGGTAAGCTATGGGAGGTATTGTCTGAAGCTGCCAGCACATCTGGTAACACTTTATAAAGCCTTTACGAGTCTGGATACGGAATGGTGACGGTAGGAGATGTCACATACAAGAACTTTAAGTTCCGGAAAGGCGTACGACAGGGATGCATCATATCCCCAATAGTATTTAACAGATATGGAGCCCTTGAAGGTACGTGGTAGACATCGCCTATTTTGCATCACCCGAAGCAGAAGTGGCCCAACTTTTGGAATGAGTCAAAACAACCAGCCTCAGAATGGGTCTCGATATTAATAAAAAAAAGACCAAGCTGATGATAGTCGACCATTTACTAGTCGACACAGACTAACCTGCTTCAAGAGTTCGAAACTGTTGATCACTTCCAGTACCTTGGCTCCATTATCCCAAGTAGGGGCACATGTAAACCAGAGATTCGGCCAAAACAGCGATGAACCAACTCGGCCAAAATATAGAAAAATAGAAATCCCCAACCGGAACCATCCCTAACTGGACTAACATGCACCTCGTCTGTGCACTTGCCTTCTCCATATTTCTTTATGGGGCTGAGACCTGGACGCTCAAAGCCGCTGACAGGCAGAGGATATGCTTTCGAAATCTGGAGCGAGCGTCGCCTGCTAACGATTCCTAAGACAGCTTGAAAGTAAAATGGAATACTCAAACTAAGCTATTTCGGTAATATATATGTTTTTATAACAACGAAACATGAGTTGAGACACGGCGAGTGACCGATAAAACCTGGTTTTTAAATAATTTTGTATAAGTGTTTAAATAATTGTCGTTCGCCTGCCGTATGTGTCGTTCACCTGTTTTTTTATAGACAAGTGAACGACATACAGGAGATGGACAAAATGACAGTTAAGTCATCAAAACAAATAAAGTATTTCGTTGATGAACTGCATATTTATACACATAAAAGTAGACCATACTTTACGCGTTATAAGTTAAAATAAATGCAATAGTACACACGTCAACCAAAATATGGAAGGCAGAATATAGACTACATACCCATTACAAACTCCCGCTCGCGTAAGTGTATGTATCATATTTTTTTAGTGGAGCACACTGACGACGTGTCACTCGGGACAGTGTTAGGTGGCAACTGAAGGTCTCGATTTATGCGGGGTGAGGCAGGGGAAACGAAATAGTAGTCGCATAATTGTAATGTTTGTCTCATGACAAGTGAACGACAAAAAGTAGCGTGGACAAACTTAAATTGCAAATAATTCACAACATAAGCATAGTATTATTATTCGATATGGTAGTATTCAATCCTCATCATATATGAAAATAAAATGGAGTACTGAACTTAAGCTAAGTCGGTAATGTATATGTTTTTATTACAACGAAACATTAGTACCTCGCGTTGGGACACGGCAAGTGACCGACAAAACCTAGTTTTAAATCGTTTTTTTGTCTACTATTATACTTTAGTTTTAATTAAAAGCATTTGGCCTCTAAGTAAAAAGTGTCTATCGATATGTGTTGATAATTGGATAATTAAAATAATGCGGTGTAAAAAACTTCTTCTAAGACAAACCTGTTGACAGGTGGCGGTGCAAATATTTTGAGAACGACCCTGGAGTACAATGTTTTTGAATAGAGATTTCAGTGACTGATAATGCTAATGTAACGTTCTATTTTTCGTTTCGTTGTTTTGCGCGGTAGATTTTAACGAACGTTGTGGCCACTTCTAATTATTCGAATTTCGAACGTTGCGTTTTAAAATAATACAGCATTTTTGTTAAAGGGACAGTCGTTTGTTTTTTAAGGCTTACTGGAGTGAACTATTTGCGATGAAAATGTACCTAAGTATACATAAAGAAAGACAAATGGAGTGTCAGGCTACATGACCTATAGGTAGGTAATAAAACAAGTGAGGATAGTACATGTACATTTAATCAAAAACACATCAAAATAACAAAAATAATAATTAAACCTAATTAAATGTTGACGATAATAGCGATTAAAGTTACCTATTTATACAGAACACACTTTTGGAACCTCACTTAAGTCAAGTGTAAAATCACAGAATATTTTCTTCTGGAAATTTAGTAGTTAAATATTAAACGTTTATAAGTTTCCAGTAGTCCATTTCCATCCCAATTTCCAGCAACATGTTCAAACTGGATGGTTTTAGATTCCATGCGTGGGGCCGTCACGGGTGATTTATTACCGTCCAGCAGAAGATGAATTAGTTTTGTTAGATAACTTGCGATGGAAAAATGGCGTTTTGTGCGAACTTACATTGCTTACTTTCAATAACTTGTAGGTTTTTTAAAAAGGGTTTTGAAAGGGCACTGTCCTGTGACTTTTTTTTAACTATTCCTATTAATATTAAATTAAGAAGTATGTAGGTATCTAAAAGGAAATATTCTCTTGGAAGATAGCTGAAACTCTGTAATGGATAAGGTGAAGAAATCATATTGTGCTTCTTTAATAATCGTAGTTAATATTCACAAAATAGATCACCATAACCTCTTTTTATCATTGTACCTACTTGCGGTGATGCTCACTTTAACATAGGTGAATTTTAATTTTCATTGGAGGATATCGAAGGAAAGATTGCAGAGGGACGGTGAAGAATAGAAATGCAGAGAATTAATTCCTTGCCTCAGTTTAAATGGTCTAAGGACCAGATGAAGGGAAAAGTAGACGTCGGGTCGTATCGAAGTCACAGAACTGGGATTCAGAAGGAACATAGAGAAATATATCGACAAGAGTTAGAATTGCGGAAAATATGTGCTTTTGTCCCCACTTAGCTCATACAAAATGTAAGAAAAAAGTTACTAAACTGAGAAAAAGTTGTCTCAGCTGTGTCGGGCCATTTTTTCTGAAGTTGTACATCACACTTTTTTTTGTAATTTTCCATATTTTGGGAAATTTCTACGATCGAAAGAGCTCGTGATTCTGAGTAGAAAATACCCAAAATATCGGAAAAAAAGTGGGGTGTACAACTTTAGAAAAAATGGCCCTGTTACGCCTACGCGCATACAAAATGTATGAAAAAAGTTACAATACTGAGCGAAAAATTTACTCGGCTTTAAGGTAGGTACTTAGGTACCTACATATTTTCGGCATTTCACCCATGTCGGCCTGAGCTTTGATCACTAATCAAAATCATCTAAATACATAACTGTACATGAATGCCAATTTATTCTAACTGTCAATTACTCTGTCAGTTTCAAACTAATTGTTCTCAACAATGCCACTTAACCAAGGGCATTGACCCCCCGCCATTTTGTTCAATAAATTAGTTGGTTGTTTGCACGTGTTTTTTGATCTACTTATCAAATATTTTTGACGTGATTTACACCTACGTTTAAACATCTATAGACAATAGGGGTATAGACTGGAGTTGAATTATACAACATACTGTACTTATATGAATAAGATTTCGATGGGGTGGAACGTAATATGTTACCTTTTTACTCAGATTGTATTAGTTTAGTCAAACGTCATACATATAATCTTTGGTTTGACGAGAGATCAAAACAAAAAGGCATTTGGTATAAGACGATTCAACCGGAACCCTTTATTACTCCTTGGATTGATTGTAGTTTAAGCAGACGTGATATAGTTTTATTGTTGAGACTTCGCTCCGGACATATTCCCTGAACAAATTCGGATTTCTGATGGGTAAAGTTACTTCTCCAAATTGTGATGAATGCGATGTGCCTGAAGATGTATACCATGTTATAATGGAATGTGTCCGGAACGAGGCGCTCCGGCAACAACTGGTTTTCACCAGTAATTGACAAGATTTCATATTTTTAAGACTATCATTTTATTACTTTTCTGAATTCAGCTTAAAAAGATGAAGTAATCTCTGTTTTTATTTATTTTCTGAGATGATTATTTATTTTATTATTAATTTATAAAAACATACTCATTTTAAAATGTGGCAACACCAAAACCAGAACTTAATGGAACGGTTACTTTAGTCGGTTTTCTTATTAAAAAAAAACTTAATAAAACTCGGTATGCATCTGTCATCTGTCAACGTCAAATAAAAAGAAATATTATGTATTTTTTCGCTCTTTGGTTTAGAAAACAACCCTATTCAGCCCGTATTGTCTTAGATTGCAGTTGTTTGATGTATTTTCTTATATTTCTTTAAATACAGAAGAATAAATTCAAAGATTTTTTTTTAAGGTACACGACATAAAGCTCTGTCGATCTCTATATTAATTTCAACCTGTTATAAATATGAAATGTTGTCAATTGTAATATATTGTTTGATTTGCAGTCGATGGCTGCAATAAGTAGTGTCCTAGCTGCGCCGCTGTCGGACGCTGCCGCGGCACTGTTGCAGTTAGTTCGTAAAGCGATTGTTAATAGAATAAATTAGATGTAGTCAAATTGTAATGCCTTTTAATAACGGAGCGACATAGTCACTCAATGACAAAGCTCTTAAATAAAGAGAGAAAAAAATGAATAAGCTTAGCTCAATATGTCATGCAACAGAAAAAAAGAAAACAAAAAAATCAGATTTTTTAACCCAAAAGAAATTTTGAAATTGTTTTTAGAATCCTCATAATTTAACGAAACAATAATTGTATGAGAACCATGAACTTAAAACATACAAATATTGGTACCCAACCCACAATGACGTCATACGTTGGTGGCCAATTCTATAGCATTTTTAGCGCTCCTTAGACATGTTGAACTTTGACGGTGATTCCTGACTTTTAGAGCAATATTTCATCCCAATAAAAAATATAATCGATTAACATCCTCAAAAAAAAAAGTTTGCACGCCTATTGCTCTCGTTGATTGTTTTTTTTTTCACTATGGCTGAAAAAAACTAGCAAATCATCAAAACAGTGGGCTCGGCCGATTGACAGTGAAACGAAAAATGATAAGCTAGATATGCAAATATACGATATAACTCGATAACACGATAGCTTTGGGTTGTAGACGCCGCCGAGTCAGCGTGAAGGAATGTTTCCCGCCTTTTTGATATGATGGCGGTTATTTTAATCTAATTTTGACAAGTTTACTTATCTCATATCAGTAACTTATTTAATTTTGCTTGTAACCCCTACTGATTGATGATTAGAAAAGTGTAATGGACATATTGAGGCCATAAAAATGGTATTAATCTTTTATGGTCTAAAGATATTACAGGAATAGTACTTAAGTTATTGTATGCACATTAAAATTAATATAGGTACACATCAACGGTAACGTCGGTAACTAAGTGTCTTGTGTAGTTTTTTTTTTAATCAGTGAATTGAGGAATTTAAGTGTATTCTCTTATTTATTTATTCGTCCGTCTGGCTGGACAGGCTAAGATCACAGGCCAAACCGCCTCTTCATCAGTACATTTTATTTTCCTTAAACCAATTCCAGTAATAATAATACCTAATTCCAGTAGTCTATTTTATGCATACCTATTCTTTATAAAGATATATCAAGAAAAAAAATCAAACCCCTTATATATAGTTTGGATTCCCGCCAAAAACGCGGGAACGACCGTTGACTAGTTTGGGTGCGTTCAGTTTGTTTTATCACTTTTTTATCATCTTAGTGTCATAGTATTTGCCCGTAGTATCGACAGTATCGAGTCGTTATCTATGGTCGATATTTTTGTTTGCCCAGTCGCATCAATGATCTCGGTCTCGAGTATGTTTGAGCAATAACTTGTTCGATAAGTTGACGTTGTGATTAATTTGTGCTTACTACTATTAACAATACCTATTTTTTAACCTACTTCCAAAGGAGGACGTTCTATGTTTCAGTATTATGTATTTCTTTTTGTGCTTTTTTTTCACAATACGACCGATTTCAAAATAAAATTTTGTTTAGAGAAATCAAAAATCAGAATCAGATACTTGGTAAAACTTGATAATAACCATAAATATAGATAATACTTAAACGAATCTTATGAGGAATAATACATAGGAAAGATGATACATATAGAGTAACATGAGAATGATTAATTTTCATACTTTTGTATAGTTTATTCTAGTGTGAAAAATATTGTGTACACTTTAAGTTCGACATCAACTTACACAAAACGATCTATCGAACTACGGAGAATAAAGAGACTTTAGCAGAAATTCAATCAATTTTCTTCGAGCAACTGACCTTTCAAGGCCCGTCTACGATTGAGTTGTCTGTAAAAACTTTACCTTCAGTAACAAAGACTTGTCTTACTACCAATTTCGAAGACGTATACGTCGTTCTTCAACACAGGGTTACCTACTAACTATTTGAACTGCTTTGTGATCCGGCGATATTTTAGAACACACTTAAAAAAAACATTCCGTATTACTTCCAGAAAACCAAAAAAAAAAGAATATGAGTTAAAATCAGCTATAATGTTTTTGGGTAAGGACCAAAAAGGCGAACGAAATTAAGGCGTAGATAGCCATATAACGCGATTTAAGTAAGTCCGTTGTGCAATAAAAAATTACGATACAATAAGGAACCTTAAGGTATGTTATTCAATGATTGTCGTTGTTCAGCGGAAACATACAAATTTAATTGAATGGTCTTCACCCTTTTCCAACTTTACGAACTTTTAGTAAGTTACTTTAAAAACCAGTATTATCCTACCCTCCCCAAACCCTTACACACCATAATTAACAAATCAGTACTATAAGCCAGGCCTACCAAAATAGAGAAACAAAATCCATTACTTAGCTTATTACAGCTCATCCGACCGCACACCGCGTTCAGAAACCCGAAGCGTCCCCTTTCCCACAGAATTGGAAACGGCCACTTAAGGCCGTATTTGGACCCTCCTATGTAATAAAATACTAACCTACGATCTAATATAAAAGCCGATCGCATTAGCCAAAGGAGCCATTATTAAAAAGTATCAGATTTCCGAACGCAGCGCGGTATGTCAGCCAATCGCGTTCTCCCGCCATCGCATCGACCAATCAGAGAGCGGCTTTGTTTTTTTTTTTCGGTGATCGAGTTAATGGATTGTTCTTCATTTTGATTTATGTGTTGTTTCGTTTTTTGATTGTTTTTAAAGTATTGCTGCTGTAGCGAGTAAATACCGATTAGTCTGACTGCTGATTCGTTAATTGACGAGAGATAACTCGTTAGGCACAGTTTATAGTTAACTGGGTTGATAGTTTTCAATGTAACCAATGATTCGAGTCATTTAAAAATTCCGACTTGCATAGTAACAAAAGTACACAAATGCTTTTCAAGCCATCTAGCTATTTTTGAAGTCAGATGTTTGTGAGCTTTATATGAACACTACTTGTGAATTATGACGGAGTTATTTTTTTTATATCCGTCTAAATTTCGTAACGCCACCTAAGCGGCGGTTGAAACGCCTCTGAGAATAAGCCATTTAACCGTTTATACATATCTCAAAGAAGTTTTAGAATAAGGATAACTGTTTTCCCTTCTAATTTTGTTGAGCATAGATATTGGAGGTAATACTTAGGTTATCACGGGCTGAGATTCTGCAACACGACGTCTTACAATGCGCCTATTTGGCGTGAGGGGTTGAAGAAATGTCTATACCGTTAGCAACAAAACATCAACTTGCTGTGTCACGCTGACTTGTTCGTCTTCTAGAATCATGAAGACAGTCTTGAAGTGGACCTAAGTAATATTTCAAATTAAGAGGAGCTTAAAATTAATACCGCCAGTTGTCATGTTCTTTGACTTTTTTTATTGTCGTAATAATTGATTTAAAACGCTCACGATTTTATCAGTGTAGAGGTAAGAAGGAATCGGGGAGTATTATGATACACCACTGGCAACACAGAATAGGATTGACAGAACCAACCAAACCAAACGTAGCGTGATGACGTCGAAAGTCCGTCTGCCATTCCGGAGTGCCATATCTTCAGAAGTTCAGCGCCATCTCTCGGAAGGGTCGTGAACGAAGTTGTGTGTACTAAGTATTTTTTACTGTAATGGCTAAAAAGTTTCCTGAAGATAAGCACTTATGAAAATAAAGGTGAAACAGTCGTACCTGGAAAATAGAATGTGTCGAAAATCACACATTTCGGTCATTTGGCTGAGATTTTACGAGTTATTGCCTAAATATATTGGCAAAGGCAGGAAATTCCATTCCAGGAAGAGCCAATATTCCCGGACTAGATTACATGACGATAAGATATAAAGGTAAATAAGGGAAGTTATTAAGCTCCGAAGTTTCATTTGTCCGAATTTCACAATATTCCGAAAACCATGTTCACATGAAATAAAATACAGAATATTTTTTCATGTGAACATGGTTTTCGAGATTTCGCATAACCCTAGAACCTAACTTAATTAAATTGTATAACATTCCATCCACAGTAAATGCCTATCTAACATATGCATTTACTGCATATTATACTATATAAGATCATCTTTGGCGAGATAGCAGAAAGCGTTAGTATGAAAACTCGTAGTTATGATGGTTTCGGATAAATGAAACTTCAGATTTTTTGGGTGTTCACATATAAACATATACCTAATGGTGAGATTGCGGACAGATGCTATTAAAAACTTCGAAATCACTGCTCATTACACAGTTATTATGTCTTTCTTTCATTATTAAATACCTTTAACTGCTTAAAAACAGCAAATCCATTGATATTGAGATCTTTAACAATAGATACCTACATTCTGATAGATAACTTCTTTTTTTTCTCGAAATACAGAACTACAAACAATGTGGGGCCTAATTCGACTGCCATTTGATATATAGCTATTTGGGCGATAAATTAACCTTAAACATACTTCATAAAACCTACCGACCTTACAGTAATCTATTCACAGTGAAATGTTTCGCAATAGATACATTGTGCTAGAAGCGATCCTCCCCGTATTATTGACCGAGCGCACGGCGCAGGCGCGGTGGGCTTACGCACATATAGCAGCTAGATACGACCCGCATTCCAGTTATAGTTATCAACAGGTAGGCCCTTCAGACGTTAAGAAAGAAGTTGTATAAGAATGCAAAGTATAGCCTATTTCTCGCGCGAGATAAACCCGTCTCTTTCTGTGCAGTAATGTGAGAGAGTGACGAGTAGCGCTCTATCGCGCGACAATAATTTATCTATTTATTTAAACTTTATTGCACAAAACAAAAGTCTGTACAAATGGCGAACTTAATGCCAAATGGCATTCTCTACCAGTCAACCATAGGGCCAAACAGAGATACTAGAAGTGGGCAAATCGCAAATGGTTGCGTTTATTGCGTGATAAATGAGTGACAAAGCATTTGTCCCTCACTCTCCGATTTTGTCAAAATGTGACGGATGCTTTGTCACTTATTTATCGCGTGATTAAAGCAACCATCATGAGCCCGCTGCATGGGCTTGGATATCGAGCTGCGTGTTTGTCGAGCGACAAAGTCTCAACACGTCTTTCTTTTTAGAGGATGTTGCTTCGACATTAGCTGGCTTTATAAGCACTGATACAGCCGTTAATCAGCTTGAAGGGCTGTATTAAGCGCTTATGCAGTTTTCAGTTTTCTTGTTCAAAATCACGATGACGCTACTCATCTAATTTTACAAAATTAAAGCCATACATCATCTCAGCCACAGGACGTCCACTGCTGAACATAGGCCTCCCCTTTGGACTTCCATATATACCGGTTGGAAGCGACCTGCATCCAGCGCCTTCCGGCGACCTTTATAAGGTCATCTGTCCATCTTGTAGGTGGACGTCCCACGCTGCGCTTGCTGGTCCGAGGTCTCCACTCGAGCACTTTTCGGCCCCATCGGCCATCTGCTCTGCGTGTAATGTGGCCTGCCCATTGCCACTTCAACTTGCTAATCCGGTGAGCTATATCGGTCACTTTAGTTCATCTACGGATTTCCTCATTTCTGATTCGATCACGTAGAGACACCCCGAGCATAGCTCTCTCCATTGCTCGTTGAGCGACTTTGAGCTTTGAGATGAGGCCGATAGTGAAAGACCACGTTTCGGTGCCGTAAGTCATCACTGGTAACACACATTGGTTGAAGACTTTCGTCTTGAGGCACTGAGGTATGTCGGACGAAAAGACATTGCGTAGTTTCCCGAACGCTGCCCAGCCGAGTTGGATTCGGCGGTTGACCTCTTTCTCGAAGTTGGACCTACCTAAAAGCCTCAACAACTAAAAGCTACATAACCTCAATAAAATTACCTAAAAACAAAGGCTTCAGAAAAGAGACAGAAATGTATTAAGCACGCGAGCCACAGTTGTGGCAGAGGTGTAGCGGGCCTATAGGACACGTGCAGAACGAAGGTGCTGCCAACTGGTGCGGGGTGCCGGCAACTAGAATCTTTTACTTTGACAATTGACGTTGATGGTGCTGCTACTTAGAGTCCCTGCAAGTTCTCTTGCGCAGCAAACGTGATCTGTATCTTTCACCTTAGATTTAAATTTATTATTAAATTTATCTTTTCTACAGGGTACTTTTCCAGATCGTTTAAAACGATCAATCGTTAAACCCCTTTATAAAAAAGGGGAGAAACAAAACCTACATAATTATCGTCCAATAACTTTAGTACCAGTTCATTCAAAAGTTTTTGAAAAAGCTTTTCTCACCAGACTTTCGCAATTCTTAGATAAACACAAAGTCATCACAAGAGAGCAATGTGGATTCCAGAAGCAAAAATCCACTACAGATGCCGCCTTCTCACTCATACAAAGCATAACGCAATCTATTGATAAAAAGGTCTCGGTAGTAGGGACGTTTTTCGATATGTCAAAGGCGTTTGACTTTGTTGACCATAAAATACTACTCCGTAAATGTGAGAATTATGGCATCAGAGGAAATGCTCTGGAGTGGGTAGATAGCTACCTAAGAAATCGTCTGCAGTGTGTGCAAATAGATAGAATAGGGAAAAACAACGAAAATTTTACCTACTGCTCAGGTTATAGACATAATAAATGTGGAGTCCCACAAGGGAGTGTTCTGGGCCCGCTATTGTTTTTGATATATATCAATGACCTTCCAAAAGAGATACCATACCCTATGTTGCTATTTGCAGACGACATAGCCGTCATCATACCAAATAAAGATAAGACACCCACATACGAGCGTAAAATTAACGATACTATAGAGTCTATAGACGCGTGGCTAAATAAAAATAATTTACATGTTAATGTGACAAAGACGTGTTATATTCAGTTTTTGAACCACAAAATGCATAAGCTGGACCTTAGGATACTATGTCAACACCATGTACTTAAACAGGTGAATGAAACCAATTTTTTAGGTATTACGTTAGACCAACACTGCTCCTGGAAGCCGCATATAAAAGTAACCTGTAATAAGTTGGAACGATTTGTTTACAACGCTCTAAAACAATTGAGACTGGTTGCAGGCGAAACAAATGCTCTGCTTGCATACCATGGCTACGTAACATCAGTTTTAAGATATGGTTTATTAATATGGGGCAATTCAACAGACATAAACAAGGCTTTTATAATACAAAAAAAATGTTTAAGAGCAATTTGTGGAATAGGGCCTAGAGTGTCTTGCAGACCATTTTTCCAAAAACTAGGGCTGCTAACATTGACTGCGTTATATGTCCTTGAGGTAGCATCACATGTGCGGAAAAATTCATCTTCATTTACCCTGCTAAAATCGAACGAAAGGCTTAGGGAAAGAGACAAATACAAGTTAAAAATGCCTCCATACTCAACTGCATTGCATAAAAACAACAGTTATGTCATGAGTATTATTGTATATAACAAGATGCCACAAGAACTACGCCAACTACATGATAACTTATTCATGGCAAAGCTAAGGAAATGGTTGATAGAAAAATGTTTTTATACGATAAGAGAATTTTTTGAATGTAATGAGTAATAATTTGATAGACATTTGTTGATGTAATAATGAACTTGAATAATATAAATAATATATGTATGACCGGTGAATAATAATATATAGTGATAAATAGATAGACCGTACAATTATAAGAATAACTTGACATTATCTTTATTTTTATTTTTTTATCTGAAATATCAATTCAATTATTGTTATTGTTATAATATGCAAGCGTACCTATACTACTTAGTACTAATGTAATAAATAATTGTGAAAATTTATAATTTGCATGCCATAATCGGTTAAACATGTGAAACAAGCTATTATAATTGTTATAATGACCATCTACATTGTACTACCATGTTTATGCAAATAAATATATTATTATTATTATTATTATTATTAGATCTATGTATTGTATAAGGTAAAAGATACAGATTGGCTTATGTCTATGTATAAGGTGAAAGATACAGATTGGTTTATGCCTATGTATGTGAAAGATACAGATTGGTTTATACCTATGTATAAGGTGAAAGATACTGATTGGCATACCTAGGATAACTCGGGGCACCTATACGAAAGTGACGTAGCAAAATATTTTATCGACAAAAAATATATCGATGTTACTGTGAACATCTAAATGTCATCGACATAAGTAAATATTACTTTATTTCTCCACATTTTCAAATGTAAAAATAAACATATTAAAACGTGTATTTACATGTTTATTTTAACATAATTTTCATAATATACGTAAATTGACATTTTGATTGAAATGACATACTTTTATTATCTTAATTTAAGAGGCTCGATATCAGATCAGATATATTATGACATCGAACCTCTTTATAGTAATCCAGAATGTTCATTGATCTTTTTTATCGATATCCTATCCCTAGAACGTGCCCCGAGTTATCCTATTGGTTTATACCTATGTATAAGGTGAAAGATACAGATTGGCGACAGTTCATGCAGGTTCTCTTGCACAACGGAGGTGCTGTCAACTAGTCGCCATCTAAAGTAAGTACCTAAGTATGGATTCATTAGCAAATGCCTACACGTAAGTATTTTATTTGGCTTAAGAGGTAATGGCGGGGAAAATAACCCACAAGCGGTTTAATAGTATACTTGTAATTTGTCTTTAAAATATTTCGCAGAAATTTTAGTTTGCATATCGTTTGTTATTTATTTTACCTACGGATACAGTTAAGCCTAATTCGAATATAAATATTTGCTGAACTGTATCAGGTCTGGTTAGCTCTCACCAGTAGTCGGACTTTGTGTGAAAGTACAAACCCACTAATGGAAATGTACCTGTGCCCTTTGACCTGTGCCACAAGGGTTATTACTAAATTTACTAATATTAAGTGTGTCGTGTTTACTAGTTGGTAAGTAGGTATTCAAAAAAGAATCCTCTTTCATGTATTTTCATATACCTACAAATACGCTAGTCTCGATGTTTACTAGTTTGCAATGAGTAATGTTGAAGGAATATTTTTAAGTAAACATACAGTAAGTATTCATTAGACACTTGAAGTACCATGTGCTTTAAGTCACATGCCAAATATACTGGACCGTCAAGCGAATAGTCAATTCTACATAAAAAACGAAGGCAGACATACAATAAAAAAACCGGCTAAGTGCGAGTCAACCTCGCGCACCGAGAGTTCCGTACAACGAAACATATTTTTCTTGTTTTTTGTCTACTAGACAGTTGAAATTTTCACCTGCAGATGATGTACCTACTTATTTCTGTTGTCGCTTTAACAAAAAATACAATAACACCTCATGGACCGTGATAGCTAGATCAGTTCATGAGGTACAGCATGGTAACAGTGTCGAGCTAAAAACGGCAAAAAAAATAACATGTTTGTTGTATGGGAGCCCCACTTAGATATTTATTTTATTCTGTTTTTAGTATTTGTTGTTGTAGCGGCAACAGAAACACACTGTGAAAATTTCAACTGCCTACCCTACCTATCACGGTTCATGAGATACAGCCTGATGACAGACGGTCAGCGGAGGCTTAGTAATAGGGTTCCGATTTTACTCTTTAGTTAGTACGGAACCTTAAAACGGATAAAAATCCTAGCAAATATAATCCTATATCTAAGTGTATTTATCCTTCAGAAGCAATACAAAATGCAATGAAAATCCTATAAAAATAGTTTCATCTATAGCATCACCCACGACGCACTGAGGTCGCGCGACTCCCCAGTACGTGCTCGCAGCGCCCTCTGCCGTGCCCTGATAATTCCCGTGTTTATTTGTCCAGTCTAATATCTGGGGTCGACGGCCGCGCAGTGCTGATCTACTTTTATGTCTGTGTTAGATTCATTTATATTATTCACTAGCGACCCGGCTTCGCAAGGATGCAATGCTATTTTATGCATGTATTATACATATAAAAACCTTCCTCTTGAAACACTATCTTTTCTAATCTGTTGCGTAGTTTTAAAGATCTAATGCTTTACATAGGGATAGACAGCAGGAAGCGACTTTGTTTTATACATACTATTTATGTAGTGATGAAGTTGAATTCGAAAGGGCAAAACGGTGCCGTAAGGTCGATCTACTTTAGCCCTAGGGGGTAACATTGCCCATCCATTATTACGCAATTAGTAAATTCTGAAAAAACTGCAGCTTATCAATACAATACCAATAAGAAAATTATACAGTCGAAACCCTTATTAACCGATTTATTGAAATAATTTTGGATGGATACATTGCCCATCCATCCAGAATTACCCCCTAGGGCTAAAGTAGAACGAAGAGCTATCTAACAACTTCAATCACACCTGTAGCGCGGAGACATTCTCGTTAGTGGGTTACTCCCACACACAGTCCAACTCACTAGTAGTGTCTGTGACACTAGTGTGTATGAGCTAACAGAGCTGTTGGCTCATTATTGTCTAAGTCCTCCCTTTACCTGAAACTTATTATCAATGTCAATAGTACTAAGCAGCATCTAGGGGCCATGTTAAGATTTTAGTTTAACACAATTTTGGTCTAGTTTACTTAGTTTTACTATAAGTAAATATTTTAGTCTTATATATATATATTCTTATACAATAAATATTATCGTATTAAGGTAATTTTGTTCACATCCTTTGTATATAACGAAGAGTTACTTTAATCATTCCTGTGGCTCGGAGACATTTTCGTTAGTGGGTTTGGCACACAAACCCCGAATCACTGGTAAGGGTTCAAGTCATGTCAAAGAAAAACTAAGTATCTAACCTTTTTTCTCCAAAAAGTCAGGCAATATTGATGGCATATTACGCATTTCGCCGCTCGAGACGCTCTGAGCTAACAAAGCTGTTGGCTCATTATTGTCTAAGTCCTCCTTTTAACTTGGATTTAATATTAGCCGCTTTTTTACCGGGACAGGACATTTTACACAAGTATTTGCGTACGGAAGATGAAATTAAAGATTTCATTTCCTTTGTGTGTGTTATTAATATTGGATTTGGAGTTTATTAGTCGAGAGGTAGTTAGTCGGTGATAAATAAGGAAAATTTGATGGACTTTGGAATACTTTGATGACGTACATAATGAACCATTTATTTTTCCTTTATTTAACTTACTAAAGGTAACTATTTAATAAAATTTAACAAATAACAATAAATTAAATTAAACAATAAAACTAATAACTAAACCTAAATATTATCTAATCAAAAAGCCCGCCCCGAATCGTTCCCGGTGCAAAGGTGCCCAACACGCTCGCCGCGTTACCGCGCTGGACCGCAATGGACAGCCTCTGCACCAAGAACGACTCGGAACGGGTGTCATGGCCTCTCTCTCGTAACCTACGCCCCACTTCCCTCAGGAACTTTAGAGCGTCGGAGCTCCAAACACCGGTAGTTTCCACCGCGAGTGGGACAAACAGGTAATTGGTGAGAGCGGAGTATTTCTCACGCTTCCTATTTGCCGCCACTTCCGCTGCTGCGCCAGCTGACCTGGTGGTATGACCAAGGTGTGAAGCTGCAAAAGTGCTGACGCATGTGGCGTCCCACAGTAGGCACTTACCTTTCTGCCAAGGCACCAAGGTCATACCATCCGGCCTTTTCCCATCCGTCCGGCTAAGGCCTGAGGGCTCCAGCACGCATGGAACATTTGCCGAAATTAGGGCTCTCCGGACAATGTCATTTAGGGCGCAGTGGCGAGAGAATCTCCCAGCACACCGACAACAACTCAAGGCGTGGTGACCGTTGCTCTCCACCATGGTGCCGCAGATGCATACATGAGGTTCACAAACATCGCAGCCCAAGCGGAAAGCCACGGCCACCCGCAATGAGTCGTTGTCGAGCAAGGTACCCAGATGAGGTGAAGGAAGTGCGTGAAGCCATGCTCCAGATTCCGGCCTCGACACGGCGTTGAGTCTCGCTCTATCTACACCCACGGCTTCTTCTCTGAGAGCGTCAAAAACCCGCTTTACCCCTACGTCGTCCCATGAGCGTTGACGAACCGGGTTCTCGGGCACATCCGCGCTTGGGTTGAGGGCCGACCATGCCAAGACCGCATCAGAAGCGTAGGGTATATTTACTCTGCCACCATCCAATGAGCAAATATCAGTGACAAGGTCAACAACCCCGTATGTCGATGCCAAGAAGGCGGGATAAATCACATCGCGTGCACGTCGTAAACCCAGTCCACCATTGCGAATAGGAAGAGCCGCCAGGTCCCATTGATTTGCGTTGAGTGACACATTAAGCAAACACTCAACCGTCTCCTTCAACACGCTGTCAAACGAATCAAGATGAACAGGGTGCAGCCACACGGGTACAGTGCGCAAAAAATATGTAACTTTCGGAACTGCAAAACAAAACCGAAGCAAAATCAAGGCAATGTGTGCTGAAAGATTTTTGAGCCTGTCTTTAGTATTCAGGAGAAGTTGCCTTCTTACTTCAAAGGCTTCAGGAATAGCATCTGGAAATATAGGAGACCCCAAGAGATTGAAAGTTTGAATAGATAGCTCTTTGAGCCCAGGAAGTAAGGCACTGAATGTGGGAAATGAAGGTCTGGAATTGGCGCTGCAGGAGAAATATTCACATTTGCTAAAATTAACCTCAAGACCTAGCTCTCTAAAACGCGGAAGGAGAGTAAGCAGATCTTGCTCCACCGTCTCCGGTTTTCCACCGAGGGTGCCGTCATCCAAATACCAGACATTTAGGGGGGACTGAAGTCCTAATATAACTTTTTGGATTGCTAGACTGAAAGTCAGAGGACCAAGCGGATCCCCCTGCTGTGCGCCGACCTGGGAAAGGATAAGGGAATTGTTATAAAAGAGATTGGAGGGAGACGAGTAGACTTGAAATAGAAAAGGATATAGGGACGGCACCTTCTCTCTGACCTCACTCAACAGAACGTCGCGTTCGATTGAATTAAAAGCATTTTTAATATCGAGCTTAACGATAACACAGTCAGCGTTCCTTTGATCCATCGAGAATGCTCTTGTTGCGTGGATAGCAGCCTCGCAACCTAATTTTGTACCGAACCCTAGTTGGTGAGGCCCGAGGTAAGCGGCCATTTCCTCTCTCACAGCATAACACCCGAGTTTGGCGGTTAAGCGACGTAGCGTACTGCCTACCGCAATGGGTCTAATCCCTCCGTCCTTCTTCGATAACGCGCACAGAGACGCTCCGTAAATATAGGGGCAAATTGCAATATTTAATTGACCGCTAAGGAGGAAGTTGCATAGCTTTGACAAGCACTCGAGCAACCGGAAACCGTTGTCACCAGCAGATGCGGATGTAAGCTCTTTCAAATGGGCTGGGCGTAAACCATCTAAGCCAGCTGCGGACCCGTTGTAAAATGTACTAAGTGCCTGCGCAACATCTTCTGCCTTTACTTCTAGTGCAGAAACGGATCTGTCAGGCTCGGGCGGAAGCGCTAAAGGTCGGGAAGGAGGCGGGTGCTTTGATTGTAAAGTTGCGAGAGTTTCAGGGTTTGACGGTGCGACACCGTCATCTGACATAAGGATTCGGACGGCGCCTCTAAGATCACCTTCAAAAACTTTAGATTGTATAGTCCTAAGAACTGAGGGTTGTCTCGGGGGACCCGGCTCTAGCTGAAGGCTACTTAAATAATCTTCAAATCCGGATGAGACGATATTCCTTTTTACCTTCGTGGTAAGGTTACCTGAGCCTGATTTTTCAGGCGCCCTGAAAGCGGAATATGCAAAAGAAAGAAGAGCAAACCACTCGGCTGTCCCGTTGGACTCAATGCATATATCGATGAGATCGCTCATTTTGCCGGCCGCCAGGTTTCGGGCTCCTTTTGGGATATGACGCAGCACTGGCACAGATTGTTTAAGAGTAGCCAGGTCATCTAAGCCTACAGCGCCACGGAGTGCTTGTTCACAATGACTTTATAAGCTTGCATACTAAATTCCCTTCAACATTGAGCCCTTCTGGCGGTTTCATAAATATTTCTTCTTGTAATTCACCGTACAAGAAAGCAGTCTTTATATCAAATTGCATCATATTTAAACGTTTCTCAGCTGCCGTAGATAACAGAAGACGGATGGAGTCATATCTAACTGTTGGTGCGAATGTTTCCGTATAATCGATACCATTTTTCTGAGCGTAGCCTTTCGCACAGAGCCTTGATTTATACCTTGGTCCCGTCGGTTCGTCCATCAGTCGGAATACCCACTTACATCCTAAGAGCCTGGCACCATCTGGTTTCTCAACTAGCTGCCATGTGCCGTTATCCTCATGAGCCTTTAGCTCCTCCTTTATTGACTCGATCCATAACTTCGAGTCTTTGGATGACAGCGCTTCAGCATACGTCTCTGGAACCAGGCAGGACGATGCATCAGTATTAGTACACAGACAAATCTCAGGTTCGGGCATTGTATCTATCTTATTACGAGGACGAAGTGTCATAGTTAACTTCGGGGGAGGATCAATTGGTTGCTGAGGTATAAATTCATCGTCATCTAAGGCTTCACTAGTCTCGACTGCTGTATGAGTGGACAAATCCGTACTGCAATCGTCATCTGATTGGCTACCATCACTTACTTGATGACTTTCAGGACCTGATAAGGAAACTGGTACCATATCTCTCTTAACAGAGTTTTCAAGGAACACTACATCTCGACTTTTTATTGCCTTTTTTGTATTAGGGTCAAAAAATCGGTACCCCTTTATATTTTCGCAATAGCCAATAAAAATCATCTTACGTGACCTCGGATCCCATTTTTTGTTTTTTTCTTTAGGTACGTGCACCATCGCCTCACAGCCGAAGACTCTCATGTGGCTCAAGTCTGGTTTACAGCCACTCCATCTCTCCTCAGGTGTTTGATAGTCCAGGACGCGTGTCGGTGACCGGTTTACTACGTATGCAGATGTTAAAACTGCCTCAGCCCACAGCTCTTTCTGTAAATTTGCATTAATTAACATACACCGTGCTCTTTCGAGTAAAGTCCGGTTCATACGTTCTGACAAACCATTTTGTTGAGGCGTATATGGTGTTGACGTCTGATGTTGTATACCTGACAACTTTAAAAAATCAGTAAAGTTTTTACTGGTGTACTCAGTCCCATTATCAGTTCTTAAAATTTTAATTTTATTGCTTATTTGATTTTCAACAAGACTTTTATATTCCTTAAATTTATCTAGGCATTCTGACTTCGACTTGAGTGTATAAACTACTACTTTTCTAGAATAATCATCAATAAAGGTGAGAAAATACCTTGCACCTCCAAATGATTTCACCTCCATTGGCCCGACTATATCAGAATGAATAACTGCTAGACTTTGACTTGCCCGGGAGCCTTCATTGTAGAACGGAAGCCTTGCCTGTTTACCCTTAAGACAAGGAACGCAGGTGACCTTGGTGCTCGGAGACATTTTCACGCCTTCTGTATGATCTTCAAGCTTCTTTAAGTCGGAGAAGTTGAGATGACCAAGTCTTTGATGCCATAGATAACTGTCATCGGTAGCACTTCCGGAGCAAAAAGCTTGAACGGAGGCAGTATTAAGCCTATACATATTATTCACAAGCTTTGCTGTTGCTACTTCTTTCTTATGTTTGTTGAAAATTCGACAACCATTGCTGTTAAACTTTATACCGCATTTGTTTTTAATCATCTGACTGACGGAGAGAAGATTCGTTGACAGCTCAGGCACATAAAAAACATCAGTCACTTGTATTGTGCTTTTCGATCCGTTCTGTAGCACGTCGATGTTTACTTTGCCGCTGCACTCAACTCGGAGTTCCTTATTGTTCGCTACTCTGATCGTTTTGATTGGAGGTGGTTTTTTGTCATAAATCCAGTCCTTGCACATCGTCATATGCATAGCCGATCCACTATCTATTTAACTTACTCACTAATACCCACTTAAAACAAAGCTCGTAACTCAATATTAATCTACCAACTAGATACGAGGTTTTGAAGAGTAGTGACAGAAATTTTACTGAGTTTTGCTTGTCATCTCACCAGGCGATATATTCCCCTTTTCCTTTTTTCTATAACATTCTAGAATTGTATTGAAAACCAATTTGTTATGGAGATGGGATCATCAAATTTACAGCGCGATGCACGTCTCCATTAGTTTCGTGTGAGTATCCAACTACAACAACAAATTTTTAAAATTGTCTTACTATACGTAATACTAAACATTCAACCGGTATATTTTTTTTGTTAGATATAATACGAATAACCGACACTCTGCTCGTATGGAGACACAACTTTACACCGAACTGTCTTAAAACTGCTACTAGTCTAAACGAATCTATAATTGTACATAATAAGATCAAACAGTGATTACCGAGGGCGACGGCGGACTTTTCATAAGTTCAATTGAACGGAAAAATCCACCCGTAGTAATCACTTGGACGGTTTCATGCAGTAAAGATTTGAAGTAAATCCGTCAGACAAAGCATTCAAGTATATTATTATTATTTTCGGTATATAAACACGACAATTCACATATAATTAGTTTAACACAATTGTTTATTTGTTGCTATACCAGCGGTCAAAACCATAAAAGATTTAACTGCCGCTCTGTTCGCTCAGTTAAATATTGCAAAACATTATTAAATGAAAATAATATTACTAACGTAAAAGAAAAAATAAAAATAAATAAGATTGTTATACTCTTCTTCTTCGTTTCGCTCTTGTCAGAGCGGGTCGGGGTATTCATGAGGGAGGGTTGGGGGCTGCTGTCGCCCGCCTAACGATGTCTCGCCATCGCCATCTCGTCCGGTTCATCGCACTTCTGGTGCATTCATGCAATGGTTTGCTCAGAGTATATTATAGAATTTAAAGGCATACAGAAACTTATACGGTAAAAAAAAATTGAATTTTTAAAGAATGCATATATTAATTTCATATATTTCAGTGGTTAAATCTATTGGATGTTTATTATATAGACGTGACGTTTACAATTACGAGTAATAATATTTCTTGGTGCCGTCTCGTCCACACCGCACCAGCTAACAATTAAGGTTGATTTAAAAAAACCTTTATTTAAGAGAGGACTGGACGGGGTCGTAATTTGTTCAAATTTTCTTTAAAAATTCTCATCGATGTCCATTTAATGGAGTAGGTACTCGTTGTTTATTCTGACTTCGTGATTCGATTCATCGCGAACTTCGAAATAAGATTAGCCGGTAATTCTGTTTTGATAATTACCTGGGGGCTTTATGATGATTGCTTTCTGAGGTACTGTTATTTTTAGGACCTGAATATTCAACCGACTGCGTCAAAAAGCAGGGGGGTACAAAGGGAGAGGCGAGCTGTGTATGTGCGTTTGGCAAAATCTAATAAAGAGGGATCCTCTTCTATTATAAATATACAAATGTGTCATAGACGTATTGAAATTGTATAATATTTTTTTCATTTTAAAATCTTATACCATTATTTTGACATCTTATTCAATATTATGAACTACTTAATCTCAATTATTTGTAACACTAGACTTATTGATACCGTACCTACATATGTAATACCAAATGTAAAATAAGAATACCTAGTTTAATTTAGACAAAATATGTAATAATACTAATTGGCTCTGATTTTTATTTATTTATTTATTATTTATTAACAAATAAAAAATCTATCATTTCATCGAAAGTATTTTTCTCTGAAACCATAAAATATGCCTGCTTTGTCCAAACGTTTGCCGACATAATTCTAATAATAATAATAAGTGGTAAGGTGCATTACAGTAATTTCGAATAGGTTGTATTTCCCAACATCGCATTCTTTAACACACATAAAATACCTACGTACGCAAGGCTTTGTAAATGTCACTAAATATATAATGTATAGATAATAATAAGTGGTAAGGTGCATTACAGTAATTTAGAATACGTTTTAATTCCCAACATCGCAATAATTAACACACATAAAATACCCACGTATGCAAGGCTTTGTAATATCTCTAAATATATAATGTATAACATCTGAGCATTAGTGTCCTTATCATGAGTTTACAGTGGCCTTACTCGCTAGCGATATCGTGAATGATTTATATCGAGAATTTTAGTTCTACAAAGAAACCGCTAGTGGCGCTGAAGGTACTAGGTATTCTCCATACAAATCGTTTACGTAGGCGCTGGCGAGCACGGCCACGTTTACTCATGGTAAGGGTACTCATAACTTGAAGAAGGTGAGCGGTTATGATCAGAATCTCAAAATTATTCTAACAAACTCAGCAGAAAATAATTAAAAGTACACTTATATCGATTACTCCTGATCTGAACACATCAAAAATACAAACGTAAGTGCAGCTAATAAAAAAACATGTTTATTTTCTTCACAGCAAGCTGACTTACTTCCCAAGCGACACCAAAGGTACGTCTAACCGACAATTATAAAAACCCTTATCGGGTCGTGAGATAAGGGCCCGGAACCGACGAGCAGACGAGCAAACAGAGTTATCTGGGACCAGGCGACGGTTGGGACCGTCTAATGCATAATATTTGGTACCTTTCAAGTTTTTCTTGGAGGTGTCAAAGTCTGGGCTTTACCATAATATACAATAATAATAATTGACAACGCAATACGCAGAGTTCTCTCTCTAGTAGGTTTATGTTATCTTAAAAGATACAAGACATTGTGGCGGTGGAGCAGCGTAACGCAGCGGATCTCATATATACTTACATATTGAAAACAATTATGTATGTCTTCTTCCTTTACACTTACCACACGGCGCCATTCTCTCACAGCCGCGCGTCTGGGGCTCTTGTGCAGAGGGCAGTCTGTGGCCGATTTGATTTGGTCAGTCCACTTCAAGAGAGACCTACCGTGTGGTCTAGTACCGTTTTCTTTGTTCTGAAACACCAGGCGTTCAATAGATGAAGCTCTCCGTCTTGACTCGTGTTCGAAAAAGATGAGGATTCGAGGTTTCACGGAGGACAGGTCCTGTTCTGTGTTCAGCTCTTGAAGAATGGACTGGTGGTGCGAAATTCAGTTCATGATTTATATTTACATCATACTTATACATTGAAAAGACGGTTTTCCATTAAGATTTGGTAGAACTTCTAATAACGAATGGAAAGGGATTATGGATCACCATGAAGTAAACAAGTTTCTGAGTCTTTTTGAGGAAGCGAGTTTTGGACATCCTCTATTTGAAGTCAGTTCAAATAATATATATTCAATAAAAACCAAGGTTGTATTATGTACAATAAGCTTGCTTGGCTTGTACTGGTTCATCCAGTCAGCACATCTTGCCGCGGAGGCCGCGCGTGCCGTTCTGCGCCGATGCACGGCGCCATCTTGTGGACGTGATGACCAACACCGACAACAAATCAAACTAGTTCGACACACATGGTATTTTTAAACACCGCTGAAATATTTTTATTTATGAAAAAAGCAGCTGCATCAAAAACATATAATTCTCTCACACTAGAATGCATGATTTAGTGATACGGGGAAATACATTTTGTAAATTCAAATTTCCTAATTTCTCATTAGACTAAAATTTTGTTACTGCCTTGGATGAAAGGATCTGAAACAAATGTTATAAATAATTTTTCATTTTCAGTTTCATTTTCATGAAATACATAGTAGTTCATTGTGTACAATACAAGCTTGCCTGGCTTCTACCGGTTCATCCAGCCACGGCGCCTTGCGGACGTGATGACCATTATGACCAACACCGACAACAAATCAAACTAATATCCGACACACAAACATGATGTATTTAATTGTAAAAAATACCTTGTTCTACTACAGATAAAATGAAGTAAATACATTAATTTTGTAGATTATTCAAAAGGCTAGCTTTGGTGAAAAACTTAGAGGTGTCGCTGACGAGAATGCTTGAAAAAAGAAAAATGTTTTTTTGTATAAATATAATTGATGTCATATAATTGTCTTTACTATATGTCCAATATAGGGACGTGACGCACATCGAAATCGGCTAGCTAGAAAAACAAAATATTGGTTAAAAATCATATTTCGTTTTATTTTTATTAAAAAACTACAAAGTTTGTGGCGCTAAACTTTAGCATATACATATATACAGTGGAAACTGGATAAGTGGAACCTGGGTTAGTGGAAAACCTCCTTAAGTGGACCCAAGTTCTCGGTTCCAGTCCCTTGGCAACGAATTACCTCTATAAGTGGAATTTTGGGAACTCTATAAGCGGAGTCCATTTTCTCGAAAATTTCTTATTTTTACCTCTGTAACTGGAAGCAGCCGTCTCCGAAACCTCTATGAGTGGAATAGCTCCGCGTTATAAAATTTGTATTTTTAATAAACCGTCACAAGGAGGGTAGTTTGTTTCGTTAACATTATGGTTCGGGTTTTAACTACTTACGTATTTTGTATGAGAAAAAAATGTACCAGTTAATGGACCAATGATAAAAGAAAAAGCTGAAGAATTTGCAAAAAGGCTAATATTCATAATTTTTCTAAGAGTAATGGATGGTTAGAGGGATTAAAAAAACGTAAAGATTGGGTTTTTAAAAAAATGTGCAGAGAAAGTAGTGCAGTGGACACCAACACGTCTAAATACATATTTAATAAAAGAGGATTATTTAAGTCTTGATCTTTTATTGACCATATAAATATACGTGACCTCTATAAGCGAACATTACTAGCATCCACAACCTCTGTTAGCGAGAGCCTCTCTAAGTGAGAAAAGGTTTTATTTGAACCTGGTTATGTGGAAAACTGGATAAATGGAAAACCTGGATAAGCGGAACTAAACAGCCGGTCCCTTGCGATTCCACTTATCCAGTTTCCACAGTACTTGTTACTGCCACATCATAAAAATTTGATGACACACCTCGCTGGGGGCAGATTCAGTTAGCTTATCCTGGCATGGCCTTTCTTAACTCCTTACGTCACCTTCTTATATTCTTTCGGGATCTCATTATCAGACATAATTTTTGACAGGGAACCGGATTAAAAAATAATAACCGTATTAAATACTGCCTAGGATGAAATGCATAGTACTTTTCAGCTGCCGGCAATTTTTTTGAGCATAACCTTGACTGCGCAGTAGTCGATTTACGTACAAATGTACGTGCGCAGATCCGCCATTTTTGTTCTAAAAGTTTGCCGGCAACTATATTATATATCCTAACTAACTTGTACATTCCAATAATTTCGGGTCGCTCATATAATGAGATCGAGGCCAATAACATGTTCACGGACACAGGACCGTTTCAAAAATTGCATGCTGCGGCACAGACAAAACTCATACAAAAAAGTTCTGGCCAAAACGGCACAAAGCATTTGCCTTTATATAAAAAAACCGGCCAAGAGCATGTCGGGCCACGCTCAGTGTAGGGTTCAGTAGTTGCTCATCCTTCACAATAAACTGCTGTTTTAAGCCCGAGGTTTACATTAAGAAAGATTTTAAGCTCTATAAAAAGGTCGTAAACGCCCTAGAAACTGTAATCACTTATTACCTTCTGGAAGTCAACTTACGACCTTTTAAAGAAAAAAAATGGTTGCCTGTAAAGTCGGTTTT
Organism: Apotomis capreana; assembly: GCA_947623375.1. NCBI lineage: Eukaryota > Metazoa > Arthropoda > Insecta > Lepidoptera > Tortricidae > Apotomis > Apotomis capreana. The sequence continues at coordinate 14,643,733 of OX392516.1, forward strand.
ACGGGCGAAGGAAGATTTTACGTGACAACGTCTTATTCAGTGGAATATTTATTGATATGAATATTATTAAATTGCACAATAGGAACAATGAATGAAAATAAGAATTGCACAAATTTTAACTATAGAAATATATTTTGTTCCTCTTCCCTCTTCCCTCTTCCCTCTTCCCTCTTCCCTCTTCCCTCTTCCCTCTTCCCTCTTCCCTCTTCCCTCTTCCCTCTTCCCTCTTCCCTCTTCCCTCTTCCCTCTTCCCTCTTCCCTCTTCCCTCTTCCCTCTTCCCTCTTCCCTCTTTCCTCTTCCCTCTTCCCTCTTCCCTCTTCCTCCCTCTTCCCTCTTGTTACAGTAATGCTCGATGATTGCACAAATTTTAACTATAGAAATATATTTTGTCTCTCTCTCTCATCAGACGTGAGCGGGCGTTACATTTTTTCATGAGTGACTCCGAGCCGCAACCTAATTTAAGACGTTATCACGTCAAAATTTAAGTCCGCCATCTTGGATCTCAAAATCACAAAATGGACGTCATTTTCGTATCCGGAACCCCGAGGAACCTCTGAGATGACACCCATATCGATTTATAAGAAAAAATTATGTCCGCCATCTTGGATTTCAAAATCGAAGTCATTTTCGTAATCGGAACCCCGAGGAAACTTGGAGATGACACCCATATCGATTTTTAAGAAAAAATAATGTCCGCCTTCTTGGATTTCAAAATGGATGTCATTTTCGTAATCGGAACCCCGAGGAACATTGGAGATGACACCCATATCGATTTTTAAGAAAAAATAATGTCCGCCATCTTGTATTTCAAAATGGATGTCATTTTCGTAATCGGAACCCCGAGGAAACTTGGAGATGACACCCATATCGATTTTTAAGAAAAAATAATGTCCACCATCTTGGATTTCAAAATGGATGTCATTTTCGTAATCGGAACCCCGAGGAACCTCGGAGATGACACCCATATCGATTTTTAAGAAAAAATAATGTCCGCCATCTTGGATTTCAAAATGGATGTCATTTTCGTAATCGGAACCCCGAGGAACCTTGTAGATGACACCCATATCGATTTTTAAGAAAAAATAATGTCCGCCATCTTGGATTTCAAAATGGATGTCATTTTCGTAATCGGAACCCCGAGGAACCTTGGAGATGACACCCATATCGATTTTTAAGAAAAAAGAATGACCGCCATCTTGGATTTAAAAATGGATGTCATTTTCGTAATCGGAACCCCGAGGAACCTTGGAGATGACACCCATATCGATTTTTAAGAAAAAATAATGTCCGCCATCTTGGATTTCAAAATGGATGTCATTTTCGTAATCGGAACCCCGAGGAACCTCGGAGATGACACCCATATCGATTTTTAAGAAAAATTATGTCCGCCATCTTCCCTCTTCCCTCTTCCCTCTTCCCTCTTCCCTCTTCCCTCTTCCCTCTTCCCTCTTCCCTCTTCCCTCTTCCCTCTTCCCTCTTCCCTCTTCCCTCTTCCCTCTTCCCTCTTCCCTCTTCCCTCTTCCCTCTTCCCTCTTCCCTCTTCCCTCTTCCCTCTTCCCTCTTCCCTCTTCCCTCTTCCCTCTTCCCTCTTCCCTCTTCCCTCTTCCCTCTTCCCTCTTCCCTCTTCCCTCTTCCCTCTTCCCTCTTCCCTCTTCCCTCTTCCCTCTTCCCTCTTCCCTCTTCCCTCTTCCCTCTTCCCTCTTCCCTCTTCCCTCTTCCCTCTTCCCTCTTCCCTCTTCCCTCTTCCCTCTTCCCTCTTCCCTCTTCCCTCTTCCCTCTTCCCTCTTCCCTCTTCCCTCTTCCCTCTTCCCTCTTCCCTCTTCCCTCTTCCCTCTTCCCTCTTCCCTCTTCCCTCTTCCCTCTTCCCTCTTCCCTCTTCCCTCTTCCCTCTTCCCTCTTCCCTCTTCCCTCTTCCCTCTTCCCTCTTCCCTCTTCCCTCTTCCCTCTTCCCTCTTCCCTCTTCCCTCTTCCCTCTTCCCTCTTCCCTCTTCCCTCTTCCCTCTTCCCTCTTCCCTCTTCCCTCTTCCCTCTTCCCTCTTCCCTCTTCCCTCTTCCCTCTTCCCTCTTCCCTCTTCCCTCTTCCGCCCTCTTCCCTCTTGTTACAGTAATGCTCGATGAATGAAAATAAGAATTGCACAAAACTATAGAAATATATTTTGTCTCTCTCACTCATCAGACGTGAGCGGGCGTTACATTTTTTCATGAGTGACTCCGAGCGCAACCTAAATTAAGACGTTGTCACGTCAAAAATATGAAATTTGGCGATAACTCAAAAACGGCTCGACCGATTTTGTTCAATATAGTTTTCATTGAAAGTACTTATAAGGCCTCATTAACATGATTTTTCCGATTTTTTTTGACCCGTGGTTGAAAAGTTAGAGGGGGGACACTATTTTTTTTGTTTTTGGAGCGATTATTTACAAAACTGCTGACTTTATTATTTTTACAAGACCTATAAAACGACACCCCACACACAGTGTTGAAAAGAAAAAAAAATCACCCCCACTTTAGGTGTTCGAGAGGTACCCGAAAAAAAAACTTTTTTATTTTTTATTTTATATTACTATTCTGTCGGCGTTATACACATACTCATACCAAATTTCAGCTTTCTAGTACTAATGATCACGGAGCTAAGCCGCGGACGGACGGACGGACGGACGGACGGACGGACGGACGGACGGACGGACAGACGGACATGGCGAAACTATAAGGGTTCCTAGTTGACTACGGAACCCTAAAAATTGGCAAGTGCGCGTCCGACTCGCGCATAAAGGGTTCCGTACCATAATCTATAACAAGTTTGTTGTATGGGACCCCCCCTTAAATATTTATTTTATTTTATTTTTAGTATTTGTTGTTATAGCGGCAATAGAAATAATTGAAAATTTCAACTGTCTAGTCTCTGTCTATCACCGTTCTTGAGATACAGCCTGGTGACAGACGGACGGACGGACGGACGGATGGACAGCGAAGTGTCAGTAATAGGGTCCCGTTTTTACCCTTTGGGAACGGAACCCTAAAAACTATGAGCATTATTCATCTGTAGACGGAGTTTTGCAAAGATACCCACAGTGGTGCCCACAGTCCGTGAAAGTTATTTCACAATTATTTTATGTCGCTGCTGACGCTACACGATCAAATATTTCGGAAATGGTCCACGAGCCGGTTTTCGCGTCCTCAGCTGAACAAACAACGACAAGTGCGCCTCAAGGAAAACATCGTAAAAGAAAAAAATAAATTTTCGCTTAGACACTGATCCTTTGGCGTGGTTTGTTCGCTAGTTAAGACCAGTAATTAATGACCACAGTCAAATAGTTTACTTTATGTTTTTTAAAAATATTAAATTATTTTCATCGTCATCATCATATTTATTTATTTAAAATAATCACACAGCATTACAGTTAGTAGGTACTAATTCACTGTGAATATAAAAATAAATTAAACATTACAACATTCACAACATATTAGGTAGATCTAATTAATGAAAAATTACAGCCATGCATCGGCTCACAGTACTTTAAACATTCGCGACACACAATCATCCAACTACTTCCAAAAACGTCCAAATCTGATGCGAGAAGCGCATTAAGTTCTGCTGGACAAAGGTCTCCGCCAAAGTTCTCCACAATGATCGGTCAAACTAGTCGGTAGTAAAACTCAAAATGTATCTGGTACACTAGAATCAATTACTTATCCTAAGCCGTTAGGAGTTACATTACTATTGAACTACCGGAGGGCAATTAGGACCTCAGGCATCCCCTAGATCGCTGCCCTGCGGTTCTAGAGTTATTGTAACTCGGAATAACTCTGCCAGATTGAATTTGAAATGAGGTAATCCGTAACCGATGTCACACGAAGAGTTGCTGATAAACTTCAGCGGTAGTGGTCGACGCATTTGCTGAACTGATGATCCCACTGAATGCGGGTGCCACAGGACCGGCCATGACAGCTGAGGATCAAGGCAAAATGCAGCCTTGTAAATCCCTGAATAGTCCGTTTTTTATTCGGAATGCTTGTATGAAGAGGGATCAATCGGTAGTGATACTGGAGTACAGCAATGCCATTTGGTACGAGTATTACCTATACACGTACACCTGAGCCCAAACTCCCGGTAGCCAGTCAAAGCACAGAGCTCGCGGCGCTCATAAAAAAAATCTGGTGGATTAGTTTGAACCTTGACTTGACTCAAAGGTACTAATCCACCAGATTTATTTTTCAAAATGTCATTCTGTTTTCCAGTAGGTAACGGACAGAAAAACCGGTTGGCGGTAAATGAAAGTGTAAGCTTGAATCGAAGATAGCTATTTAATGATTTTAAGGAGCTAAATATAATCGGGTCTCTAAATACCCTAACCTGCGCATACCTAACTAATATTGTGTATAAGCACCACGATACCATTTGTCTGCTTCTCGCCAATGGGCAGTCGCCTCAAGCTCAAAGGCATATCTTTGAGCTACAACGATCAATTTATCAGCTAATCTCATCGTCACAAGGTTTCAATTCGATCGGCGGTGGTTTTAGTTTGTTATCGAAGGCCTGTGCTGGAAATTTCGAAACTGAGAAAAGTGGTTTAATGGGTTTGTGGTGGTTGCGAAATGCATGATGTCATGTTTAGCGACCTTTTAACACAACCTTGTTCAACATTTTTTTTTCATATTATGACAAATATATTGATAATTTCAACCAACTTTTTGAAGTAAATAATACGTTAAGAAAAATGACTATAAAACAATCGGCGTTATTAAACGGATAAGGAGCCTTAAAGCGTACTGCCGTGGCGAAACTACTTACCACCATTCACCATTCAGGCCCTTTTCTTCGGATTGAACAATTCCAATACCAAAAGTATTGAGTCCAAACACATTTCTTTAATTACAGAATTATCAAGGATCCCAAATCATTTTATCTTTTTTGCAACTTGTGAAAACATATCAAGAAAATGTGAAAAATTTATGCAAGGAATTGTGTGAATGACGTTACAAGGTATAATTGAGACAGTTACAATACACTAAAAGAATAGTCATCATCATAAATTAAGAGCTACGTTCTCGTCGGTGGAGCAATTTTCATGCATCTCGTTCTTGCGACTTCTCCTTGACAGCCTGATACGGCACGACGTTCACCTTCTCCTTTATTTTGTCCATTATGTAAGCTCTTTTTAGCCTTCCTTAAAAGTATAGTACTCAGTAAAATTTCTGTAGTGTAATCGCACCCCTGGATTCGAACCCAAGACTGTCGCTTCGCACTATCAGAATGCGATTTGCGTCCTGTCTTGCTCGCTCCTACGCGATCCAGATAAGAACTTCTCAGTTTTCACCCTAATCCGAATCGCAATCTGGAGAGCTCACGGAATGTAACTAAACAATTGTCGTCAATGAAATAATAACTAGGCATTGGACTTTCGTTAGCAAGGTAGGACTTTCGAGAGGTATTAAGCCGATATTAAGGAGCAGAAAACATAGAAAAAGCCGCAAATATTTACTTATTTTATGATGACGAAAAAAGAATGCCTACAAAATCAGGTCTTTGTATACTCGTATTCTACTGACTTCTTCCTTGACTATATAATTAATATAGCAAATGAAATACACTTATAAATAGAGTATGAATACCGATTGTATTATAATTTTAATATCGGCATAGTTCTCTAAAGTCCTACCGTTTTATCGAAAGTCCGATGCCTAATAATAACGTAAAAAAACTTCATTTTCAAAGCTTCTACGGATTGATCCAACGAAAGCGTACCGTCAACATTGCGTAATATTATCAATAAGCTAGGTATACTTATGAAGTGACAAGGAAAATTACTCAGTTTGTATTAAAACTTAGCTTTCAGTGTCAGCGATAACTCCCAATCGGGCATCGAACTCAATTGACAAGTTTACTATCAAGGTATACTTTATCTTAAAGAGCCTATTCGATCTACGCCACTTTAGATTACTGTCTAACAGCAATTGGCATTAGTTATCGGTGCAATAAGATTGGATTAGGGAATCAAAACACGCAATATCTTGTAATCTGATGAATGTAGTGTTTTTATTTTAGTAAATTGCGATTGAGAAGCAGATAATCGTAATCGATGAATTGGTTTTTTAACCATATATACTTTAGATTGCGGTGACAGGATGACCATAGAACTCGATTCCAGCTGGCTTAACCTCGTTTCTATGATTTTTTTTATTACTAAAGTAGTAAAAAGTAAGTCTAAAGACATGTTTGACGGTATTTACGAGTATATGCAGTTTTACTTGCATTTCTTTCGATGATGCTACAACGCGCAATCATTACCGTCAATCTATTTCATTTATTCCTAACAAATTCACAGACACAGGACCGTTTTAAAAAATTGCATACTGCGGCACAGACAAATCTATTACAATAAGATTCTAGCCAACGGCAGAAGGCAGAGTGTATACTCCACTTTCCGAAAATCGTTTTTTCCTTGTGGCGATTAATACCAGTCTCATATTTTACCACTTTTTTATTTTATCAATTGCGTCTTTTTCTGAAGGGATTTCTAACCAGTCTCATATTTTACCACTTTTTTATTTTATCAATTGCGTCGTTTTCTGAAGGGATTTCTAACCATTCTCATATTTTCCCAGTTTATTTATTTATCAGCAGCTTATTTTTCCAATAGATTTTTTTAACCATTTGCACAATTTCTCACTATATATTTTTTTTTATTATTTATTATATTTCCGATAGGGTTTCTAACTATTCGCATAATTTACCACATATATTTCTTTTTCAATTGGTATTTTTAAGGGTAACGGAACTTCTTTGTCCCAGCTTTGAGGTAACTGCTCTAGCACAAAGAAATAATTAAAAAAAGCCCAAGTGCGAGTCCGACTCGCGCATGAAGGGTTCCGTACCTATAAATATATACATATATATAATCTATAACAAGTTTGTTGTATGGGAGCCCCCCTTAAATATTTATTTTATTTTATTTTTAGTATTTGTTGTTATAGCGGCAATAGAACATCATCTGTGAAAATTTCAACTGCCTAGCTATCACCGTTCTTGAGATACAGCCTGGTGACGGACGGACAGCGAAGTCTCAGTAATAGGGTCCCGTTTTTACCCTTTGGGTACGGAACCCTAAAAAACCGGCCAAGACCATGTCGGGCCACGCTCAGTGTAGGGTTCCATAGTTGCCCATTCTTCACAATAGACCGCTGTTTTAAGCCCGAGGTTTAAATTACGAGAAAGATTTTAACCTCTTTAAAAGGTCGTAAACGCCAAAGTAAATGTAATTTCTTATTACCTTCTGCAAGCTATCGATTATACGCGCCAGATTGAGGGGAATGGGTGTAACGTTCGAAGTAGAAGGACAACGCGCAGCACTTACGTCATTTTAAAGAAAATTATGAAATTTTGCGATAACTCAAAAACGGCTCGACCGATTTTGTCAATATAGTTTTCATAGAAAGTACTTATGAGATAAGGCCTCATTTTTAGGGTTCCGTACCCAAAGGGTAAAAACGGGACCCTATTACTGAGACTTCGCTGTCCGTCCGTCCGTCCGTCCGTCCGTCCGTCCGTCCGTCCGTATGTCACCAGGCTGTATCTCAAGAACGGCGATAGCTAGACAGTTGAAATTTTCACAGATGATGTATTTCTATTGCCGCTATAACAACAAATACTAAAAATAAAATAAAATAAATATTTAAGGGGGGCTCCCATACAACAAGCGGGTTGGTTGCGTTAACTTTGCATCTCATTTGTATGGGGCGCTATACATACCAGGTGCAAACTTAACCACTTAAGGATGAAAAGTGTTTGTACGGAACCCTCGGTGCGCGAGTCCGACTCGCACTTGCCCCATTTTTTAGGGTTCCGTAGTCAACTAGGAACCCTTATAGATTCGCCATGTCCGTCTGTCCGTCTGTCCGTCCGCGGCTTAGCTCCGTGATCATTAGTACTAGAAAGCTGAAATTTGGTATGGTTTTTATTTTTATTTTCGGAGCGGATATTTACAAAACTGCTGACTTTATGAAAAAATAATGTTTGGAGACCCCTATTATTTTCCACCCACCCGACACACTAGTGTTGAAACGAAAAAAAAAATTCACCCCCACTTTAGGTGTATGAGAGGTACCCGAAAAAAGTTTTTTTTTTAGTTTTTATTTTACCGTTTTGTCGGCGTGGCACATACTCATACCAAATTTCAGCTTTCTAGTACCTATGATCGCGGAGCTAAGCCGCGGACGGACGACAGACGGACATGGCGAAACTAAAAATCGGAAATAATAAATGACGGAGTTCTGAGGTAAAAACATAAAAAAAAAACAATCGAATAGAGAACCTCCTAATTTTTTTGATACGTAACTCTATTTATTTCGATTCAGCATAGTATAAGCTACCAAGATACTTAAGATAACTTAGATAACGCATAAAGGTTTCAATACTCATAGATACTTAATAATCATCATGCATAGACTTCAATGTCCGTGACTTTGTCATACATGACGTGACATAATTTAAAGTGCTAAGAACCTAATTGTCTTCTTAAAATAAAATTATTTTAATAAAAGTCGTGGTCATCGCTTTTAAATGGCTTCGGAAGAAAAAAACGAACATGTTTTGCCGTTTAGTTTCATTGAAAGTAGTCACAATGGTAGAATTCTCATAAAGGGGGGTCGCCGGCATTATTTAAAAAGAGAGAATCGTAAGTCGGGAACTTCTGTATGGATTTGCGACAAGATCAGTGTATGTAATGGCTCATTATTGCTAAATCCTGAGGAAACTGAGATAAAGCGAGAGCGCCAACATTGCTGCATACCCGACGATGAAAGTATTGATATAGAGCGCAGTATTATTCATTTAAAAAAGAAGGTCACTACGTCATATAAGCCAATTCCTTTCTTGTTTGATGAAGAAATGAAACAGTATAGGACCGAAGAGTACGCAGACAAACTGCCGGTTCTACGCAACAAAAAACATTGTTTATATAGAGCCCGCCAAGGTGAAAAATCTATCGAATGCTGCGACGATGTTATGTTACCGGAGAGTTTAGCCCAGGACTGGCTTTGTGTCAAGGAAGATGATTTTCTGGTGTTTGTAACTGCACAGGCCAAAAATTGGCTCACACACTGTAAGAAGTTTTTTGCTGACGGTACTTTCAAAGTGGTTCCTAAACCATTTGTCCAGTTGTACACCTTTCACGCCGATATCGGGTCTGATGCCGATCATACAAGAGTACAGCCATGCATTTATGCCCTATTACCCGATAAATGCCAAGTTACATATGAAAAAATGTTTGAATCTTTCAAGCAAAACATTCCTAGTTTCCAACCAGAACAATTAAAAGTTGACTTCGAGAAAGCTGCAATAAACGCATTTCGTAGAACGTACCCGCAGGTTCAAATTAAAGGGTGTTACTTTCATTTTAGCCAGGCAGTGTACAATAATGCCGAAAAATGGAATATTCTTACCAGTCGCGAAGGACGCAGCTATGCTGCTAAATGTGCTGCTCTTGCACATTTGCCGGCCCTTAAAATTTACGAAGGTTGGTTCGAAATTTCCGCAGAGGCACCAAACATTCAAGCCATTCAAAATTTTAATGAATATATGTCATCGCAATGGATACAGATCGAAATGATTCATATTGTATCGTGCTTTCAGCACAGGCACCGCACTAATAATGTGACCGAGAGTTGGCACAAGAAAATTAATAATATTATTAGAAAAAATTCCAATATATTATTAGTTCTGTCTGAACTGAAAGACGAGGCACAAGCAGTTGATTTCAGGGTGCTTCAAAATGATGTTCGCCCCGATGTATTTCGCAAAAGGCCAAAGAAATATATTGATGTAGATACAAAAATAGACAAAATTGTCAACAATTATTTAGAAGGAAAATACGACACTAAAAAAACGATTTCGCTTTTGTCATACTTAAAGTACAAGTAACTAGCTGTGCCCTGTGCTGTGTAATTTTTATTTTACCATTTTGTCGGCGTGATACATGCACATACTCATACCAAATTTCAGCTTTCTAGTACTAATGACCACGAAGCTAAGCCGCGGACGGACGGACAGACGGACATGGCGAAACTATAAAAGTTCCTAGTTGACTACGGAACCCTAAAAACTGTACCTCAAGCAGACGTCAGCTTGACACGCATAGTCGTGTATCGCCCCAACGTGTGGGAACTATATTCTGGAACATATATTAATAAACTGTACCTAAACTGTACCTCATAATCATAAAACTGCCAATAAAAAAAAATTAAAACCCACGTGATATCTGTAAAATTAACAACAATTTATTTTATAATAATGTATTCATTATAAATATTGGTCAAACTCTTATCAAATATCATATTTATGTGTAAGTAATTAGTAAACTCTCTCAAAACTTGAACATAAAACAAGAAATAAAACGTAAATACCTAATTATTTAATTTTAAAACTGTGTCATAGGCTACTAATTTTCTTGCGTAAAGAATGCAATGTGCTATCATACTGTACTATCGTACTTTTGCACTTTTAGTAATTATTTTTTTTAAACAACTACTAATTAAAAATAAGTCATAGTTTTCCTTCCTGTTTATATGTGCATTTATTATAGGTATTCTAATAATATTTTATTATGTATTACGAGAAAACAAGTGATGTCTATTTAATATTTAATTGCTTGAGGTACAGTTTTTTTTCACATAGGTACAGTTTAGTACTGTTTAGATACAGTTATTGGGTGCACATTTTGTGATTTGTGACTATTAAGACATCTCTCACGCCATCCTGACAGACACATTTGTTTGACAAAGTTGTCGGTATGATTAAGTTTATGCACGAGCGTGGTTTTATTTTATTTAAGTTATAATAAATAAAGGGTGTAACCGACGGTGTACCGAAAACTAAAACCATGGCTTCAGACCATTATTCTGGCCTGGAAAATCGTGGAAATTTCTTTGAGAAAATTCACAAATTTTCCTCGCGAGTTTGCACCCGAGAGAATTGGATGCAATACATTGCTCGTCGAGTTTTATAATTTATTTTGGAAAATTATCCTTGAGTTTTCCGAGAAAATTAACACTCGTTTTCAGTTCGTGATTATGGTCTAAAACTACAGTTTTCGTTTTCGGTACGCTGTCGGTTACACCCTGTAGAAAATGTATTATTGATTAGGTGTATGCACAAGCGTGATTTTATTTTATTTAAGTTTATAATAAATAGAAAATGTGTTATTGCCTGTTCTAGTTTTATTTTAACGCATAAAACCAAATACAATACAACCTATTAGGAGATCGATATGCACTTATTTATCATTCTTATAAATCCCGTCTAGTCTATCCCACTAGTCCCATTGAGTTGTCCCATCATGGGACAACTGAGACGATTATGTCCCAGTAGTCCCATAGGACAAGTGGCACTAATATTTCTATCATATTGTTGTCCCAAAAGTAACGTCATCACCGTTGGTATCTCATAATAGTCTTTGAAGTTTCAGCCACAACACGAATGAAATGATATGCTGTGTAGTGTGTAAGTTACAAAATAAACCGTCTAGCACAATACGTTTCGACATAATCAAATTAGAAGAACCCTTAAAAAGTAGAAATGTTCTTTCAAATTCTGTAGTTGCCCTCCGCAAATGCGACAAAAAAACACTTGTCAGGAATAAGCTATTGAAAAAGAAATATAGTGGTAAATTATGCGAATAGTTAGAAACCCTATCGGAAATATAATAAATAATAAAAAAATAATATAGTGAGAAATTGTGCAAATGGTTAAAAAAATCTATTGGAAAAATAAGCTGCTGAAAAATAAATAAACTGGGAAAATATGAGAATGGTTAGAAATCCCTTCAGAAAACGACGCAATTGATAAAATAAAAAAGTGGTAAAATATGAGACTGGTTAGAAATCCCTTCAGAAAAAGACGCAATTGATAAAATAAAAAAGTTGTAAAATATGAGACTGGTATTAATCGCCACAAGGAAAAAACGATTTTCGGAAAGTGGAGTATACACTCGTAACAGTAGCGTTTGCTAGCGTAAACTAAATGTTTTTATATAGATGCGAAAAGTTTAAAAATTTCATGCTTCGAGCGGGATTTTAACACACGTCCACGGCTTTACGGGCTAGACGGGTGCATTACCAATTATGCTATCAAAGCCACTTGCCAAAGCATCGCATAAGATTTTTTTTTTCTTTTCTATATAAACATACAGTTTGAATGTTTCATTGATAATTTTTATTTCAAAAACTAATCGAAATTGATAAAAATTCACGCGGAAAGCTGTTTAATTTTCATTTTTTTCAACTGCACGCAATAAAACCATGAAATAGCTTTGTTACCGTCTAGAACTCAGGGAAAAGTATTATTCACTTCTAAAGGTTGGTTGAAATTATCTATATTATTTTTCATAATTTGAAAAAAATAATAATACATTTGTAAAATGTATTAAGGCCTCTTAAATAGAAAACACAATATAAAATGGCAATATGTAAAGGTAGGTAGATCATGCTTTTCTCGGATCCATTTATGCCATTTTCAATTGCGAAAATTATTTAAATTTACAAAATTTTATGTGTTTGTTTCTTTAAGAAACTCAATATGCAATGATAACGTAGGAAAACTAGTTCTTCCGCCGTGTTTGCTCGGGCTCATGTTATTTTAATTCCGGGTAAGTGCGAGCTGCAGTCATCTCGGGGGAGATCAAAGACGCCGCTGGATGACCAGGGGGCTATTCTAACGAGCGCGAGACATTGTCGCCGAAATATGTCGAGTGACTTGCCGCGGCGATATTGGCCTATGAAAATATAGTGCTTGTTTGAGTCCTTTTACAAACAATATATTGAAACAAATGTTTTTTTTCCTGTATAGTAATTTATGCAGCCTAAATAATATGTGATAGAAACTAAACATAACAGAAACAAACAGAGCTATTTGCCTACTAATTATCAGCTTCCCTAAATTACATTAAATGAAAAATGATACTGGTACTGAATCTGAATCTCCACTTGTGATTGGTTTTCGGCCCAACAACTGGCCAATTATATAGAGCTAGTTTACATAGCCATCGGATTTACCAACCAGTAATTTTTATAACACGTAGAACATATTGATTTATACTTACACGATTTGCACACATTATCAAATTACTTATAACAAAATAACAGCAACCACAGAGCAAACTGATAGTCTTATATTGTGCCAAGTGCGAATAGCTCGAAATACTCTCTACTTCTTCAGACCTTTCGAGATTAAGTATAAACGTAACATCACGACCGAAACGTCGAAGTAAACGAAGAAACACATTTATTTTAACTTGATTAAGTCCCGTTTTGGTATAATAATGTCGTTAGCAAACATTTCTGTTTTAATAAAATTTCTTTAACGTCTGCCATGCCTTGTGTTCGAGAATAGCCCCTGCGACGGGGCGAGACACAGGGAATATTAGATGGCTCAATTCCCCATAATCTCGGCTGCGCGAGGAATTAGCTTGGCCACTGCGCAGCGGGACGCCGCTGGGGTAACTTGGACCAAATCTTTACATATCATAGACTTAAGAGCTGGGCTCTTGTCGGTAGCAATTTTCTCTTCTCTTTGGCAGCCCTAACGGTTACTTTTTAGGGTTTTATTTTATTTGTTGTATAAGTTTTCATTCGTCTTTCTGTTTCCCGCTTTCGCTGCCGCTACCATCGAAGCATTGCCTTATCTTAATGATATCCACCGACGTATTTTCATAGATAGGTATTTAATATTATTTATGTATGAAATGCTTTTAAATGTGAAATCATCTTAGATAAAAGTAATAGTCTCGGCTTTTTGAGGAATTAGCTCGGTCACTCCGACGGAGGACAGAATGTTGGGGTGTCTAACTTGTACTAAATCTTTACTTAAGAAAACTTGACGTTATTCCGACTCTAATTGATAGATAAGATGCTATTTAAATGTACTCAATTAAGTCACAATCACGGCTGCGCGAGTAAATGGTACTAAAACGTAGGTAAATAGTACTAAAATCTTTACATTTTATAGACGCAAAGAAAGCTAGGAACTTGTCATTAGTAATTTTCATACAACTTGCATCTCTTTCCTTTTCTTATTGACGGCCCCTAACGTTTATTTTTCTTTTAATTGGGACATAAATCCCTCTCCTTTTCTTTCCTCCGCAGATAAACAAAAAAAAAACTTGTGCCGGTCCCCAGCTGCTGCCCCCAGGCCAAGGCAAAGCAATGCCTTACCTCGATGACATCCTGGTACATACTTTGGATACGTTAATTCTAATTTAAGGATCTGCTTTCAAAATGACTGCAAATACAGAAAATGGTTCAAATATAAGTGACATTGAAAGTTCTAGTTACTTACTTACCTACTTACTTAAGGTAACCCCACCTTGGTAGGACTAACAATCAGTTAGTTATTGGACTGCGGCAGTCTTATCTCACTTGTGCCATAGCTTACTTAATGGCTTAGCGATCCAAGCGAGTCTTGGTCTCCGACACGAGTTTACGCCACTTGTCCTGATCTACGGTCACCACCCTCCCGCGAGTTCTTCTAATAGTATAAATATGAAAGTCTGTAGATATTTGAATGTCTCAACGACGTTTAAAATATCATTGAGTTTATCCCAGTAACGAACGCAAAGACTCCACACTATCGTAAAAAAATAGTAACTTATTGCTAAAAGTTTCGCCGCGCCCGCTACCGCCGCCACCAAAGCGTGGCCTTACTCTGATTACATCCGCGACATCCCTTTGATGCGTCCGGGCTAGGGTGTTTCATATTTCAAAAAGTTTGATTTTCACGTGACTTCGCTCAAATCCTTGATCGCACTTACCCAAAAGGCCTCTGTGCCAAATTTCAGCTTAATTGAACATTATTTAGAGGTTGCGCCACATTGTGGAATTTGCAACAAATACGTAAATTCTTGAGCATTATTCAAATAAGAATTTCACCATTTTTAGGTTATTAAATTAAAAAAAAAACTTATCTGGCATAAAAAAGCAGTAACGTACATCAAATTCAACTTTCAGTAAAGCTTCTTCTAATGAATTTCTATAAACATAGGCTCTTTCAAAGAAAAGTATAGTTTTAGTATACACTCATTATGACAAAAAAAAAATACTATCATACAATTATATGTCAACATCTGCTAAGAACTTAAAGTAGAGAAGATGTGCAATATATCTGTATAGAAAGAAAAACACAAAAGTACATTTTTCAGAATAATTTTTGAGTGCCAGTACGATACGCGGTTTCTGCATAATATAGAGCCATTATCACTTTGGCGACATGAAGAATGTTATTTTTGTATAGTATGCTATACTGATATGCATTACATATTGATAAACAATAGCAAATTAGACAAATACATATATTTTCAGGCTTCTTAACTTTTTTATTTTTTGTGTATAGGTTCAGAGCTCCAAAACTCTAGGTACGCTTTTGCTTTTTTGTATGTTATTTTATTCTATATTTTTGTAAAATATGATGTAAATTATCTCTCATCGTATTAAAAATACTAGACTTCTTCTATATTCTAAGTGATATCGAAAACGCTGATGTATCTGCTCTAGAAAGCGTTTGCTGTATTTTTTCCCTTTTTTCTATAAATGGTAAAATTACACGTTTCTCTTGAAGGCTCTGACTTTATAGAAATTGAACAATAGTTTAATTACTTACATTTAAACTTCTCTACGGGTAATACTCTTTACTTCCAAACAGAGATATTTATGATTGCCATCTTATAAAATATAAAATCAGTACTTCAGAACTATTACGAATTTTAACATTTGTTGTAAAAGTCGTTGGTTGGCGCAACCTCTAAACGTCCTCAAATGTTCTTGAAATTTGGAACAAATATTTTATTTTATTATAGAGACTCGATCCCCAAGCGAAGTCTTAAAAAAAGACACAGTTAATTTTTTTCCATACAAAGATGAAACACCCTAGTCCGGGCGTATGAAAAAGTTACATAGTGCAGAATTTTATTATGAGCGGAGCTGCATATGAATAGATTGTAGACGGTGAGTGCTTAGAGGGGATATGATTTTATACCAAAATTGCACCGTTTACGGATTACGCTTTATGAATTTAGCCTGGATTTGGTGTACAAAAAAATGGAATATGCCGCTCTCTCACTCTTTCTCTACCTCTCTGTTCCTCTCTTTATCTCTTTCTCTCTGCCATACTCTTGCATCTGAGATGCCAGAAGCTAAATATAATATTAGGAAAGCTCAAATACAGCTCTTTAGCGATAAGATCGCCGGTTTTTTTACCTTTATTGAATTTTACAAGTTATCTGTATGTGTTTGTATTTCAATCCTGTTGAGGAGTGTAATAAAGAATTCTCTATTATATTTATATATGTACTACTCAATGCGTTCCTGACATCAGCACCGGAGTGTGATTTGTTTGCGTGGCGATGGGCGGTTGTGTGCACTGAATGTTTGAGATTTTGTGAGGAATTGGATGATCGATGATAATTGTTATTATTATTATTTGTTTGTGTTGCTGTTTTATGTTTATGTTGGTTTTTCTATGATAATGTTGTACTAATAATGTAAGTTTCATGGCGCATTAGTTAAGAAACTGTAATGTCATGTAAACGTGTTTAAATAAATAAATAAATAAATAAATGTATTTAGCTTTTTCCGTACGTATCTATTCTATACTCATCCGTAAGTATCTATCTAGTCTATGAAAATAAAAGCTTGTAAAAACAAATAACCTAATTAAAATCCTCCTTTCTTAAGCTATGCTATATTATATAGACGATGCCTTTATACATTTTATATCAGATAGGTATATTTATTTTATTTATTTAAACTTTATTGCACAAAACAAGTCCGTACAAATGGCGGACTTAATGCCAAATGGCATTCTCTACCAGTCAACCATAGGGCCTGTGATAGGGCCAAACAGAGATACTAGAAGTGGGTGCAAATTAGAAATCTGATGGTACAGAGAGGATCTAGTTTAGAGTATATCACAGACATATTGAGATAACTTCTCCCAGCTTTATATTACCAGCCACTGTCGTCACAAGGATTCATAATTACCGTAAAATTTGCATAAGTATGTTTAAGTAAACCTAGGGCCCTAATTCCACACATATCTCTCTGTTATCTCGAAGAGACCTCTGAAGTGGCTATATAAATAGTACAACGCCACTTCGCCAACCCGGTCGCATTAAGCTTGCGCCTCAATCGTACACGACGCCATAGATAACAGGTGCAAACTTACCTTGACCGGGTGGCAGATTTTTTTTTAAGACATGGCTTGAACTGTATCAGGGATGTTTAGCCCTCACTACCAGTAGTCGGACTTTGTGTAGGAGTATAACCCGCTAATGGGATTATCTCCGCGCCACAGAAGTAATTTGGGAAGTTTGACGCGGGCGCACTGACTTAGGGCGAGAGAGGGTATGATAGCAGAGTGAAGTGTCACTTTAAGCAGCTCGAATCGCAGTGGCAATGGCAGTTCAAGGAGATATACCTGCTTATTCGGCAATATCTCAGAGAACACTCGAATTAGCGCCTTCAACTCATTTCTTGAAACCGGTTTTCCATGAATTTCAACATCTTCACTATTCATGGAACAGTCTTCATCTCACGTACTCCTGGCCTGGCTTCAAATTTGGTATTCCACTGAAACTCATTTCAATCTATATCTTGTAACCAGTAAGGTTGATCTTTGTTTGTCAGATAAATCTTTGTAAGATTAGAGGAAGTTTAACTAGAATTCTGCATTGATTTCGTCTTGATCATCTTGTTTGTTTCACGAAGCTTCGTTTTGTGAACGTTTCATTTGTTTTAGGGATTGCGGAAAACGGGTCAATTACAAGTTCGGACTTGTGATTTCGGGCCACCTAAATATAAATGGACGTGACATTCTCACAGAAAACAAAAGCCTGTTGTTAACCGACGTGAAAAATTGAAGGTTTTCAGTTCGTCGGGATGTTATTTTTTTATATTGTTTTTATGTATCTTGGCCGATTACTCGACTTGACAGATTTGGAATTTTTTTTTTTTTGCTTGAAACGATAGATTTCAGTTGGTCACGAGATGATTTTGGTGTTTATTAGTAACTGGTACAGCCGCTTTCAAAACTTATAATTTCGGCTATATTGACGTCGGTTATTTTTTGTAAAAAAAGTGATTATTGAATATTTTCGAAAAAAATATGCAGATAGGTTGCGCGGGACGGTATATCCCAATTGATTATGTCGTATCACTAACCATTTGTAGTGCAGCCTGCTTGTAATGAAAAACGGCATGGAAAATTACATATTAATAATTTTTCACAGGTGTCACATATTGCCATAATCTAATTGTATATTGCTGTATAAGAGCCCTATTGCCAGAAATGATTTCTAAAGATATGATATTTCTAGGTCGTAAAAATCTGGTAGTTACATCCCATATCCCAATTGCATTAAGACGCCTATACTTCAGATCCGTAGTTACACGCAATGTCATATATACATCACCTAACACCATTATATGGCATACTTGCCAAACACCAGCAACGACAGCTCACAACACTACAATTGTAGATTCACAGACAGGGTGTAAAGGTTGATAGTGAATCGTTTTAGTTTTTGGTTTAATGCGTTCTAGTTCCGAAGAGGTCATGTATATGATCGCTGCAGTGACCTCTCGAGGCACAAACAGAGGCTTTGATCACGCCGCCACACGCCGACAAGTGCTGTCAGGGTTGTCACAAAATTTTAAACGCTAGGTTTTACCAGCTGCTCTGCTTTCACGTGTAGTTGAAAATGAACTGCCTCTGTCTATCAGTCCACTGCTGATTATAGGCCTCTCTAGAGAGTTTCCTAATTTGCATGGGGAAAGAACGATCTCAAGAATATTTCCCATACAAATCCGGAAACGCTCTCGAAAACGGCACATCTCTAGGTATCCCCCATAGCTCGCCACAGACTTTAATCCTGCGCAGACCGCATCCGTCAACTGCCTGTTACCCTGACGTGGTCATAAATCCAGCTCTAGATCAGATGGGGTCCTGTATACATATGATCGCTGCAGTGACCTCTATAGGCAAAAGTAGAGCCTTTGATCACGCCGGCATTCGCTGACATGTGTTGTCAGGGTTGTCAATCTACAACATCACTACATTATTTAATATAGAATATTTAACTTTTGTGACCAGCTTTTTTTGCTTTACTGTACTATTCTATAAACATCCAACAACTATGTAAATAAAACAATTTAAACGGATTATATCGCGTATATTAATTATTTGAGCCTTCCTGACGTTTCAGTACCTTTAAAGATACCGTTGTCAAAGGTTGATTGAGAAAAACACAATTTTTCTCTGTCAAAGTTACATTTGTGCAAACTACCCATTTTGTAAATATTAATTTAAAATAAAGGTGTTCATACATGCCAGATGGGCCTAATGTGTAAAGACAGTTACACATGTGCCAGAAGGGCATTTATTATTTTATTTAAAATATCTACCAGCGGTTCACTAAAGGCTTACTGAGGAGAAAGAACCGCCAAAGAAAACTCCCAGATTGCCTTATTTATTACTATGAAATACTTTTAAACAAAAACTCTATATATACTACTTTTAACACTAATTTGTTTTACACCGTTCGAGGCCCAAGGTTTCCAGTCTTGTGTCTTGCTTGATCCTTGATAAGATGTACAACAGGATCCCAAGCCGGTGGTAATGACAAACCATCTTCTCTATTGAAATTGGGATATTTTTTGATTTCAATAGCCTCGCGCAACATTCTGGGAAAACGTCGTTTCTCCCTGGCAAGGATTGAAGTGTTCTCAAACTTAATTGAATGGTTTGGTTTGTCCATGATATGCTCGCAGACCGCAGACCTGTTGCAACGACGGTGCTTAACATCGGCTACATGCTCCTTAACCCGTGTAGCTATACTACGTTTCGTTTGGCCAATGTATGATAGACCACACTCGCAGTCCAGCTTGTAAACACCAGCACTCTGCAGAGGGATGCTGCACTTCACGGGCCTCAGGTATTGAGACATCTTCTTCATCGGCTTGAAATATGTTTCAATGGAAGCCTGTCTCAAGATGTTTCCAATCCTATCCGTGAACCCTTTCACATATGGCAGGACCGCAGGTTTACGCTCGACTGTAGGAGTCTTCACACGGGGTTTCTGGTTGGGGGTTGGTTGCAAGTGGATGGTGTGGCTATGGGGTCTCCAGTATCTCCTGTTGTCGCCGATATCTTCATGGAGGACTTCGAGGAGAAAGCACTCTCATCGTCACCTGTCAAGCCGAGGGTCTTTAAAAGATACGTAGATGATACCTTTACTATTTTACCTAAATCTAGTGTTTCAGTTTTCCTAGGCCATTTAAACTCCAGTCATGAGAAAATAAAGTTTACAATGGAGTTAGAAAATGACAATTCACTAGCCTTCTTAGATGTCAGTGTGTTGAGAAGGTCTGATAATACAATAGGTCATACTGTGTACAGGAAATCTACTCACACTGATAGGTATTTAAATGGCAAATCACATCACCATCCTAATCAACTTGCTACAGTGGGTAAATCTTTGTTTCAGAGAGCCAAGGGAATCTGTGACGACCAAAATTTGACTGATGAACTACAGCATGTCAAGCGTGCGCTTTGGGCCAATGGGCTCAAGATACCACGCCTCAACCAGAAACCCCGTGTGAAGACTCCTACAGTCGAGCGTAAACCTGCGGTCCTGCCATATGTGAAAGGGGTCATGGATAGGATTGGAAACATCTTGAGACGGGCTTCCATTAAAACATATTTCAAGCCGATGAAGAAGATGTCTCAATACCTGAGGCCCGTGAAGTGCAGCATCCCTCTGCAGAGTGCTGGTGTTTATAAGCTGGACTGCGAGTGTGGTCTATCATACATTGGCCAAACGAAACGTAGTATAGCTACACGGGTTAAGGAGCATGTAGCCGATGTTAAGCACCGTCGTTGCAACAGGTCTGCGGTCTGCGAGCATGTCATGGACAAACCAAACCATTCAATTAAGTTTGACAACACTTCAATCCTTGCCAGGGAGAAACGACGTTTTCCCAGAATGTTGCGCGAGGCTATTGAAATCAAAAAATATCCCAATTTCAATAGAGAAGATGGTTTGTCATTACCACCGGCTTGGGATCCTGTTGTACATCTTATCAAGGATCAAGCAAGACACAAGACTGGAAACCTTGGGCCTCGAACGGTGTAAAACAAATTAGTGTTAAAAGTAGTATATATAGAGTTTTTGTTTAAAAGTATTTCATAGTAATAAATAAGGCAATCTGGGAGTTTTCTTTGGCGGTTCTTTCTCCTCAGTAAGCCTTTAGTGAACCGCTGGTAGATATTTTAAATAAAATAATAAATGCCCTTCTGGCACATGTGTAACTGTCTTTACACATTAGGCCCATCTGGCATGTATGAACACCTTTATTTTAAATTAATATTTACAAAATGGGTAGTTTGCACAAATGTAACTTTGACAGAGAAAAATTGTGTTTTTCTCAGTCAACCTTTGACAACGGTATCTGTAAAGGTACTGAAAGGTCAGGGAGGCTCAAATAATTAATATACGCGATATAATCCGTTTAAATTGTTTTATTTAAATGTGTGACAGTCGCGGAAACCGAAGAAAATATTATCCAACAACTAACTCACCATAACGATATAAGAGCCCAAACTCAGTAGTTTAACATTATTTTATTATAGAGTTCCATCATCGGACCAACACTATGGTACCATATATTATCGAAGTGTCATCGAAGTTACGTAGGTGTGCCAAATTTCAGCTCAATCAGGTTGTGGGCAGATTGCTTATAAATTCAATCGCAAGATTTGACCCGAACATACATCCAAAGTGAAATAAAAGCTTGTAAAATAATAATAATCTGATTACATTCCAGTAACCTTAAAGGTCACAACTCTTTTCCGTAGAAAATAACTTTATTGCACAGATAAAATTAGTACAAATGGCGGACCTAATGCCATAAGGCATTCTCTACCCGTCAACCATAGTTAAAATTGCAATTTATTTACAAGTTATTCAATTTGAACAAAGTGGCAACCCTGTTCCGGTAGGCCTTTGATGCGATGTGTAATGCTGCGGATGCTGCCGTGTAAGGTGTTTTCTAACTTTGTGATCCTGTTTACCGATGCCACTATACCCTAGTAACCCTCTCGCTGCCTGCAATATGCAAACGTGGCGTAGCATTAATCACTAATGTTTAAACTAGCTGTAGCCCGCGCGAGATATTTATGAAATAGCAGTTTATTTTTAACCCCATATCTCCGCCATTTTGAAAAAATCCCAAAAACTGACTCGACATAAAAATTCTACATACTTAGGTAACAAACCTACTCACAAAATTTCATGAGAATCAGTCGAAAAATGAAGCTGGTATAAGAGAACAGCCGGAACTACGATCATCCGAACGTCTGAACATCTAAACAATGAACATCCAAACAATGAAAATCCAAACATCCAGACATACGAAAGAAATTTTGGCGAAGCAGAAACAGAGACGTTTCCCTCGCTTCGCTCTCTCGTTCAACTATAAATCGCTTGTTTTTAGCCCGTTCATTAGACTTTATTGTAATGGTTGGCAACCTCAAGAAATAGTCCTTTATGCAACTGTTACGTAATAAGAGGTCTTAAAACACGAGTGAGGTTTTACAGATACAGATAATAGGGTCACACGATTGTTTTAGGGCCTAATTATGTACATGCATTCACTTACTTTATCTACACATATTCGTCATCATCTCATACATTTTCTTTAATTTTAAATGTATTTCATCTGAAAACAAAAGGAAAAACAAAAAAACAGTAAATAAAAAACTTACCTAAACTAAATACTAGCAACTAAGCGAAAATTAAAATAAACTAAAAAAAATAAAAAAATTGCGACCTGCGGGATGGTACCGAAAACGCTAGCAGCATTTCCTCGCTGAACAGCTATGCTGGTACGTTGTGCGAGGAAGCTGCCAGCTCTGCGGTAAGCCTTTTGTAGGGCTCTTGGAGGTTGCGGATGCTAGGACCATTTTTTAATGTAAATACGAAGTACTCAGTACTACCTGTTATTCGACCCCACCGGTGGTGGCGGGGTCGCCATAACATCATCATATATCGTAATGTTCTGAAATAACATCACTGATGTCCTGCCTCCATGCCCCACTGTCGCTGCGAAGTGATGTATGTAGGTTTTCCTTTTGTATCTGAACGTGCTATGGTATTTATCTACACTCATATTATGATATTACCCATATTGTTAAATTGCCGAACGTACTCTTAATCTTCACTAGATGTAAAAGGAAATAAACACGATTTTAGTACATTACTGTATGATATTATTAGTTAGTTTTGTTAAAGTCAAAGCAGTTTCGGTACCAGCTGAAAATCTATTCAGATTTTGATCCGACTGACCTTACAGGCAGGTATATTTTCTTAATATTCATCATAGATACTAAAATATATCTGGGAAATTTTAAAATTGCATGTAAGTAATTGCAATAGGATATACCCCAGCCCTTGCCTGCTTGACTGAACTCATTACAAAACTAAATGAAAATGTAGCAAACAAACTTGACTTTCTAATCGAAGATTTCTCAAAGCAAAACTTAAGAGACAGTTTTACCATGCAATCTCGAAAAAAATACGGTCATTATATAAGGTCTTAACTCACACGCTATTGCTAGTAATATACGTTCTTTCGCGTCACTCAAAACGATAGCAACTACAAAGACCTTTGAGCATACTTGCCAGGCTACTAGCCTGGCTACTCGGCCGATCCACTTGCTTTGCGAGTGATTAGCATCGGGTCTAATGAGGCGAGTGGATTAGCACCTCGTTGCATCGTGAGCCTCCGATAAAGAGCGAGGCTAAGTGGCCTTATGAGGCTTTGTTCAAGGAAATACCGACACGTTAAACCAAAATTAGTTACTCTGAACTAAGAAACTTAACATTAACTTCAGCGTTCACGATTAAATATTATTTTTTGGATTTTCATAATTATTGCGTGTATAGCATTGGATTTTCGGACGTTTCAGAGGCATTAAATATTCTGTGTTCAAAGAGTACACTGACTGAGAAGAACGTAATTTTTCTTTGTTATTACGTCACAATATACCATTATCAAGAGTTAACGTAGCAGTACTCACTAGCGACAGCATAAACGATTTGTATGGAGAATAGTGCATCTGTATATAAAATCTCATGGAAAGGGTATACAGACAGAACACTTTACGGGCACGTCTTTGGATATAAGGCCCATCTAGCATGTATTTGCATACTTTTATTTTATATCCGACTACGACGAATCAAAAAGAATGTGACTGACACAATATGTAGGTACCTTTGACAGAGAAGAACTATAACTTTCTCATTCTAATGTTTGTATTTTTATGGTATCTACCTATTTAACTAATCTCTCCTTATTCCATTGCATAGTAGCAATTCGCACGCAGCGTTAATTCTTGGCGGACAGATCAAACCAGCTTATTTTTATGAACTGTCTGTGTAACTCTGTCTGTTACCACTTCACGTTTAAACCGCTGCACCAATTTAGAGGAAATTTGTTCCATATATACTTTGATTCCTGAGGAAGGACATAAAATAAAGTAGAAAGTTGTACGCGGAAGTACTAATTCTACGCATAATAAGTCGCGGACGAAAGCTAGTAGTACCAACTATAAGTACAAGACAACAGGACAGTGTCCAAATGGCGACATATGGCGCCCCAATAGTGTAAAGGTTACAGGGGACAAACAGCACAGTGTAATCTGTACACGGCGGACAAACAAACACGACGGACCTTCATTCAAAATTCTCAAAAACCGCGCCGTTGTCTCGCTTACATAAATATTTGCTCTGGCCGGTTATTGGTGGTACAGTCGCGTACGGTGGTATGTGAGCTATTTTTTATTAGGGGCCAGGTTTTTAGGTACTGAGTTTTAGTCATACAACCAATAAAACAATTAAAAAATCGCAAAAAGACTGGTCGACACCACGGGGTCGAAGAGCAGCTTCCTCGCTCAACGTATTAGCGTTGCCATTGAGCGAGAAAATGCTGCAAGCGTCTTCGCGGGACTATGCCAAAGGGGCCCGATATTTAGTCCTTTTTAATATGTAGTTTAATCTTTCTGTTTAAGCATATATTTTAGTTAGTTAAGTTTTTATTTTATAGGTTACCTACTTAAATTAAAACATATAATATACTAATAAAATATAGGTTCATAGTAGGCGGCTTACTAACAAATGAGAGTTCCTTCCGTAGGTAGTGTGTAGACGACAAAATATTTCTCATATAGGCAGTTTAGTTCGGAATAAATTGGGGTGACTTTGGAGCCAGTCGTAGCAATGCGCTCGATCCATCATTCATTTTACACAAACAACCAATAAAATACAGTTCTTAGGCAGTTTTTATGAAGTTAAATAAAGAAAACATTCTGTGTAGGGTTTATCCTGTAATTAATACAAGTAAGATGGCTCTTTCTTTTGATGGAAGCCACAGGATAAAATAATAATTACACTTTTATTGACGCCTCTCGTCTTCAATAATAAAATAAAATAACTATTCACCCAACAACTACAAGGAATTCGCTAAATAGGTAATAACAATCACTTGCTTTAATTTTGAGATCAATGAAACTGTATTTTCCCTATGGTTGACTGGTAGAGAATGCCTTATGGCATTAAGTCCGCCATTTGTACTTTTACTTTTGTATTTTGTGCAATAAAGTTTAAATTAATAAATAAATATTTTCCCGTAAAAAAAGTACACCTTCCACTCCAGTATCTCAAACATAATCAGCTTTACGTACTTTGCATACTTTTTATGAAATGATATCGGTGAACATTCATAAAAAAAATACACCTCCCTTTTTGGAAGTCGGTTATTAGAAAAACGCGAACAATAACGTTGACTTTGATAAAATATATTTATAATTTTTTAATATAGTTATATGTATATTAAGTTACATTATTTCGAAATATAGATGACGATTATTTTATTTTGACATCAGCGGGCCTATGACGCAACCATCATAGGCCCCCAGCAGGTCTATTGACTTGTCTGCTCGACTGTACCTACAGAGCACAAATCTTTTTCGCCTCGCAATAGACTTCGTCCGCCCGGTATTTGCAGGTATACTGTGGTTTTACATAACGAACAGATTACGTCTTTACTCTCTGGTTTTCGGGGATAGTGAGTATATGTATATACATATATTTATATATATACTAGCGACCCGCCCCGCCTTTGCACGGATGCAATACTGATACTAAATATACTATGCATGTATTTTACATATACCTAACTATATAAACCTTCCGCTTGAATCACTTTATCTATTAAAAACAAACCGCATCAAAATCCGTTGCGTAGAAAGATCTAAGCATACATAGGGACAGACAGACAGCTGGAAGCGACTTTGTTTATACTATGTATGTAGTGGTTGTATTTGGGCCGTATCAAAGTGATATGGCAATGATATTACCAGCAATAGTTTTTATTTAGAGTCGTTATAACATTAGGTTAGTTTGAATGTAATCGACGCTCTCGGAGGCAATATATCAGTGGACGAGGAAATATTCTAGACTCACGGCAGTTCGCGAAGCAAAACAGTGACACACGTGGGTAATTTCCATTTCGGCCCACTTTTGTACTTAGTGAGCTAGAAAGTAGAAAGGCTTCCGTACATTTGAATGTATTCTCAAATTCACTGCTAAGATTAATAAACAGCTTTTTAGGGTTCCGTAGTCAACTAGGAACCCTTATAGTTTCGCCATGTCCGTCTATCTGTCTGTCTGTCCGCGGCTTAGCTCCGTGATCATTAGTACTAGAAAGCTGAAATTTGGTATGAGTATGTCTATGTATAACGCCAACAAAACGGTAAAATACAAACTAAAAAAAACTTTTCTTCGGGTACCTCCCGTACCTGACTTTTTTTTCCTTTCAATACTAGTGTGTGGGGTGTCGTTGAATACGTCTTTTAAAAGTAATAGGGGTCTCCGAACAATATTTTTTGATGTCAGCAGTTTTGTAAATATTCGCTCCGAAAATAAAAAAAAATAGCGTCCCCCCTCTAACTTTTTAAACACGGGTCAAAAAATTATGGGAAAATTCATGAAAATGAGGCCTTATAATTACTTTCAATGAAAACTATATTGTGCAAAATCGGTCAAGCCGTTTTTGAGTTATCGCAAAAATTCATAATTTTCTTTAAAATGACGTAAGTGCCGCGCGGTGTCCTTATACTTCGAACGTTACACATATTAGTTAAGTGCCATACTGTATTAAAACATTTCGCTTAATCTGGCTCGTGTAATCGATAACTTCCAGAAGGTAATAAGTAATTACCGTTACTTTGGCGTTTACGACTTTTTTGTAGAGCTTGAAATCTTTCTCGTAATTTTCGTCTATTGTGAAGGAAGGGTAACTACGGAACCCTACACTGAGCGTGGCCCGACATGCATTTGGCCGGTTTTTTCTAATTACTCGAGTAACATCGTAGAGTTCACCGCATTCTCGAACGATACCCAGGTATGGTTGCATATATACGTCATATCTATCTGCATAGATGCAGGCTATATCTGTATATATATATAGCCTGCATTCCTCCGTGTATGTACACACGTCCGATTCCCTGTGTCGTTAGCGTGTCGGTGCGAGATCGCCGTGTGACAGAAATATACAAATCCAAAAACCGCTTAGCACTTTTATGGGTGCGGGATGTTCGTGGAAACATGGTTTTCCTAGGTACTAGGAAGCGTACAGATGTTTGTGCATTTGTTAGGTAATTGTTGAAATTCTTTTTGCGCCTCTTTACACCTCTCCTCTTCTTGAGAACCGCTGCTAGCCTCAGACTTTCAAAGTAAAGCTACTAGTAAAATAATAATGTTCATTTGGTATCTACTTGTATGTTATTCCGCACCTAATGCTAGTTTCTAGATGGCCCCATGATTGTCTGGTAAATAATGCCTTATGGTATTTAGTCCGCCATTCGTACTTTTCTGTATTGTGCAATAAAGCTTCAATAAATAAATATATTTGTAGGGCATTTCCTGGACTTAATGGACTTATTCCTCTTTGAAATTCAGAAGAGACCTTTGCTATCAGCAAAGACGATACTTATACTATATAATCAACAAATGAAGGTTAAGCTAAGAAGCATAGGCTAAGTCACATTTGCAAAATTACTTACAGACAATTGAAGTCGTAAAATTGTCTTATGGCTGTGTGGCGTACGCACACGTAATTAAAAATATACCAAAAATTTCGGGATCCAGCAAGTTTTACCTACCCCTGTTTTAGATAGTCATGCGATGAACTCAGAATTTTTGACCATAAACTACAAAAAAAAACTGAGCTAGTTTTTTCTCTTGCCAAATGTTTTTTTTTATAAATCAGATAATTTGGATAATGTGAGGCCGACATTTTAAACCTCGCCAATTAAGCCTATTTTTCTTGTTTAAACGGACACGATAGTACCTTTTTTATAAGAACTCTCGAAATAGTACATATATTTAATTGAAATATAGCTTTAGTTAGACCATACTATGGATTTCATGACAAACAAATTTCATTTAAAGCAATTTTAACTATTGGCAAAGCCCCTAGAGTGAATAACCCGTTGCATGAAATCTTTATCTACGCAGGTAGCTTCCCTTTTATGACGGACGATAATGAGCTACAAGACCAATACAACAGCCAGAATTGCATAGCGTGCCTTAAATGAATCGTACATAAGTAAAACCAACGAACTATACCTAGGGCACTGAATTAGTGAATGTCGCAGATCGTAAATGTTTGTGTTTTTAACTGTGTTCAAAAAAGGAGGAGGCTCTCAATTCGAACTATTTTTTTTTTGTATGCATGTTACTTGATATCCCCGAGAACCGTGAACCGATTTTAAATTTTTTTTTTAATCGAAAGTGTATAACTCCGAGTTGGTCCCGTTGGCACTAAGTCGGGATCTGATGATGGAATCTTGGAGAAATCGAGGGAACTCTTCAAATGTTATAAGGACATGTACGGCGCTTTCGGTAATTTATTGATAAAGTCAAGAATTTACATTCAGTAAATAGGATTTGGTGTAGGGAAACTGATGATGAACACCACAGATGGCCACTAGAACTTTTATATGAATCACTAAAAAGCAAGAAAAAAAAATTTTTTAACAAAAAAAAGAACCGAGTTCAGTAAAACTAAAAAGCCAAAAATAACCCGTTCAAGTACAGATTACATTTGACTCACCCTTCAAAGTCGGTGCCAAACCTCGCGTAAACTATAATATATAAAAAAGAACTGAGTGGTTTGGGATCGACTTCGAAGGGTGAGTCAAATGTAATCTGTACTTGAACGGGTTGTTTTTGGCTTTTTACTCAATACTCAATACTCAATCATTTATTGCATTCCACAATGATAGTTTACAGGATACTAGGTAAACTTAAGTTTCATAACAGTTACATAATAGTGAACTTAATTGTGGACCCTGTTGGGCACAGCAAATTCCGTGAAGAGAAGACGACTTATTAAGTAAACACTTTATGTAAAATTAAATTTTTTGGAACTTGCATATACACAATGCAATGCAAATTATTTGGAATTGTACCTACTTAATATTCAATATACTTTATTTAATTTATTTTCTATCTTTATATTATATTATAACATATTAGAATATGTACTCGTATATGAAGGAATTTAAGTGCTTTTATGTTTATTTATTTTACTGATTATTTATCTATTGTAGTTTTTCCTCTAAGTATTCTCTTAGTGTATAATAACTTTTATTTATAAGGAATTCTTTTAACAGTTTTATGAATGTATAATATTTTTTTTCCGACTTTATTATATCTGGCAGTTTATTATATACTTTTATGGACATGGTATAGGTTCCATCAGAATGCATTTTAAGTTTAGACGAAGGTAACATAAGTTTTTCCCTATATCTGAGCTGGTGAGATGTGGGTATGTCTTCGCGGTTCTTATAGTATTCGGGATAATTTCGTACGAACTTACAAATCTCTAGAATATATAACCCAGTCAGCGTTAATATTTTCTGTTCCTGGAAATGGGGTTTACAACTGTCGGTGTTGTCAATATTTACTTTTATGCGAATAAGTTTTTTCTGTAGAGTAAATAAAGATGGTACGTCTGTGCTATTGCCCCAAAGGATTATACCGTAGCTGAACCATGCATTAGCATAAGCATAGTAGGTGGGAAGTGCAGTCTTTATGTCAGTAGATTTTTTTATTTCGCGGAGTGCATATACATAAGATGAAATTTTTGTTTTTACGCTTTCAATATGTATTTTCCAGTTTACATGTGTATCTATGGTCAAGCCGAGTAATGAAAATTTATTGACTACATCTAACTTTTTATTTTTATAGGAAAAATCTATTTCTAAAGATGTTTTTTGGCGTGGGTGGAATACCATTATTTTAGTTTTTGTAAAGTTTATTTCTAGGTTCTGGTCGCTAAGCCAGTTGTTAGTTTTATCTAGTATTGATTCAAGTCTGTTTTTTATGTTTATATTGTTTTCACATGTTGTTAATATGGAAATATCGTCGGCGAACAGGACACATGGTTCATCCATTGTTTTGGGGAGGTCATTTATGTATAAAATAAACAAAATACATCCGATCACGCTCCCCTGTGGGATGGAAGCACCAGTTGTCCTGTTATCCGAACGGATTCTCATTATTTGGCCAGTACTGTTATCAAAGTATTCCATTTCTATGCACTGCTGACGATCTTTTAGATATGACGCGAACCATTTATGTGCTATTCCGCGGATCCCTAATTTATACAGTTTATTAAGTAGGATGTCGTGTTGGACTTTTTCGTAAGCTTTTGACATATCTAATAATATTCCGACGGCGTACTTTTTTTTATCGAGAGTGTTCAGGACTTCTTGGATGTATTTGTAGACCGCTAGAGTCGTGGATCGTTTTTTTCGAAATCCATGTTGGCTGTCATCTAAGATTTTAAATTTTTCGCAGAACGCATAAACGCGGTCGCACATGGCTTTTTCAAAAATTTTCGAAGCAGTGGGCAGCAGAGCTATTGGGCGGTAATTGTTTGGGTTGGTTTTTTGACCTTTTTGTGTGTGTAGGTTTAACTATTGCTTTTTTCAATAGGTCTGGGAATACCCCTTCGTCAAATGACTGATTTATTAAGATTGTTAAAGGTAATGCTAGCTGATCCGCACATTGTCTTAACAGAGATGGGGGAAGTTCATCTAATCCGTAACTATTTTTATTTTTTAGATTTTTAATATATTTATGTATTTCCCTGTAGTTCACAGGGCTGAGAAATATGGAATTTGGTATTTGGTTTAGCACAGGCTGACTACAGGGTTCGTTACCCTGTCCGTTGGCCGTGCAGCCGGTTTTTTCACCTACAGAAGCGAAGAAGTCATTAAAGTAATTTGCTACTTTTTTTGGATCAGAAGACAGCGAGTTGTTTATTTGCAATATAATGTTCTTTTTCTCTCTTTTTTGTTTTTTGTTACTACGCTCTCTAATAATATTCCACATAGCTTTAATTTTGTTGTCAGATTTTTTAATTTTGTTGATGTACTGTATCTTTTTTGCAGTGGCTATAGTTTTTTTTAATGTTTTTTCATATTTTTTGTAGTATTCTCTAAGTACATGGTTATTAGATTTTAATGATAATATTTTTAGCAGTCGTTTGTTTTTACATGAGATCTTAATACCAGGTGTCAGCCATTTTTTTCCTATAATTACTTTTTAATTTAATTTTTTTCTTTGGTATACATAGTTTTAAGGTGTTAGTTAGTATTTCACTATTTTAGTTTTACTGAAGTCGGTTCTTTTTTTTGTGTGCCATAAATATGCGATCTGGAGCTTTACGAATTACCGCGTGGTTTGTCTAAAGTTCTACATCTAGCATTAGCTAGGAAGGGAAATTTTCCCCTACTTACCTAGTATCACTGACGTAACATATACCTACCTAGCGCTGAAAATACAAACCTTCGGGCAAAGATTGTCGGAAGCTGGGTAGATACGTGTGTGACTAGTAATTTATGTAGATGTTTTTGTTGTTAGACCATGCGTGAGTTCTTAAGTAGGTATATGTAAGAAAAGGAATTTTACTTGAAGTAAAAGTAGTACGTCGAAGTAGTTATTTTCAAATTGAAATAATATGGGCATTCAAGATAAATTTTCTGTAGGCATTACTCGATTAGTAGGTAATCATTCTGCCTTTTTAACTCCACAGCAATTGGGCGATTAACAAGCCACCAAAGACAATGCATAAGTCGGTGTATTGACCTTCTATTAGAATGGAAAAAAGGAATAAGAATGAGTAAATTTACCAGTTTTTGATTTGTTTAGACCGTTTATTAGAATAATATGAAAATGATACTTATGTACCTAAGTGTAAAGTATGCAAATTTTACTATGTACTACTAGACTGTCTGAATGCGGGTACTATTTTTGATATTTATTTTTTCACATGGCCACTTCCACAGGATAAACAAGCCAGTGTTTCGATCGTTTATTAGAGAATAGGGAGAAAAAAGGAATGAAAATGTTGCATATTTTAAATATTAGATTTAAGGAACCAGAAACCTTAAGAAATCGGACTACTTTTGGATATTTGTTTCTGGTACATTTTTCGATTAGTAGACAATAATTTCCGCCTCTTTAACTCCACAACACTTTAGGGATTACCCAGCGAAGCAAGACAATGCATAAGCCGGTGTTTCGGCCGTTTATTAGAATGCACACAATGCTCACTACACCGGATCGCTTTCGTTTTATTTTTAATATTAAACCCCCCGGCGACGGTTTGATAGCACAGAGTAGGGTGGAAACAGAGTGTATTACCAACCTTTTCCTTATCTATAGTATTACTAAATTCTACATTTGTATTGAAAATCAGTTTTTATGGAGAGGAGTCATGATTTCAGGAAAAATCTTAATAGCGTGATGCAAAATCTTCATTTGTTTTGTATGGGCACGCGGCGCCATGCTAGCGTTGCGCCTTCTGTTTTCATAATTTCCTTTATCCTCTCATCACGCTGAAACAGCTGGACAGACATTAGCCAATTTATGTACAGGGGTAGTTGGACATCCAAAGATAGTTTTAACTCAACTACTGTATAAAAATCCGCTTACGAATTTTCTAGAATTTGTCCTAGAAACTTGTAATAAGGCCTCTAATTAAAGGAATTTTTTGGATGTCCTCAATTAGCAATATCTCACAGCTTGGACAGCAACTACATGTGAGATATTAGCTGCACTAAATAACACTGACAAGTTGATGACATTTTATAGCTCACGCAAGATATGAAATGCCCGTGCAGTGACTAAAAAAATAATGACAATATTATATAGACAAGTTAAGAAGAAAGCAAAAAAAAACTCACCAGTGACTTTCTTTTTCGTAAATCATACTTAAAAGAGCAGATTATATTTTATAACTAATTAGTACATAATTACATTGGTACACGTCAAGGAGATGTAACAGTGTGATCCATTTATTTGCGTAGACAGCGCTACGCTCATTCGTAGACGTTCGTAGCCGTAGCCATTGTGTTATAGGTTACATTTTATTTTTAAATGCTTAAAGTTGTATGTAAAACAAAAAACAATAAATAGCTCAATAAAAGAATTTTCCAAAAAACACATTACATTCACCTCGTTGCCTTTTTAGGGTTCCGTAGCCAAATGGCAAAAAACGGAACCCTTATAGATTCGTCATGTCTGTCTGTCTGTCTGTCTGTCTGTCCGTCTGTCCGTCCGTATGTCACAGCCATTTTTTTCCGAAACTATAAGAGCTATACTGTTGAAACTTGGTAGGTAGATGTATTCTGTGAACCGCATTAAGATTTTGATGCAAAAATAAAAAAATAATAATAAATATTGGGGGCTCCCCATACTTAGAACTGAAACTCAACATTTTTTTTTTCATCAAACACATACGTGTGGGGTATCTATGGATAGGTCTTCAAAAATGATATCGAGGTTTCTAAAACCTTTTTTTTCTAAACCGAATAGTTTGCGTGACAGACGCTTCCAAAGTAGAAAAAAGTTGGTCCCCCCCCTCTAACTTCTAAAATAAGAAAATGAAAAATCTAAAAAAAACATATGATGTACTTTCCTATAAAAACTACCAACGAAAATTGTTTTGAACGAGATCTAGTACGTAGTTTTTTTTTAATACCTATTAATACCTAACTTTGCACCTAATTTATATGGGGCGCTATACATACCAGGTGCAAACTTAACTTAACCACTTAGGGATGGAGTGTTTGTACGGAACCCTCAGTGCGCGAGTCCGACTCGCACTTGGCCGGTTTTTTCAACCGACTTCAAAATAGAGGAGGTTCTCAATTTGGCTGTAATTTTGTTTTTAATGTTGGTTACCCAGAACTGCGTAATTTATGAACCGATTTCGAAAAAAAAAAAATTGTTTGAGAATAATCATCTCCAATTTGATCCCATAAAATTTTGGTAAAGATTTGATGACGAGATCCGTAAGAAATCGAGGGGTCTCCACAAATATCATACGCACATCTATGACGTTTTCGGTAATTTTTACAGTAACTCGTTCAATTGTTCTTGGTTATACAAATTTTCTTTGTTGCAGTCGGTTATTATATGCGGAAAAGTGATTATAGGTGATAATTATGTAGGTCTATCGCAATATTTATTATATTTTTTTGTGTACAACCGCGAGAGAATAACGTGTTATTTTGCATAATCCTAGTTCGTAACAAAATCTGCAGGATTGTAATTGTAACTTAATTTTTTTTTTAACAAAACACGAAATCCCATCGGAATATCGATATTCCAAATCGTTGCTGTCTCTGTTTTTGATTACTCTAGCTTTCGTTTCTGCGCAGCTTGGTGGAGGGTCCTTCAGGCTATTATTGAGACCAGCCTCCTCGTGTCTCCTTCTGCCCTGGTTCTCTATTCCATGCACACAAAGTAATGCAGTGGCGATGTCGTTAGTTTCTCGTCCTTTCACATTTGAAGATCATCATCGTCATTATTATCATCATTATTGTCATCATAATGATCATTATCATCATCATCATCATCATCATCTAGTTTATAGCGGAAATCTGCAGGATTGTAATTCTTACCCAAAATATATTTTCAACAAAGCACGAAATCCTATCGGAATATAGATATTCCAAATCGTTGCTGTCTCTGTTTTTGATTACTCTAGCCTTCGTTTCTGCGCAGCTTGGTGGAGGGTCCTTCAGGCATTGAGACCAGCCTCTTCGTGTCTCCTTCTGCCCTGGTTCTCTATTCCATACGCACAAAGTAAGGCAGTAGCTATGTCGTTAACTTCTCGTCCTTGCACATTCGATTCATCAGCATTATCGTAATCATATTAGCCTACAGACGTCCACTACTAGACACCGGCCTTGCCCTAAGTCCCCCAAAGCGATCGGTCGTGCACCGCTCTCATCCAATTGCCTCCCGCGATCCGATCCAGATCGTCGGTGCACCTTGAAGGCCCTTGTTCTTGGAGGCCCCACGCTGCATCTTGCCACTCAAGAACCGCGATGAAGAAAGTGACGATTATAATATATTTATGAGGTTTTTGTCGGTGAAGCAATTTCCAAGTTTTCTATCCTTAGTCCTCTTTTTGATAGACCTATCGGTCACTGCTTACTTTTCCAAACATCCGATTTGATCTGTAATAAAATAATATAGGTATTATAATATATCAATATACTAAGTATAACAATTAGACTATTTTGATCCTCTGTTTTCACATTGGCATCGTAATATCACTCGCTGAGACATGATTCGATTTATAAAGTTGATATATTTTAAATGTTGGTATTTGTGCCACAATAAGTGATTTAAAAGTTCAAAAGTACACATCGTTAAATAAAAGATAGAGGTATAGTGATGAAACGTCAAATTTAGCTCCTGTAAAATATTAAAAAGAAATGACAATTATTTCCTGTATAAATCTGTTCCCACTTCATAAATCAATTTAACATTTCTTGCAATATACGGCCCACGAAGAAGAAATTGAAGCAGTGATAAAAATAGAGCTGGAAGTACAAAACATGCTGAAAAAGCAGAGCATCACAAAAACAAAGCGAAAAAGAAAAGAGCATCAAGCTTTGCGATGCTCGTTTCTTTTTCACTTTTTTCTGATGTCCTATTTCCGAAACTGATGTTATTAAGGCGTCAGAAAGCAATTATGCGATGAAGACACTGTAAGTGTGTCAACATGGTACACGGAAAAAAAAAGTATCTTCATTGAAGACAAATCCTCTTCGTCAAGACAGGATTTGTTTCCTATATAGGTGGAAACAATGTTGTCTTTATTCAAGTAAAATATTGTTTCAGTTATATTGTCTTATTGCAAGACTATCGTTTTTGAAACAAGAATTTCATGTCTTGGATTTCAACTATCGGCCACTTTGTAAGCCCCACGTGCCCAGCCGATGGTTATCGGGACGGCGCGGCAATTTCGAGGATCGCGTGTGACCTGGCGAGCGGGCTAGTGTACAAGGTAAGGGTGGAAGCGAAGTAGTACAATAGCTGAGAATTTTCTTCTTCCGCTTCATTTCGCTGCTAACTACCCGAACTGACAGTTTTTTTAAAGAATGTGTCACTTGAATTACTAGAGGTGTCCACGTGTATAACTATTTTCTTTACGGTACCTAGTCGGGTAAAACTAATCTTTGGATGACCAGCTATCCCTATACCAGTAGTGGGAAAACAGTCCAGCACCTCTAGCACAACTGTGACACACCTATCTCTTCCTTCGCAGTACTGTGGGAGAGAGACGGGCGATGCTATGTCACGCAACAAGAGTCGCGAGGCATAGTTGTGCTAGACGGGCTGCCATTTCATTAGCGGACAAATATTTTTTTTATTAAAGATGGCGCCGTACGGCTGCGCGCCCATACAAACCCCGCATCGCGCTGTTAAGTTTTTCCCTGAACCCTCTCTATAGAAATATGTTTTTTCAATACAATTTTAGAATTTTGAACTTCAGACAAAAATGCTTTGAATAATCCTGCAAAGGTTAACATTATCCAAGCCCGCGATGATGGGCCAACGCCACAGCTCCACAATCCAATTTTGTTCAGATGAAATCAGCGAGCTCTCGCAAGTCTCGCAACCACTCATAGCGTAACAATGTTCAATGACCAAAGTCGTTTTTTAGGGTTCCGTACCCAAAGGGTAAAAACGGGACCCATTACTGAGACTTCATTGTCCGTCCGTCCGTCTGACACCAGGCTGTATCTCAAGAACGGTGATAGCTAGACAGTTGAAATTTTTACAGATGATGTATTTCTATTGCCGCTATAACAACAAATACTAAAAATAAAATAAAATAAATATTTAAGGGGGGCTCCCATACAACAAACGGGATTGGTTGCGTTAACTTTGCACCTCATTTGCATGGAGCGCTATACAAACCAGGTGCAAACTTAACTTAACCACTTAAGGATGGAAAGTGTTTGTACGGAACCCTCGGTGCGCGAGTCTGACGCGCACTTCCGGTTCTGTTTTTTTATACAAATAACTAATGAAACAAAGTTTTCAGGCGGCTTTGCAAAAATCAAAAGAGTAAATTTCTATAGTGTTTCTTTGTTTATTCCCTGTCATGGTTGCTTTTATCACGCGATAAACAAGTGACAAAGCATCCGTCACGTTTTGTCAAAACGTGAGTGTGAGGGACAGGATGCTTTGTCACTTACCTATTTGTCACGTGATGAACGCAACCATCATACACTGCAGCACCTCTAACACAACTGTGACACGCGACTCTTTCTCGCGCGAGATATACTACCTATCCCTTTCGGTACAGCACTGTCAGAGAGTGACAGGTGACGTTTTATCGCCCGACATGAGTCGCGAACCATAGTTATACTAGACTAGGGACACGCCCCGGCTTCGCACGGGTGCAGAACTGATAAATTATGCATGTATTACCTCCTCTCGAATCACTCTATCTATTTAAAAAACCGCATCAAAATCCGTTGCAGTTTTAAAGATCTAAGCATACATAGGGACAGACAGACAGCAGAGCGACTTTGTTATATACTATGTAGTGATGAGCTACCCGTTTAGCACAACTATGGTTCGTGACTCATGTCGCGCGACATAGCATCACCCGTCACTCTCTGACAGTACTGTACAGAAAGAGATACGTAGTATATCTCGCATCACATTTGTGCCAAAGGTGCTGGTCTCGCTAAAGTCTATCACTTGGGGACCCAAAAGGCACTAAGCGGTATCTAATGGCCGCGGATAACAAAGGCAATTACAAAGGTTATGTAAAGTTCAGCGCGCTAGCGCCGCATTGTTTCACCCTGTATTAACTACACATCTCATTTGCACTTGAATATTGTTTATAATCATACCCGTGGTATTCGGTGCATGAATGATTTCACACTTATTGTCGGCCTAGAGTTAAATCATTCGTGCACCATAAACCCCGGGATACCCCCCTACCTCTGAGAAAGGGCAATTCCACGAAAGGGTAACGCCGGTTCTTTTTTCTTTTATGTGTAAACTTAAGTCTTTATCTAGATAAGTGTTACTATTTATCTCAAATGTATTACAAAATATTGTCAATATGCGTCAGAATAAAAACACGCCAATAAATGGTACCTAACTTGCGTTACTCTCTGTCATGGAAACCCGGAAACTCGGAAAACGCCACAAAACATCAAAAACAGCAAATAAACTGATAATTTTGACGTTTACATTCATTAAAAATCTATGCTAATTTAGATAATCTCAAAACTTTAAACAACATATTGGGTTAATACCAAACATGGACAGGTGGGGTAGCGTGGGGTTCAGAATTCAAAGTTCGAGCAAACACGCGTGCAAACACTAAGCCATCTGGCCCGTTTGCGATGTTGTTTGACTACTTCACTCCTGGCGCTACGAATTGGGGCAGTAAAAATGTGATTGGGTTAGAGATTCTAGTTCGAATTGAACGATATCACTATTTTTGGAATTATAAATCAACTTCTAGTGTCTTTGTTTGGCCCTATGGTTAGCTGGTAGAGAATGCCATTTGGCATTAAGTCCGTTATTTGTACTGACTTGTGTTTTGTACAGTAAAGTTTAAATAATTAAATAAAAGGTACAGTCAAGGAAATTTAAACGCGTACCTTTTTTGCTCTTATCACTTTAACTCTAAAGGTCAAATAGGTACACGTTTCAGTGTCCTATGTACATCCAGCTAGCCCTGTACCAAAATTCGTTAAAATGTGTCCAGCCATTTCGGCGTCAGGAGCGAACAAATAATTACGGTTTTTTATAGAATATTTTAGTCGATTCTATTTTTAATGTGGAAATTCCACATTTTTATTAAATATTAACTCAAATGTGACACAAAGTGACCCATTATATGTCTTGACATGTGTAATACAAGGATATTCGTGACGCCATGTCACTGACATAATACAATTAATTATAAAATTGTTGTCTGTGCATGATCACTAGGTACGAACACTACAAACATCCATTTAGAGACCTAAACGAAAGGTCACTTCGCGTGCCGACTTCGAAGTAACGCAGTAACAGTTGGCGCCGCGTGCTTGTCTTGGGGGAGTAATTGACAGCCTCAAGGAGCGCCTGGTGCAAAAACATGGTGAATTTCATCGCTGTCAAACCACTTGCCCGCTGTTTGCGCACGCAGGGCGGTCAATCGATAGTTTAATATGATAGTACTCAAAAGAAAATAAGGGTACCTAACTTTAATTCTACACACTTTACAGATTTGTCATTTTCTTATACAATTTTGTAAATATCAGTAAAAGGTAGCATCACAACAGTGGGTTGAGGCGGTTTTCACAATGCTCTGCATTCCGCTGCAAAGCAATAGAAAATTAAAATGCGATTTTTGTATACAAATCTAGATTCTGCAATGCAAATGAACCGCAGTATATGTTAAAGATAACATAGCCTACGTGATACCTTAGAGCTCAAGCGTACTAACTTTTCGGGAAAAGTAGTTGCAATTAGGACGTCACTAGTGCTCAACTCTAGTATGTGGTTTAAATTTAATTGGCAAAAAAAAATAGTACGAGTGTGAACTAAGGTATCGAGTTATCGCAAAAGTGCTTGTTGCGTAAACGACAAATAAAATTATATCCGTGACGCGGCAAAGCACTGAATTTGTTTTTAGGAAATTAAACTAGAAGATTACGTCAAGGTTTGGAATAAAATATGTCGAGCAATAGGTACTCAAATTCGACGTCAGTAACCATTCTGTAATCTAAATATTACTTTTTATAATATAGGGTGTCACGAACTACAAATTAAAATACATGAATCGCCTGACGTGGCCTAGACGAATCCATCACCGAATCGGTGACACATTATGTGACATGAACTACAAATTAAAATACATAGTTAACCTCTGCAAGATGAATCGCCTGACCGAATCCATCACCGAAAGCAGTTATCGTTTCGGTGACACATTATGTGACGCAGATTCTTAGCCACCTGGGATGAGTAAGAGTTTTTGAGAAAATTACAAAAACAGGTTTATAGGACTCCGTAAGTACCTACTCGTATAAATGGCAGCGAAGCGAACGCACACTACTAGTATGTACGAGTAGGTAGGTTATAATTTAATTACTCCTAACGCCATCTTACTTTTGCCAACTAACGATAGTTGCATAGTTGTAAGATATTGTTAGTAGTACGGCATCTATACTTTTCGATATATTGATATGGTACGTTTGGTATGGACTGATCGTAAATATTAACATAACCGTATTAAGCCTCTATTATGGAGTGTAAAAGGGAAGAGCACCATCTTCATATATCCAAAAGTGTCCGCTGAAAGGTGTTAAATTGGTGGCGCTACTGTGGCTGAAAGTAGTTTCGTTACTTAGCAATTTTAATAAAACGTACCTAATTCTGCGTTTTTTCTGTATACACTTATTTAAAGGAACTATGTAGGAATTACTCTGATCACCTTTAAATATGAAACTTTTCAATTGCGCTATTGCGTACGGCATTGGAGATTTTTGATTAGATTTGATTTTTTCAAAGATTCTCCTATGAAGGATGTTGCTCCTCTTCTTGTACACTCCATAGCCTCGTGTTCCTCATGTTAAATAATAACGAAAAGACTGTAAATGCGATATTTTATACCATAAATAAAACGCTTGACGATTTAAATTATTATTTTAGTTGTTTGCGATTTGTAGTTTCAGTTCTAAAGTATGTTTACCTACATATTCAATTCACCATTATTAACATTGTCAAAGATATAACCAACATTCTATATACTTAAATCCAAAATTACCCGAAGGTCCCCTTTGTTCCACTTTGAACTACCTAAAACCTTCAAATTACTAGTTATGTCAACACCGCGTTAGCATGCCTCAAGTGGTCCCAATGGGGACGCGTGTACCCGTGGCGTGCCGACTGTACCACTATACCCTAGGGTACCCCCGTACCCTGGGGTACACCCTGTTTATTGCGAGTGCGACCCTACCGTGCCTTTGTCTTCGCCCCAAATTGAATATATTATTAATTTAAATGATACCAAAAAAGGTTTGTTAATTTTGTATTGCGCAATCAGAATGTTGATTCAGACGTTTGTAATGAAAAGTTTCGTCAATATTTACGGGGAAAATAAGTTGTTACGTTAATTGTTTTTCGTTATTTCGAGGTATTTTGGTGGACTCCGGACTTCTTAGAATAATTCAATGAGGATAACTAATTGTATTATATAAATACAGTTCAAGTCAAAATTCGAAGCAATTGAGTGGACATTTACACACCAATTAACAAATAATTGGTGATATTAATCAGTATTTCTTGTCTTGCCTGTTTTATTTCTTATAAATATAGAATTTAACTGTAGCAAAAAAATTGCTCTTGATGTTTCAGACCTACTAGACCACAAAGCTATATACCTACTATTCATGCGATATTTCAGTAAATTCCACCGAAATCATAAATGTGAAAAAGGAAGCCAGTTCTCGAATTCCATTTTTTTAAGTGTCAAGTGTTGCACTTATTTCTAAATCAATTCAAATAACACATTATTTTCTAAAGTATTAATACTAAAAATGCTTTTTCGTGCCTAACTAGGTAGTTTTGCTTAAATTCACGAACAATTTATAAATTGCGCAGTAATTACCGTACTTACTGACAATTCTGCTAAAAGGATGGCAATATATCAAACAAAAAAATATAAAATAAAGGGTTGTAAAAAATAAATAAACAGCCTGAATTGTATATTAGGTAAAATTTTATAGGTATAAAAACTACCGATATACCTAAGAACATCCCTTCGTAGAATCCTAGATCGGCGCATGTAATTAAACCTAATAATAAGGGCTTAAATCATAACAATCACAACGTAAGGGGTGTGGACATATGGCCGACATTACTGGACGGTTTTATTAACTGCGCCTTGTCAATTTGCACGAGCCCCGGGCGAGGGATCGCGGCTAGAGCGTGTCCGCAATATTAACTAAAAATGTATTTTGTTAGCTTTTCCTGGGTTTGTTGGTTATATTCGGACATAGACGTTTTGATGGACTTTTTTTTTTAATTTCCGGATCGTGCGTATTTTAACCCTTTTTTGGAGAATAATATACAACACAATTTTATAATAGTATATCGTTTAATGCAAAAGCTGTTATTTAAAGCGAAATTTATTTAGATAATAATTTTAATGCGTCCAGTCATTTTCGCTTAATTTGGCCATAATAACATAAATAAATACAAATAGGTATC
The DNA here is from genome assembly GCA_947623375.1 of Apotomis capreana. Classification (NCBI taxonomy): domain Eukaryota; kingdom Metazoa; phylum Arthropoda; class Insecta; order Lepidoptera; family Tortricidae; genus Apotomis; species Apotomis capreana. The sequence continues at coordinate 14,686,435 of OX392516.1, forward strand.
CAAAAATCTAATATTTTTCGTTCCTCCAACAAACTTTCTACTTTATTTATATTTATTAAAATATCTTCAGATATATTGAATATAGAATACTACTCTAGAAAAAACTATAACTGCATTAAAAATCAAAACATCCCCTATACAAATCCTTAGCCGCAGGCGTTTAGCGCTGACAGCTATTGTTCGGTGCGCGGGAGTCGATGTTGAGACGAGCATAATTGATTTAGTTGCGCGTGAAATTCCCGTTTGAATGTCATTTTACCGCTCCGGTTATTTATAATAATAAATATTTTATAAATAATGTTTGGATGGTTATGAATGATATTGTGCATTACTACTGTATGATTGAGGTGAATTTGTTGAGGAGAAAAATTAGGTACCTATTGAGCAGTGAGCTTGCCGTTACGAAACGGCAAGCTCACTGCTTAATATTGGAAAAACATATTAAAGTAGGTACCAAGCTTTGTTATAATTCGTCAATTGAAATCAATAAGCTTAATTAATTATGCCCCAGAATTGTGTATTTAGGTTAATGATAATTTAACGTTGATTTGTACGGATTATATTTGACAGGTTTTTTCAATAAATGATCAATTAATAATAACCTTAATCAAAGTTAGAACTGTTCATCGTAATATGTGTATGTTATAATCATCTCAGAACGTTTCAGTGAATACAGACAGAGAGCCTTCTCCTTTATTGAAGTCGGTATAAAATATATAGTACCCAGTTCACTACGGCACCGCCCGTTTAGCATGTTGTCCACTTGTCCCACATAATTGCTAGAACATTTCAAGATAAACTGTAATTAAAACAATTAATACACGCATATCGTCTGTCCGTTTCCTAACACATAAATTCATAGAAACACATTATTATCTACTCGTATTTCATAAATCTACTGTATATCTACGTACCTACAATCAAATGAACCCAGATACGACATTGTGGAAAGAAAGATCAGTCGGGCTGTTCAGAATTTTGAATTTCGAAGTGTGGCGTCTCGTTCATTCAAATCATTTTTGATAGGAGGTAAAGAAGGATGGCACGATACGGCACACATTTCTACGAAAGCCCCTGATACGGCCTGGGTTCGTTATCTCGACAAGCTGTCCGTATGTCACTAGTCGCGATCGCGTTTTAATTATTCACCAAGATGTATGAACAGGTGTATACTATCTTTTTATTATAAAATGACGTATGTCAATATGAAAACGATGTGTGTTTACGATCTTTTTGACATGAAATATAAATGCTCTAAATACCGACGTTGTATGGGCTTGTTCGAGTTTAATTGTGGTTTTAGTTCTTGTAACAATTTGAGAGAGAATTCTGTTTTTTAAATACGTTGGGTAGAAAAGGTAAGAGGTATTCATATTATCCTGTCTTTTTTTCAACAGAGAAAACAATACAAGTACTCTTCATTGCACACCTCATAAAACAGATAGGACAGATAAAATGCAAAAACTATAATTAGAGGGCAATAAGCGACCTCTTTCTGACCACCTTTGGTAGTGGAGAACTTGAAATATGTACCTATTGTGTTGTGTGGGCGGTACAAAAGCAGAAAAAAGTTCTATCAAAAGATAGTAAATTGAAATGGCCCAAATATTCGTAAATATCTCAATCTGTTTAATTGCAGCGGTTTACGGCAATATGGCGCGCCAATTCGTGTCATGGCCAATATACCACTGTCTATCGAATTCAGCCCCAATTCCAGAGATAAAATCCCATCCCTCCTCACATAGGTAATTTTACGTTGCAACGCAAAGCCAACTTGTTAAGAGGCTATTTAAAATTTATTTTTCTCATATTTATGGCAAATATATTGATAATTTCAATCAAATTTTATAGTAAATAATACCTACTTTTCCTTGAGTTCTAGAAAGTAGCATAGCTATTTTATTAGGCTTTCATTGTGTGCAGTCGAAAAAAAAATAAAAAAAACAGTTTTTGCATGAATTTTGTCAAATTCGAGTAATTTTTGAAACTAAAATTATCAATGAAAAATTCGAGCAGACGTTTTTAAATATATACCAATAAATCGCAATAGCCCTGTTCTAAGCAGTTACATTGATATATGTTAAGAAACATGTTTGATCATAGAGAAAAATGTCTAGAACAATCAGCATTTTTGAACGGATAAGGAGCCTTCATCACCCAACTTCATATTCTAAGAATTATAATACAATTCCAAAACTGTATTCTGTATTGTAAACGATCTCGGAACAAAAATTACATATGTGCATACGAACTGGCATACGAATCACAAAATATGTTATTCATATATGTTCTGAAATATGGCTATTGTGAAACTTGTCGCTTATTCGCGATGTTGCATGTGTGTGCGACGCATGCGCCGAGCTTGTCCGCGACTCGTGTCTCGTCCGCAAACATGCTCTGGTTTCTTTATAAGAACCGCTAATTACATAGCTAAGTAAAATGCACTTAGAAAACTCCCGTAAGTGTTAGACATAGCAGACATGGTAAAATCCATGTGTGTTGTGTGCATCCCAACCATTCACATTGGAATGAAATGAAATGAAATAATTTATTCAGTAAGTAGGCCACAAGGGCACTTTTACAAGTCAGATTGTGAATCTACCGGCATTTCCTAAGAGGAGACCGCTGTTGAGAAGAAAGACGAAAAAAACTCAACAGTAATTTTTTTTTTTCGTAAATCATACTTAAAACAATAATTTATATCTATGGTATAACTAAAATACATTGGCACACGTAAAGGAGATGTATAGATTCTCCAAATCAATGTTAAGGAAGTAACTACAATATGTGTTATGATGAGAGTAGATTCTCGCGTCCGCTGGTGACACTGACAAGCAGCAGCCGCGCGGATAGACCGTTGACGCCGCGATTGTACGTCCTGCGATGATGAATCGCGAATTCGCGAACCGAGTTGCTAATTATAACACACAATTCTTATTACATTATAAGACTCTATTACATATATAGAGAATAGTGATTGTAAGTACAGATTATTGTAAGCGTGTTATAATACTACTACCTTCATAAATATGCCAACTTGATTTGGGCTCGTATATCTATATTATCAAACCAGTGATGAGAAGTCTACCCTAAAACTAACTTCTTCATAATTCAGCCCCTACCCCGAGGGGAAACCTTGTGTCATCCGAAATCATGATACACCAAATTTTGAATTTACCGAAAATCTATTTTAGGTAAAGTATACCCTCATGAAAATTCTTCTTTCTGTTCTGTTCCATCCGTACACAACCAATGAAAACCAATTTTTACAATCCAGAAAACTCAACGCTGATTTTAGCTGTATTGCAGTTTCCCAGACTAGCATAATTTGCTAAATCAGTTCCCAATGCCAATTCCCGAGCCTCATGGAACCCTCCATGCCCACATATTCGCGCAGGCACGCACGCCCTTACGCGGGCCGCCTGCTAACGAAAGATAATCCACCCCCTACCCAGAGACCCTCGTATCACTGTCCAACGATAAAATGTAGATTAGTGCTCGAATCGTGATGCACCAAAAATATAAACAATCAGATTTTAATTAAAATCTGTCTACATATACCTATTAGTTGTTGTCTATTTTTTATGGTCTACGTTTGGAAGAGAAGAAGCGAATAATGTAAGATCGCTTTCGGGTGTAAGCCACCAAACAGTCCAGCGGCTCTAGCATAACTGTCATACGCGACTATTTCTCGCGTGAGATAATACCCGTCTCTTTCTGTTCAGTAATGTTAGATAGTGACGGGTAGCGCTACGTCGCGCGACATGAGTAGACGGGCTGGAGTGGCGACGAGGTATATAGAAAAGCGCAGTGGGACGGCCCTGACTATGTAGACGGAATATCTCTTGAAGGTGGCGGGGAATCTATGGATGCGGCCTTTGTGGCGAGATATGTGGGAGGCTTATGTTCAGGTACTGTGGAGCTAGCTGCGAGCCCTCAGACTAAGGCTATCTATCCACTGAAGTGGAGAGGAGAGATATAACCAATCAGGCTGCGTCTGTGAGAAGCCCGGAATCAGAGCATTTAAATCTTGGAAATGTAATTGGTCCATTTCATACATCTCCGCTCCGCGCCATTCCGCTTCTGTTGACAGGCAGCTTAAGACAATGCCAAAGAACAATCCGAGCATAAGAAGGCATGGGTCCACCTCTGAGGTGCCACGAGACAACAACAATATATAATTTAAATCGACGAAGGTGTAAATAAATGTCTTATACAAAAGGCTCAGACATCATATTATGAACTTATTACTAAATTAGCTTTTAAGATATTGATTAAATCATCATTTCCAAATGAGGTTTTATGCATTTTTGATTTGTACAGCCCTTATTTGTTTATATCTCTCAAGAGTCTATTGGCATTGATACGTACATCACCAGATCTGTACGTACAAAGATGCGGGCACCATCATGTCATTTATCCATGACAGGTTCCCCCATAGTATTAAAAAAAATTGTACTACACCTTTCTAGCAAAAACAGAAACAGATCGATTGACAATTCAAATAAAAATTCATCATCAATTCTTCTGTGATCGTATGTATCCTGCGCCACATCAATATGTGGCGCAGGATACCACGAGACAAGCGTTCGTGTATTATGATACAATTATCATGATACACGAACGCTTGTCTCGTGGTACAGGGAGTCTACAAGGGTCAGGGCACTGATTCCTACTTCGCACTGGTGATTCCGTTGCGTCGACACAATGCAACTAATAGTGAGGGTGTGGTGATTGCAGTTTATCAGCCATTGTTTATATTTTATATGAAACCCAAAATAAACGAATTCAGGTTCAAAAATATACACCAATTCTTCCTACGTCTCTATATGTCGTCTACACACTCATCATGAACATACCTCGTGTTATACAAGGATGGGGCTCCAAGGGTCATTACTCTCTTCATCTATCCTACACACATCACGAATGCGTGTCTCGTGGCACACTGAGTGGAAAGTCTTCCAGGACCTCTAGTAGAACTACTGTGACACGTGATGCTAAGTCAAATAAGGTCACGGCTGGATGTGCTAGCCCTGTTAGTTTTACATCCTTAAAAAAGGAAACAACAATTCTTCTGTCTTATAATGTGTGTGCGATATATCAGTTTTTATATCAAAGCATGTATCGTGGTACAGGGAAGGGTCAGGGCACTGATTTCTACTTCGCACCGGTGATTCCGTTGCGTCGACACAATGCGACTAATGGCGAGGGTGTGATGATCGCAGTTTATCCGCCATTGTTTTTATTGCGCGTATAAACACCTAAATAGATGGCTTATGCCCCCTTTTTAATTTGTATCGACGAAGATTGAAATAGTAAAAAAAATACAAAGATATATTGTTATTTAGATGTGTTTGTAGATTTGGCTCTGTATGATTTTAAGTAAGAAGCTCCAGTGTAACTATAGAAGATTTTGCATAGGATCGGTTTTGAATCTTATATTTTACGCAAACGTTGGTCCAACTGGTCGAGTAGTCAACAACAAAAATAATAATTTAAAGACCAATATGGCGAACTCACATTGGCCGAGTGCAGGATCGCGGAGTGCGGTTACAATAAAAAAAACTGCGCGGTGTCTTACGTATGAAATAAATAAATTAAAGTAAAAGATAATCGAAATGTTGGTGGAAATCTTGCGTAAAATCTGGCTCACAAAAATGCTCGAAAAACGTCTATCAACCCAACCCTACCCCAATGAAAGACTGCAATAAATTCGCCATTTGATTTCCCATCTGCAATCGTTTCACACCCACTACTTTAGTACTAATATAATGTAAGCCCGTGCCGCTGTGCACTTGCAGCACAATGCGACTAATCGCACAACAAAGAACGGTTTAGACGCAAATAGAAATCGTGTTGTTTTCGGTCGCCGCCCCGCTGTGCAGCTGATAAGAGGGGTGCGCGCTTGCTTTAAAACGCTGCGATTTGCAATGAGTGACGAGTTGTAAAATGTTGTATTAAAGTTCACAATTATTTCTTGGATTAATAATGTTATTAAAAAATATACATGAATATTTATTGCCACAAAAACTAGAATACAACAGCAGTTAAAGTACAATACGTAAGTGGTACAGTAAGTGGCCACAGGCTCAGACTCATGGTATGCTGTGAGCTGGGTCAGCCGCAAAGCGCTGTTTTTAAGCCTGCAGCTCATGCATAGTTACTGAAGCGGAAAAAAATTATAATATTGGTGTATTTTGTACGAGTTGCCCAACTCGCAAAATGATACATGATAATACTATAATTTAGTATCCATGAAAGTATCTATCAGATTAGTTATGACATTACACGTAACTTGTAACTAACTGACACGGCGTTAGTTCCAATATTACAATACTCATAACATAAACTAATCGTAGTAATAGACCGCAACTTCGTCCACGTCTTCGTCCACAGTTATGTCCGCCGCAACAATATATTGTCAGACCATTTCATTGACCAATCCGAGCACTAAATTTTATAGTCGCACAGATTCTTGGCTAGTGTGCAGTCCCTCTAACCCTCCCTCGTGGCCGTCCTGCGTTTGATCGCTATGCGGGGATTATCGCGCAACTGAATAAATTATCGTTGTTTTATTGGGGCGCTCGTGTTTAGCGCTTTTTATTGGGGCGCCGATGCGGTTGATTGAAGGAAGGTTAACGTGACGAATGTGACAGGCTATTTGTGCAAATAAAATAAATATAACCTTAATTAAAGATTTAACACGTTCACAGACACAGGACCATTTTAATAAAACTCATACATAATAAGTTCTAGCCAAATATGGTACGAGGGAGGACGCAGACATTTACTAAATAAAATGCAAATAATAAACAACAAAGAAAATAATTACATGTTCCCGCTCGGAAACAACAAAATTAAAAAAAAAATAGTTTCTGATTTTTTTTATTGACGTCCATCTGTCAAAAAATATGAACTTATACCTAAAGGTATACGTTCACTATAGGTACTATATATCCTGCACAGAATATAAAACTTATTTTTTTAGTTGGCAGCAATGCCTTAGACCCGGTTCAGACACGGCGGGAACCGCGCGATTATAGAATCGCGCGGAAATCGCGCGGGTCTTATTTATATGAGTAAGCGCTAGTTCAGACACGGCGGGAACCGCGCGATTCTATAATCGCGCGGTTTCCGCCGTGTCTGAACTAGCGCTTAGTTAGTAATCGTTCAGACATTAACCGCGCGGTTATGTCTGAACGATTACTAACTAACTCATAGGGTGCGTTCAGACATGCGGGAATCGTGCGTTTACGAATCGCGCGGTTTGAAACCGCTAAATTGTGATGCTATTCAGACATGCGCGGTTAGTATGCGATTCAGTTTCAAAATGGAGGTCGACGAAGAAGTGTGTTTACTGTGGTTGCTCCTTAAAAAAAAGAAAAGAAAAAGGCGGTATTGGGTGCATCCAATATTACGTGACCGACTAGTACATGGTCAGTTCGTAACGTTATATCCCAAATTAAGAATGTATGATAACAAATTTTTTAACTATTTGAGAATGTCAATAAAATCTTTTGATGAACTAATTGAACTGATCAGGCAAGATATTTCATGCTCTGAAACGCATTTGAGGCCAAGCGTGTCACCGGAAGAGAAACTCGTAATAACTTTAAGGTAAGATTTATTTATTGTTCTTCAAAATCAGCATAAATATTTTCTATAACTGTAGAGGACTGAGAGCCAGAACTAAATTGCGATGGTGACGGTGACGGTGCCGGAACAGGAGGAGATGATACAGATGTAGTAAAATATCCTTGCGGGCTTGTATACTGTTGTCCTTGCCAATACGTAGGTGTGATCTGCTGAGTATTGTAGCGAAGAGGGGGTGGTAAGCTTTGTCCTTTTTGTATCACTTGAAGTAATTCAATTTTGGTTGCTAAACGCCTATTTTCTGGTACTTTTTTGAGTTCTTTATATAACGACAAACAAAAGAGTTTGTCGTCATCTTGCTTGGTAATACTATTTTCTTGAAGTTCATTCTGAAAATGTTTTCGTGACTCGATACTTTTTTCTATTAAAACAGCTATTTTTTCTTCTGGCACTTGTGTTTTCTTACGTTTAGGGGGAAGTATTTCAGTGGCTTCGGTTGCATTGGCGTTTAGTTGACTTGTCTCCTCACTTTGCCTTTCATTCTGTTCTTCAATATTAGTTGTAGTGTCTTTATTACTTACACTATTCTGCAGGAAAGATAATCTTGAAAAATACATATACTGGCCTCCTTTACGAGCACCTGAACCAGAAGGAGTTGTTTTTTCTTTTTTGTATTCTTTATTGTAGCAATCTCGTATGTTTTTCCATTTTTTTTGGAGTTGTGTACCTAAAAATAATAACATTATTAATAATATTCTTGTTTCAGATATCTTGGTACGGGTTGTTCATTTGGAGAACTAAGCTACAATTATCGCCTAGGAAAATCGACGATTACTGGAATTGTCCGCGAAGTATGTAAATCATTGTGGAATAAGTTGGTAAACATAGTCATGCCCGAAGCGACTGAAGATATCTGGAAGACAATAGCACGAGACTTTGAGAGATATGCAAATTTTCCAAATTGCATTGGTGCTATAGACGGCAAGCATATCCGAGTTATAAAGCCTGTTGATTCGGGTTCTTTGTATCATAACTATAAACATTTCTTTTCCATAGTGCTCTTAGCACTTTGCGACGCCAACTATTGCTTTACTTATGTTGATATTGGGGCTTATGGCAAAAGCAGTGATTCTGCTATATTTAAAAAATCGGTTTTTTATAAACGCCTGACAGAAAAATCATTAAACATACCAACACCTAAACCAATATCTAATGTACACCTAACACCAATGCCTTATGTTATAGTTGGAGATGAAGCCTTCGGCTTAGCAGAAAATTTAATGCGCCCATATTCAGGCAAATGTTTACCATATGAAAAAAGGATTTTTAACTATAGGTTATCGAGAGCCCGACGTAATATTGAGTGCACTTTTGGTATTTTGGCGAACAAATGGCGCATCTTTCATAGGCCTATAAATGTAAACATAGATTTTGCCGAAGACATAATAAAAGCCTCTTGTGTTCTACATAACTATGTGCGGACTAGAGATGGTCTAAAATTTAAAGATACTTTATATAATGCACCCATGACTAATCTCAATACCTTGCATGCGGGAAGAGGGACACCGTCATCTTTGAATATCAGAGATAAATTCGCTCATTACTTTGTGAACGATGGGCGTGTTCCATGGCAAGACACAAAGATATAGCTGCAACTAACATACCTTACTTGTAATGTTTAGGTACGTAACTAAATGTAAACAAACGAAATATGGTAATACCGTTGTGACCTTCATTTGAAAAATGCTCTAAATGTCTGCATAAAGCAGCCGAAGTTTGTTTATATTTATTTAAGTACCTAAAGTATACGGAGAGTATAATATACGCTTCATAACAATAATTATAACATAATTCTGTCAATTATTTTTTGGTGAATAAACCTACTTACTTAAAATATTCTTTTTTTCCACCGTGTCTTCGCAATTTCCAAATATCTCCACCAACTCTTGCCAAGCTCGGTTCTTGATAATTTTATTTGAGTAATCATCACACTGAATGTCCCATATTGCAGGTCTCTTCTCCACCTCATCAATAAATAGTTCAGTGTCGAAACGATCCATGGCGAACTCACGAGCAGTGACGTGCTCACCGCGCGGTATCCGCAACGCAACTGAACGCGAAGTAAAGACTCCATAGTAATAGAAACGCGCGGGAGCAGCGCGATTCTATTTTCTGGCGGTTGGGTTGCGGTAACCGCGCGGCTTGATTAACCGCGCGGTTATGTCTGAACGATTACTAACTAACTCATATAAATAAGACCCGCGCGATTTCCATGCGATTCTATATCCGCGCGGTTCCCGCCGTGTCTGAACGCGCCCATATAAATAAGACCCGCGCGATTTCCGCGCGATTCTATAATCGCGCGGTTCCCGCCGTGTCTGAACCGGGCCTTAGTACAATAATATTTTTTTTTAATTGCAAATTGTGTGAGTGCAGCTGTTTATTTTGCAATCTGTGGTATTCAGTAATGCTTTTTTGGCGACATTATAACATCGTTTAGCAGTGTTTTTTGGGCAGTAGAGTATAGACTTTTACAGACTTTCATAATTTATGTCTTTATATTAGAGTTAGTAACTACCTATATACACGACAGAAAAAAAGTATTGGAGTAGAAAAAAAATATTTTAAAACTGTACAATAGTGAAGAAGTAGTTACGTGCATGCATAAAAGCGGCACTGTATTTACGTAGGTCTCCCCAAGGAAAATAGACTCAGCATCTTATTACTCTCCGCGAAACTGCCGGCCCGTGAAAAATAAATAAACCTCCCCTTGCTTTAGTTGATAGACTTCAATGTGAAGAGCTTGGATAGGACCGGGGAGATTTCAGCTAAAAATCGTTTGCAATCTTTCGCATTATGTACGATTGGATCGATTGTTCGGAAAATAAATACACAATTTTGTTGCACCAGATTTTCTTCAACTATTTGATATAAAATGTATCTGTGAATTTGTGTATCTGTGTGCATCATAGCTCCCAAAAAGTTGGATCAATTTGAGTGCGGTTATTTAAATCGAAAAACTTGTACGTCGAGATGATTCTTGGGTGTGTTTGGTGGAAATATAGGACCAGTAGTTTCCAAGATATTCAGCTGTAATTGGAACAAGTGACAAAATCTTAGCCGATATTGAATTAAGAATTCCACATTTTGTAGTTATGTTCAGTTTAAGTAGCATTTTCTACATCACTCATTGAATGAGGGTCTCCTGATGACCTTGCGCCGGGGGTGTTTTAAATTATTTATTCAGGTTATTGAAGTATATACCTAAGCAGCAACAAAAAAACTATCAAAATCCAAACATTTTAATTTTAACATTAATATGATCCAAGGATAGAATCCGAATAAAAATCGTAATAGATAACAAATAATTATGTTTTTTTTTGTTAATATTTGGAACTTTCTTAAGAGTACTGAATGTGATGTGTCTTCACAAGAGCGCACAATGTCGAAGACGTAGATTGAAATAACTATTTGGATAGGAAAATTGACGCCCTTTAGCTTAAAGTAAAAGTGAAATGGCATAATATTTTCAATCGACTTTTGAAAGGAAATTCTCAATTCGGTTGTAATGATTTTTTTAATGTCTGTTACTTCAGAACTCCGTCATTGATGTTCAGATTTCAAGATCTATCCAAGGATTTAAAGCAGTTTCCTTCCAGGACCCATAGTTTTTTTATCAACACTGCTAATGCAAACGTAGTTATAGTCATAGGACAGGAAACATTTTCCCCGATTATGGTTACATGTACGTACGTTTTCGAACAACTTTCGCGTTTCGCGAACGAGTATGCCTATTACCTTGTACTATGTCATTTATATTTTAATTAGGTTTAGGTACTTTAATGTAACGATAATATTGAATTGACCTTACATCAAATCGCAGCAATAATTAATAAGAGCACATTATTTGACAACCCCGCACGTAGCCCAATAAATTGGTCGTCGACAGAAACATAAATCCGAGATGAAATCCCTTGCGACGAATCTGTCCAAATCAACCAATCCACATATAATCCCCTTAATAAAGATTAACATCGTAGGGTAACGTGCCCTCAGCACACCCTCCCCGAAACTAAATGACGTATGTCTTTGTAACATTGTATGAAGACCATAACTTTTTGTGTTGGGAAGTATGGTGTAAATTTAACAGTTTAAATGCTTCATTGTTGTAGTGGGAGGACAAATCTGACATTATTCATCAAAAAGACTTATCTAACTATGGGTATCATAAAGAGATGTGTCGTTTTGGTTTTGGGTGTGCCAAATTTGACAACATGTGTTGCGTTCGGGACAAGCTTATTTAAGTTTGTGTGAGTTTAAATCTTGGTACTAATAGTCGACAATTGACGGGCATTTAGTTTGGACATTATTTGTGGAGATTTATGGGAATGGTTATTACAGGAGAGGTCATTTTACGTGTCGGTTTGTGATGTTATAACGTTGAACATTATTTATTTATTTATTTATTTATTTGAACTTTATTGCACAATACAAAAAAAAAGTACAAATGGCGGACTTAATTCGGTAAGGCATTCTCTACCAGTCAACCACTGGGTTAAACAGAAATATGTATAGTCGGTGCAGGATCAAAGTTACCGAGAAAAAAGTAATTAAAACACAAATCGATAACATAAGATATATACTTATAGGAATGTATATATATATATAATTACGGTATGGGGCTTTACGAATTACTGCCTTGTAGTATGTCTAAAGTTTTACGTCTTGCCATGGTCAGGAAATGGGATTTTCTCCCCGCAAAAATCCAATTTACGGCCTGACGTAAATATCTACTCGATCAATTTATATACGAGATTTCCCTGCAAATATTTTTAAACAAACTTGGTTTTAACTATATAATCTCAAATTGTAGACATACTTTTTGCTAAAGGGTTACTTGCGAAATGCCCATTTTATTTTAAATTCAGCTATTCCTCGTGTACCCTACCAGCAAAGTTTACCTACTGCAATATGCCGTAGCAACAAGCGAATAATATCAGCAATTAGTAAATTGCCAAGAAACTAGGCTACGGGATGCGCAACATACCTAAGTCTACGTACAGAGAGTATAATATAACTTGATAAAGGGTGTTTGTGTCCGGAATTAATTTTAAAAAAGTTATGACGCGGCTGGCGCAGTTTTCAGTGCAGCTGCCTACTGAGCCGACGGTCCTGGGTTCGAATCCTGGCAAGGACAAATATTTGTGTAATGAACTCGAATTTTTGTTCCTGTTCATGTATGTTCATCTATATATTTGTATTTATAGGTATATTATGTATATCGTCGTCTTGTACTCATAGTACAAGCATTGCTGAGTTTGGAACTAGGTTAATTTTTAAGGACGATTTGTGTAAGATTGTCCCTTATGACTTATTTAATTAACCCTAAAGTCAAGATTTTTCAAGACAGTTAAATTATAATTACCGATACTAATACGAGTGGTCCTTATTGCTATAAGAAACTGCAAACTGCAGATCTTTAATTTCTCCTCACTATGCCTTTTTCAAAAACATTTTTTATATGTTCGACATGACAGTTTACCATTCCATGACTTAAAGGCTTTCTGCCTTCGAAACCCAATAAAAAACACTGGTCTATGGCAAGGGGGATTCACTCCGCGCCGCGTGTCAAGAAATATACTTACCTACAAATTAGGTAGGCTAATTCGTTTGAAAAAGCGGCAAAAGAGTGCGGCGTCTGTACTTTCTTTATTCTGTGTCTATGGTTGACACTTGTGACCAGGGATCGATACCGTTATCCGAATACTGGTTAATATTGTTCGATAACTGTTAAAAAATTCGTTTGTTGAAATAACGTTTCCTTAGAGTAACGTTTAAAAAAGTAACGAAATAATTTCGATTATCGTTATTCAAGAAAAACGAATGTGTAACGTTACGTTGAACAGTATTAACCGGTATTACTCAGTTTCGCTGCGCGTTTTCCTTTGTAGGCGCCGACGCATCGCCATCTTGTTTACGCATAAGGATATTTTGTATATTTGTCTCTGTTTGACTCGTGCCGGCCGGCTTTAAGGATTGTTTGTTTATTGTTATTGTGGTAGAGACTTTTGCATTACGATAATTCCGGCGCGATCACTTAAGGTGCTATTTCCCAGTAGACGCCGAACTCGCTCACTTTTTAATGAGTCGTAAACATATTAAACAGTGGTTAAAGATTATGAAAAAAATATATGTCATATTTAAGCATCTTGCAATTATAAAATCGCTTTCGACAACATGACTAGTAAAACCCTAAGTACCTAAGTTTTAAATTTTCCCATGTCACGCTAACGTAAACAAAATGGCGGATGTAAAAGCGTTACGCCTGCCAATAAAATTCAAATACCGCAAAAATATCGCTATTATATTATATAATTGTTTGTTTCTGTGTAAACAAAAAATATATATTGTTTGTTTCTGTGTAAACAAAAAATATATGATCTGACATGTCACATGAATTTTTAAATTCAAAATGTCGGACATGTTTCATAGCTTATTTTAAGTAAAAATTACGAGTTACGTCGTAGTTAAAGCAAGAAATTGTTCCTTGCTTCCGATTGTATATGAATCCTGTAGTCAGATTTTTTAATTATTTTTAAGGATCCTCGGGATGCCGATTACGAAAATGACATCCATTTTGAAATCCAAGATGGCGGACATTATTTTTTCTTAAAAATCGATATGGGTGTCATCTCCAAGGTTCCTCGGGGTTCCGATTACGAAAATGACATCCATTTTGAAATCCAAGATGGCGGACATTATTTTTTCTTAAAAATCGATATGGGTATCATCTCCAAGGTTCCTCGGGGTTCCGATTACGAAAATGACGTCCATTTTGAAATCCAAGATGGCGGACATTATTTTTTCTTAAAAATCGATATGGGTGTCATCTCCAAGGTTCCTCGGGGTTCCGATTACGAAAATGACATCCATTTTGAAACCCAATATGGCGGACATTTTTTTTTCTTAAAAATCGATATGGGTGTCATCTCCGAGGTTCCTCGGGGTTCCGGATACGAAAATGACGTCCATTTTGTGATTTTGAAATCAAAGATGGTGGACATAAATTTTTCTTAAAAATCGATATGGGTGTCATCTCCAAAGTTCCTCGGGGTTCCGATTACGAAGATGAGATCCATTTTGAAATCCAAGATGGCGGACATTATTTTTTCTTAAAAATCGATATGGGTGTCATCTCCGAGGTTCCTCGGGGTTCCGGATACGAAAATGACGTCCATTTTGTGATTTTGAAATCAAAGATGGTGGACATAAATTTTTCTTAAAACCCGATATTGGTGCCATTTCTCAAAAATATATCTCCGCCAGTTTTAAATCTATTTTTTTATTTTGAAATGTACACCCCCGAAAAACCCAGAAAACGACATCCGACGATTTAAAAAAAAATTACGTCCACCATCTTTACTTACTGTAAAATTAGTACACATTGTATGTAGGATTAGTAAACTCAGGGCTTATGGGCTTGGCTTTTCGAGGGATCTGACAATTTTTTTTACAGCGAAAGCGTTATGAGCCTGTGAGTCTTGGCCGCCACTTTTACACGAAATGTTTTTGGTGGGATTCTCATTTCCTTTTTTAAGGTAATTTATAATTTATAGGTTTTTTATTTTTTTTGCGCTGAAGCGTTTCTAAGTAGTAATAATAATTGTGTATTTAAGAAATACTTACGTTTAGCCCCATATATGTACACTTTTATCCCCCATTATGGAAAGCCCATACAAACTTTCATCCCCTTATTTTAAGGGTGAGGGGTGAATTTCTAAAAATCCTAGAATGTGTATTTTATTTATAACAATGAGTCAGGTATAAATTTTCAGACCTCTAGTATCAAAATTTGCGAGTCTCATACAAACTTTCATCCCCTAGTTTAAGGGGTTGGGGGGTAAAAGTTCCAAGTTTCAGAATTATTCTATTGTATGTGTACTAAAAATAACTTACCTACCAAATTTCAGCTTTCTAGTTCATCGGGAAATACCCGAGAGGTTTTGATACGTCAGTGTATAAGTGTATATATGTGTGGCAAAATCGGCGAATTTAAGGTACCAATAAAACCTAAAGTATAAAAGCTAGATCAATGGTACATTTTATATGTTTCCTAACAGCATCTTAACCTGTGAATTTGGGCGCTCTGGTGTTAACTGGGCCAAAGCTATGAGGGTTTGAAAATTAGACGAAACGGTTCGAGAAAAGGTAGGTAGTGCCCCGCTTCTTTTTTGCTCGTCTTGGCGGGGGCACTCCCGTGCCCCCAGATGTTGCATCAAATTGCTATGAATAATATTTGCATGTCCGATTATGCATTCCGCAGAAATCTATATCTCATAGTATTTAGTTGACATAAAGCAGGATAAAATTTTACTGACTATTACTGGTAGCAGTTTGGTTCTAACCCATTAAACTACTTCACTGGTAGCATGGTATAAGAAAACAAGGTGTAAAAAGTACAGTGGGCCGACGCCTTTGATGTTTGCGTAAGTGCCGACACCACTCAAGGCCGCCGTACCTACCAAGGGTTGTCACAGACTTACGCAACTGCCCAAAAAAGGAGGGTAATGTTTTTAGGGTTCATGTATGTATGTGTACTAATTTTACATATGGAATCCATTTTGGAAATAAAGAGGCAGGCCGTCACTTTTTTGAAAAAGTTGACATGAGTGTCGTTTTCTAGGTTTCAGGGGGTGTACATTTCAAAGATGGCATCCATTTTGGAAGTAAAGATAGTGGACGTAATTTTTTTTAAATCGTCATGGATGTCGTTTTTCGGGGGGTGTACATTTCAAAATAAAAAATTAGATTTAAAACTGGCGGAGATATAATTTTGAGAAATGGCACCAATATCAGTTTTTAAGAAAAAATAATGTCCGCCATCTTGGATTTCAAAATGGATGTCATTTTCGTAATCGGAACCACGAGGAACCTCGGAGATGACACCCATATCGATTTTTAAGAAACATTAATGACCGCCATCTTGGATTTCAAAATGGACGTCATTTTCGTATCCGGAACCCCGAGGAACCTTGGAAATGACACCCATATCGATTTTTAAGAAAAAATAATGTCCGCCATCTTGGATTTCAAAATGGATGTCATTTTCGTAATCGGAACCCCGAGGAACCTTCGAGATGACACCCATATCGATTTTTAAGAAAAAATTATGTCCATCATCTTGGATTTCAAAATGGATGTCATTTTCGTAATCGTAACCCCGAGGAACCTTGGAGATGACACCCATATCGATTTTTAAGAAAAAATAATGTCCGCCATCTTGGATTTCAAAATTGATGTCATTTTCGTAATCGGAACCCCGAGGAACCTTGGAGATGACACCCATATCGATTTTTAAGAAAAAATAATGTCCGCCATCTTGGATTTCAAAATGGATGTCATTTTCGTAATCGGAACCCCGAGGAACTTTGGAGATGACACCCATAACGATTTTTAAGAAAAATTTATGTCCACCATCTTTGATTTCAAAATGACAAAATGGACGTCATTTTCGTATCCGGAACCCCGAGGAACCTTGGAAATGACACCCATATCGATTTTTAAGAAAAAATAATGTCCGCCATCTTGGATTTCAAAATGGATGTCATTTTCGTAATCGGAACCCCGAGGAACCTTCGAGATGACACCCATATCGATTTTTAAGAAAAAATAATGTCCACTATCTTGGATTTCAAAATTGATGTCATTTTCGTAATCGGAACCCCGAGGAACCTTGGAGATGACACCCATATCGATTTTTAAGAAAAAATAATGTCCGCCATCTTGGGATTTCAAAATGGATGTCATTTTCGTAATCGGAACCCCGAGGAACTTTGGAGATGACACCCATATCGATTTTTAAGAAAAAATAATGTCCGCCATCTTGGATTTCAAAATGGATGTCATTTTCGTAATCGGAACCCCGAGGAACCTTGGAGATGACACCCATATCGATTTTTAAGAAAAAATAATGTCCGCCATCTTGGATTTCAAAATGGATCTCATTTTCGTAATCGGAACCCCGAGGAACTTTGGAGATGACACCCATATCGATTTTTAAGAAAAATTTATGTCCACCATCTTTGATTTCAAAATGACAAAATGGACGTCATTTTCGTATCCGGAACCCCGAGGAACCTCGGAGATGACACCCATATCGATTTTTAAGAAAAAATAATGTCCGCCATCTTGGATTTCAAAATGGATGAATTTACAAATCAACTATAGCAAAACAAAACAAATCCAATTTAGATCAAAGAACAAAGCCCCATTAGAACTTAGCTTATCGGTAGAAAACAAAAACATTGAAGAAGTCCAACAATTTACGCTTTTAGGTATAACCATTGATTCAAATTTTAACTGGAAAGCACACATTCAAAACATAAAAACTAAAATGGCAAAGTTTCTATACGCATTAAGCGTACTTAAAATTAATACCAATTTCAAATGTGCACTATCAGCATACCACGCTTTCGCACAGGCATGGCTTCGTTACGGAGTCATCTTGTGGGGGGAGAGCGTGGAGTCCCACGACCTATTCGTCTTACAGAAAAAATGCGTACGTATCCTTATGAATATCCGAAGTCCAAATAGCTGTCGACCTTACTTTATCCAACATAAATTGCTCACATTACCGTCCTTATACCTCATGGAAGTGGGCGTATTTGTTAGGAAACATTTTTACCTCTTCAGACAATATAAAGATGTTAGCAATAGGAATACAAGAAATATAGATAGATTAGTACTGCCAAAACCTAACCTTGCAATATACAAAAAAAGTCAATACTACAGATTTATAATAATTTACAACAAAATTCCAAACACAATAAAAGAACACACAAAAGATGCAATTTTCATAAATCAATGGAAGAAATTCTTACTAAATAAATGTTATTATACAGTTAACGAGTTTCTAACAGATGATCTAAACTAAAGTAAAACTTATTTAACGAATATTAAAACGAATATAAATATACTTTTCTTTTTCTCATGTATTTCAAAATCCAACGATGTTTAAATTATATAATTATTATAGTTTTATCCATCCACTTATGAAATGATAAAATGTACTTATACCCCATATTATCTATTTTTACTGGTTATAATTAATAATTAACAAATCTAGCATAAGTAATTTATTTTCACACAATTTAATTTCAATACAATGTTATTTAATTTTGTTAAATTTGTATTTGGTGATCTATCATTAAGTGTGTTAATGCACGTAATCCTAGTTTAAGTCTAATTTTTAAGATATTGCTATGCCCTAACAGGGCCCATGTAAAGGACTCAAACAAGTGTAACATCTTTGTAAACAACCATGGTGCAATGAATAAATGAAATGAAATGAAATGATGTCATTTTCGTAATCGGAACCCCGAGGAACCTTGGAAATGACACCCATATCGATTTTTAAGAAAAAATAATGTCCGCCATCTTGGATTTCAAAATGGATGTCTCTCGTAATCGGCATCCCGAGGACCCTTAAAAATAATTAAACAATCTGACTACAGGATTCAAATGTAATCTAATACACTACACATGAATGCAGACAAACGTATGGGTCAAACTGAGATCCTCTTTCTATTCTTTTCTGAAAACCGCATCAAAATCGGTTCAGCCAAACGCGAGATAATCGCGGACAAACATAAATACTTATATACTTAGATATATACATACATTACTCCTTTTGTAACTTACAAGACAAAAACGCACACCAAACCACATGAACTGCGGAAAATCAAATCAAATCACTGCTGCGCTGCGACTACCGCGACGCGAGTCAAATGCGAGTGACAGTGACATATAAACAAAATCGTACGTAAAATCAAAATCGCAACACAGAACGACTCATTCTACGAGTATCTCTGTCAAACTCAAATTAAACGGTTAATTTTGTTAAACAGAAACGGAATTTGCTAAATAACGGTATTATGTTAATAACGTTATAATACCGGTAAACGAAACCACTACCAATATTCATTTTGGTTTAGCGTCACGTGACCAATAACGGTAATACAAAAATAACGGTATCCGATCCCTGCTTGTGACACTTGTGTTGTTGAAATGCCACTGCTTTCGCGTTCCTACAGTCTAACAAAAAAGAGTAGAAATTTTAAAAATGAATACTGTAATAGTGTCGTCCCTGTTTTCTGAGATGCCACTTTTTAATTTTTACTCTTTCTTGTCAGACTATACACGTTTTTTCGTAGGTATTTATAGATCATCCTGTAGAGGGCGCTAGCACGGCGCTTGATGCTTTAATTAATTGGCGGCGGAAGAGACCGAGGCTCGTGTAATCGAGTTAATTATATACCGACCGCTATTACACACTAAATTATACACCCGCGCGTATATATAGGTATAATTTATGATACATATAGAGGTTTATTTAACATCATGTTACAAAAAACATTTAAAAGGCTAAACAAACAGCGGTCAGAACGAAGATCAATGAAACTGGAACACCGAAAAATTCCGAAGTTTCCTTTTGTTGAAAGCATCGGAACTCTGGAAACGATTTTTTGCTTAGGGATCATAGTTGTTGTCGATTTTATTTGACCCAATAAGCTAGGTTAGGGTTAAAATATGTCCTGAAAAATCACCTCTCATCAGAACCTGGTTTTCGGAATTAGGATGAATTTGAACAAATGAAACTTCGGAGTTACATACCTTAACTCTCTTAACTCTTATTTTTCTTCTCCTCCACTCTTTTATTCATTATTTAATTACTTTGCGATGGTAATTTAACTTGGACTGAGCTGGAACGTGACAAAAGGAAAAGCTAAAAATAGAAAGGCGTGGCGGGAGCTTATAAAGGCCCTCTTTCACCTCCGGGGTGCCTCAGGACAACAACAACAACAATAACAATTTTCCGATAAATATACTCTGATATCAAAATATTGCCAATCACGGCTCAATTAGTGCTCCTATGAGCGAGAGAAACGCCTCTTATCTAAACGCAATATTCTCTAGGACAGTGCACAATATATAAACATCCGAATGCAAAGTTCCCCTATATACCCGGATCAAAATTCGGTATCCCCGTTTTAAGTCGGTTCTTGGGAAGTTGGGACTAATCCGTCCCCGCGCGGCGCAGGCACGGCCCCGCTATCGCCCCCAAGCAGCGTCTTGGCTTTACTTCGGCCCACTGATAATGTAGGCTCGATAAACATACCTACACCTAGGCGCAAATCCGCACAGAAAAGATGTACGGCGAGGATGCTTCGTAGACACGGATTTAATGAATGTTTCATGCTCTAATATGTATTGTAGAATAAGGCGTAGCGCAGATACCACGACTTTGCCGACCATCGGGGCGGCGAACGGTTGAGAGAGAGATGCGATGCGAGAGTGGCGGCCATACGAGTGAGCGGACACACGTACCTATACCACTGCCGCTGCCGCTGTCGCACAAAGTCGTGGCATCTTCGTAGGTATATCGTACCTATATTAGAGATGACGGCGACGCGTCCGCGCACCAACTTTTCTGTCTGGGTTGCATCGCGACGCTTCATACAATACATTTTGTATCAAATTTAAGGGCCGCCGCGCGCCTCCGACGCATTCTCACCCTACATCTCTTCTGTGTGGCTTGCGCCTTATAGGCCTAGCTAGAACGTGCACGTGTAGCGTGAACGTTCATTCTTCTATTTTTGGATGCCCAAACGGTCCTGGTTCAATTTAGCGTCCTCAATTGTACAAATAAAAAGAAAACGTACACACATTTTGCGCTATAAGATTTTAAGCAAGGATACAGGCCTTTTTGGATTATTTTGTAGATCATTGTTATTGGCCTTTTGCATCTATAAATGATGATTTGAGCGAATAAAGTGCGGCACTTACGAAGATGGCTGGATAGCCCGATACCAGAGAGACAGCCACGGCCGCATAATTGAAAAATAAATGTTGCGCCTGTTGATGGTTCATCAACAACGCGCTGTGGGGCTAGCATATCTTACCGCAACTTCGCTTGTCACGCGACTCAGCATCTTCTGTCATGCTCGCACAGTACTAAAAGGAAAGTGACAGGTACTATTTTCGCATACCACAGTTAGGTATGCTAGACGTGCTGGTGTCCCAGGTTGCGCTTGTGGGAAAGAGAAGTAAAGCATGCTTTATCATGCGCGACCACTCCATCATTGCTAACTATCGCACCGAGTCTTCCTCCATGGCTCACGATCTTTTTAGACATAACTTACCAGTCATGAGTATCAATCCTGAACTGCAACATGTCACGCTTTGAGTTGTCTTTATAGCGTTACATATTACGAATGTAGACCATGTAACAACACTTTAAATATCACTCCACTCAGGTAAGTTATCTACTTTTCACTGATGCCCAAACTCATAACTCTCTTTAATTGTCAGCTTTAACTCGTAGCATAAAACTTGCATAATCTCAAACAATAAAAAGACGCTGAAAAAATATTAATTAACATTCGCGTATTTGTGTAGGAATCGCAATTACGAACCGGGACGGCGACAGAGATAGCGACGGTAGTATTAACATTAACAGTATTTTGACTTCATACTGCCACTTGGAGTTGGCTATGGATTGGGATAGATGGAGACAGCAAGGTACACCGACAAAAATTTGACTCTTAAATTTATGATGATACTACGACTGTTGCTGTTCCTGGGCTACTACGTATTATAATAGGAATCCATGGCATTGTGTGCAGTACGGTCTGCGGTCACAAAATGCACTTATAACACGTTTCATTTCAAAGAAGTAATTTGTGGCCGTAGTTCATTATGCACACAATATCCATTGGGTCCCATAGTTTGTTAGAATAAAGCGAAGTGAATTCGGCCTCATATAATTATTTCTACTATACTTTGCCGGATTGTACGTAGAGGGGCTGTAGGGAAAGCCTAAGCTTGTACGCCTTAATGTTATTCAAATGGACCTGAACAGCTACGGTTTGATGTCCTGGATACAGCAGATTGTAGGAAACTAGACCTCGACCCCGGACGAGACGAATGTAAAAAAAATTATGATACTAGGAATACGAATTCTCTATAGAACAATGTAAAGAATATCAAGAAACAATGTAATTAAAAGAATTTAAACTGGTGAAGTTGATGTCAAAGAATGTCATGGTGTATTAAATTAACTGGTGTTTAGTTGTATTTATTTACGTGTGACGTCGTACGTGTATAAATAAAGGAGAAATAATAAATCCGGCCGCAATTTTATTTTTTGGCCACTTGGTCGAACTTCTCATTTAATAACTAAGCATCGGGAATATGAGATAGCCTCTAATAAACTAATTCATCTTCTTTACAACGCCATCTAAAAATGTTAAAGAAAGCATCAAGTCATAATCAACAATTATTATTACTTGTCCTTCTGATTTATACATTGCCATCTAATTTACTAACTCAGCCACGGAATTTGCAACTCATCATCATTTTTCGTTTTACAGCTTCAACACAAGCTCCTCAAAAATTATATATTCGAGCTTCAATAGACAGCATCATATATTATAACTTAACATCTAAAATAATACTTCATATTCTTTTATCATGAAAATAGCCACTGTAGGAACGATTTGGCGCGAGTGCGCGCCATGACAGCCACGGCCATTTGCACCAATCAGAGAGCGCCATTCGATTCTTGTACCGATCGACCCGCCCGTGTTTGTTTATTGTCATTCGTTCGTTCATAGTGCAATAGGTTCATCTGCGTTCTCTCTAATCTAGTTCTAAGGCAGGTCCGACATGGCTTCGGTTAGGTACGACGACGAGCGAAGCGAGGAGGAGTGTTAGGTTCAACTTCGACCCTAAGAAAAAAAAAAAAGTTTTAACATTACATATTTCATAACGGTACGTAACCCATGAATCTAGTTCTAAGGCAGGTCCGACTTGGCTTAGGTTAGGTACGACGACGAGCGAAGCGAGGAGGAGTGTTGGGTTGAACTGCGACCCTAACCTAAAATGTATAGTTCATATGTAATAATAGTGGCTTTAATATACTATTTGATGACAATTTTAGGTAAATTTTACGATCGATTAATGTAGGATGACTTACATTTTAAACATACTAAGTTATAAAATTAGAAGCTAATAGAGTTACTATTTTGGTGTCATATAATAATATTTAAGAAGTTTGCTATTTGAATGCATGCCTCAAATTTAGATGCTAAAAAATAATCACCATGCTAAGTTACAATTACAGTGGCTTACAAAGAAGATAACTAGTGGCTGAGATATTATTATTCAGACGCGCGTTGGTTGTGGCTGACTTAGTAATTTAGAAGGTAACTTATATTTTCTGAGGCGAATAATGCTATTAAAAAGAAGCCTGTTTAAATAGTACCCTAAATAAAGTCAAGGCACTGGTTACAATAATTATACTGTGAGGGAGCGTTTGGGTTGTTTTATTACAGAAATTAACCCGTTTTTAGTGGAGATACATAAAATAATTAAGGAGGGAGGCCCCCTTTACGCGCCAGGTTCAAATGTTTTAGAATATTCCAGTGTTTGTTTTTACGTTTTGTGTTCGTTTGAGTGGCGAGACATTATATCTTGTAAAGATAACATGTAATCTAAGCTATAATGTTTCCTTTTGTTTCTTAAGAGTTTTAATTAAAACGTCATCTATCGGATGGAATGTCTTTGCGGCTTCATAACGTCAAAACGTTTACTTATATTAATTTTGACATAACATATTATATAGGTACTTACTTACTGTATATTTCCCTCATTTACGGCTAAGAATACCTACAGAAGGGTTATCTACGTGATCAAAGATAGCGAAACTGCCACGAGTCTCACGAAAGTTTTAATAAGATCGTTACTATTTTGTTTCATTACTGTCAACTGTGTGATTTCCTTCGACAAACACCCACATTTCAACATTTCCCAAACAACAAAAGCCGTATCGGTGACATTAAGTGTTTCAATCACACGAACAACAATGTGACCGCGTTCGCGCCACGCGCCCACATATTCCACATTATGGAGTGTAAAAGGGAGGAGTGGCAGCTTCACATAGCCAAAATTGTCCGCTTAAAGGTGTTCAATTGACAACATTTCATATTCGTTATACTACAATTTTATTACTTTTCTGTATTCCGCTTAGAAAGAGGACGTAATCAGTTTTTATATTTTTCGTGAGATTAGGTACTTAATTATTATTTATTTATAAAAATTTACTCGCATATATGTAGCTATAACCTCGCTTAAATATGTATTATTTCTGTATACACTTAGAGGAACTATGTATTTAAATTTTCAATTCTACACTCCGTCTAAAACTTGTAATTTTTTTAAACTTTCTTGCTATTGTAGCGTTATTTATAGGACGGCATTGGAATTACATCTATTATTTTCTGTTTACCGCTGGACACTTTTTCAAATATCTATCTATATATATAAAAGAAGAAGTCCTGACTGACTCATCAACGCACAGCCGAAACTACTAATGTTAGAGAGTTGATTTTTGCACAGTAGGTTACTTTTATAACGTGGGCTAGGGATAAGAAGCGATTTTGAAAAATTCAATCCCTAAGGTGGTAAAAAAGGGGTTGAAAGTTTGTATGGAGATCAAGTATTTTTTTGAGCGCGGGACTTGAATCTTTGTGTAAAATCATATTATTAGAATACAAGAAAAGTCATTTCAGCGTTTTCAAAAATTCGACCCCTAAAAGGGTAAAAAAGGGGTTTAAAGTTTGTATGGATCTCAAGTATTTTTTTGAGCGCGGGACTTGAATCTTTGTGTAAAGGCATACTATTAGAATACAAGAAAATTCGTCAAGAATTCGTCCGCTAAAAGGGTTAAAAAGGGGTTGAAAGTGTGAATCCATCACAAATTCCTTGAAACTGCTTATTATAAGGCATATACAATAATAACAAAATAACATTAATTTTACGTCATCAAAGATTCAACCTCTAAGGGGGTTAAAAGGGGGATGAAAGTTCGTCTTGGGGTTCAAATTTAATTTTAAACTAGGAACTTTAAGCTTCGTAAAAAGTTATGCAAATAAAATGGAACAAAAGTGATTTCAGCGTTTTTGAAAATTCATCCTCTTAGGTGGTAAAAAGGGGGTTGAAAGTTTGTATGGAGAACAAACCTTTTCTTGAGCGTGGGACTTTAAACTTTGTATAAAGGCATATAATTAAAATACAAGGCTTCAGCGTTTTCAATAATTCGTCCCCTAAAATGGTTAAAAAGGGTTGAAAGTTTGATTCCATGACAAATTCTTTGACTAAGGCATATATAATAATAACAAAATAACATTAATTTAACGTCATTATAAATTCAACCTCTAAGAGGGTTAAAAGGGGGATGAAAGTTTGCCTCGGGGTTCAATTTTAATTTTAAGCTAGGAACTTGAAACTTTGTAAATAGGTATTAAAATAAAATATAAGAAAACTGATTTAAGTGTTTTTGAAAATTCATCCCTGAAAATGGTAAATAAGGGGTTGAAACTTTGAATGGAGATCAAACCTTTTTCTGAGCGCCGGACTTTAAACTTTGTATTAGTGCATATAATTAGAATACAAGAAAATAAATTTCAGCGTTTTTGAAAATTCAGCCCTGAAGGTGGTCAAAAGGTTAGCAATAAAGTTATTAAAACTATCGTGAGACATCTTTACTAATTATAAAAACGGTATAAACTCACGTAAAAATTGTCAGGAACGGCCCGACATGTTTCGAACTCATTTGGAGCTCTTCGGGCCGTTCCTGACAATTTTTACGTGAGTTTATACCGTTTTTATAATTAGTGGTGAAAAGGGGTTGAAAGTTTGTATGAAGATTTAAAAATTTTTTGAGTGTGGGACTTGAAACTTTAAATAGAGGCATTAGAGGCGTATTAATAGAATACAAAAAAAGTGATTCAGCGTTTTTGAAAATATATGTAGCCCTGAAGATGGTGAAAAATTGGGCAAGTGCGAGTCCGACTCACGCATGAAGGGTTCCGTACCTATATATATATCTATAACAAGTTTGTTGTATAGGAGCCCCCCTTAAATATTTATTTTATTTTATTTTTAGTATTTGTTGTTATAGTGGCAATAGAAATACATCATCTGTGAAAATTTCAACTGTCTAGCTATCACCGTTCTTGAGATACAGCCTGGTGACAGACGGACGGACGGACGGACGGACAGCGAAGTCTCAGTAATAGGGTCCCGTTTTTAACCTTTGGGTACGGAACTCTAAAAAGGGGTTGAATGTTTGGAATGGAATGGAGATCAAACCTTTTTTTGAGCGCCGGACTTGAAACTTTGTATAAAGGCATATAATTAGAAATCAAAAAAAGTAATTTCAGCGTTTTTGAAAATTCAACCCCTGAGGCGGTAAAAAGGAGGTTGATAGTTTGTATTGAGATCAAACATTTTTTTGAGCGCAGGACTTGAAACTTTGTATAAGGGCATATTATCAGAATACAAGAAAAGTGAATTCGTTTTTGAAAATTCAGCCCAGAAAGTGGTGAAAAAGGGGTTGAAAATTTGTTTGAAGATCAAATATTTATTTTGAGTGCGGGACTTGAAACCTGAGTTCATAATGATTCCGCGTAATTAGAGCAATTTAGCCGAAAAAAAAACTAAAAAGAGGCCAAGAGCGAGTCGAACTTGCGTACGAAGTTCGGTACCATTACGTATAAAATGGCAAAAAAAAAACACGTTTATTGTATGGGAGCAGCACTTCAATATTTATTATTATTAATTTTTTGTTCAGCCGTAACCAACATCAAAATCATCAACTTGCAAAAAAAGAAAAGTAATTTCAACATTGTTTAGATCTGAAAATAATATAATAAAGATGTAAACTGTTCAAGATAAGATTCCACGCGGACGAAGTCGCGTGCAACAGCTAGTTCTCCTATAAAAGATCTCTTTCCCTTTTACCCTCTATATTCTACATATTGCTGCTGTCACAAGGGATAACCAGCCGAAACAATTACTAAATAGAATAAAACAGTTCGTTTTGGTTAAAATACTTTCATGAGTTTCACTACACATTGATGCGAGTTGAGTTACATTGCCGTTTTTTAATGACGTGGCCGAAAAGCGCAAAACGTTAAAATATATATATGTAGTGGTTAGATATCAAACAAATGCCAATGTCAAACGTCAAATTTAGGGCGAGGATGCAACATTTCTATGTTACGTATTTAAATTTTAACCGACTTCGAAAACGGAGCCGGTTCTCAGTCGACGAACTGTTTTCGATTAGGTACTCGAACACTTTTGAAAAAATATTTTTCGTTCGATTTGGTAATTTCTTTTTTTTTTTTGTTTCATGGATTATATTTTCTAGTTCCCATTGTCATATAACATGACTATGCTTCGTTGACGTCGGTTATTTATGCCCGACTATGGAGATGAAAAAAGGTTTATGACTTCGTTGGACACCATGTAAAACAGCGTCAATGTATATCGAATTCGTTCTTCACGTCAATGTGAAGTGAAGTGCAACTGCAACGTTTCAGTACCCTTACCATGAATTAACGTGACCGTGCTCGCTAACAGCGTAAACGATTTGTATGGATAATAGTAGAGCGCCCTAGCGGTTACTTTGTAGAACTACAATTCTCCATACAAATTGCTTACACCTTCCCCTTCCACAAAATAAAGCCCAGCTAGATATTTTTTACAAACTGACAGGACAAGAGACCAGTTGCGTCAGCTAGGTACTCATCCGCTGTTCCGAGCGGCCGCGCGTAGTGCCGAGGTTTATTAACACAGCTACTTACGATAACAGCCCAAGGTTAGAGATGTGCCGTTCTCGAGAATGTTTCCCAATTTGCCCCATATTCCTATTCCTACTCGAAAAAGGCAAATCTCTACACAAGGGGTATTCGAATCGCCATCAAAAAAACATCGGTTACGCAGTCGCTAGCTTGAACTGTCACTGTTAACTCATAGTAAGGGTACAGGGGTTAGTTTTAATATTGGCAAGCGTTGCGCTCACACGCAAGCCACGTGGCGGCGCGTGCGCGGTGGAGCACCTCCCGCCATCACTAATTTCGACGGATAATGATCGTTTGCTCATTTTGTTTTTATAATTCTAGTGATTTATTCATGAGCGATGGGCGACGCTTTTTGAAGTATATGTATGCACGTTTAAATTACAGAAAGGTTACTTACTAAGTACATTAAATTAAAGTCGAATGCTCGACATATTTAAGCATTTTAACATTAAGTTCTTCGAAATTGATTCTAAGTCTCAGTTTATACAAAAAAACCGGCCAAGTGCGAGTCGGACTCGCGCACCGAGGGTTCCGTACAAACACTTTCCATCCCTAAGTGGTTAAGTTAAGTTTGCACCTGGTATGTATAGCGCCCCATATAAATTAGGTGCAAAGTTAGGTATTAAATTATAAAAAAAAAACTACTAACTAGATCTCGTTCAAAACAATTTTCGTTGGTAGTTTTTATAGTACTGTACATCATATGTTTTTTTTAGATTTTTCATTTTCTTATTTTAGAAGTTAGAGGGGGGGGACCAACTTTTTTCCACTTTGGAAGCGTCTGTCACGCAAACTATTCGGTTTAGAAAAAAAATATTTTAGAAACCTCGATATCATTTTTGAAGACCTATCCATAGATACCCCACACGTATGTGTTTGATGAAAAAAAAAATTTTGAGTTTCAGTTCTAAGTATGGGGAGCCCCCAATATTTATTATTATTTTTTTATTTTTGCATCAAAATCTTATTGCGGTTCACAGAATACATCTACCTACCAAGTTTCAACAGTATAGCTCTTATAGTTTCGGAATAAAATGGCTGTGACATACGGACGGACAGACGGACAGACGGACAGACAGACAGACATGACGAATCTATAAGGGTTCCGTTTTTTGCCATTTGGCTACGGAACCCTAAAAAGGACTTCTACGGACGCCAAGCCACTGGTAAGTCTCTCGTAACATATCAAGTAGTTCTGATCTCACTCTCAAATGAGATTGTCAGATGCACTAATTGTAGAAGAACTGATTATGCTACAGCCAGGCACATTATCACTGGCGTGACGTCTATAAAAGCCGGCACACGGCATCTTGCCGTTTTTACTATAAAAAGTCTAAAGGTATCAATAGGCCAAACTTAATCCGGCTTACCATCACAGATGTTTGACGCCACGGCACTCATAGGCACCGAAAAGCCCCAAACATCGCTAGTAATGCTCTAGCTAAGCAACTCTACATCTACACTAGGTATTATAAAATTCTAAAATTATATTTCAAATAAGTTTTCTATGGAGAGGGTTAATTCTTTCATGAAAAATCTTAACAGAGCGATGCAGCAGCGTGGCGCCAGCTGTACAGCGCCATCTATAGATAAAAAAATTATGTCCTCTCATCACGCCGAAATGGCTAGATGGATTTTACAAATTTTCATACATGGATAGTTGGACATCTAAAGATGATTTTAGGCATGGTATACTACTTTTTTATTCGACTATGGTAAAGAAAAAAAAATACCGGATGATGTTTCAGGCACCTTCTAGTCTTCTTATAAAGCTAGCCGTACCGTACCACTCCATTTGAAATGAACACTAGACAGAGAATTTTAACAAGTTAGTTCTACCTATTTGATTCGTTCTGCCCACGGCTCTATTTTAATATTTCATTACGTACTAGTAGACACTCGGCTTTAATAGCTTTGAACGTGCTTTTATTGTAGTTAGCCGGTTTTCCCACTCGGCGATTTGAGTTTAGTGTGTTTTTTGCCGGTTCTATTTTGGTTTTTGCTTTTACTGGGGGAGTAAATGTGTAACTCTACCGGGTTAGCATTGTTTTTATAATTATTTGCTTAGGTAATAAAATATTGGAGCTTAATGCTCCTTTACTTATTGCTATATATTTGAAACCTACAGTTTGAATTATTCATTGATAATTTTTGTTTCAAAAACTACTCGAAATTGACAAAATTCACGCGGAAAACTGTTTTGTTTTTCAACTTATTTTCAACTGCACGCAATGAAAGCGTGAAATAGCTATGTTACTTAAATCGGGAAAAAGTATTATATTAACTTTAAGAAGTTGGTTGGTGAAATTATCAATATATTTGTCATAATATAAAAAAAGATACATTTTAAAACGTATAAGACGTCTTCTTAAGCATTTCAAAGAAATCGCACCCATTTCGGATAGCAATTTCAGAATTGGATCTTACGAGGATTACGAGATAGCATTGTTAAGACGTCTATTGGCATTTCAACCAGGTTTTCTTGTCTGTTCGTCTATCTGTCTGTTTCTTGTTTATTACTCAATACCGTAAAAAATCTTCAAGGTTCGGAGATTTTCACACGGTGTTGAGTAGGCAATAAACATTCAAACATCCTCACTTTTTCATCGTTTATTATTATCATCATATCAGTCTAAAGAGGTTTGCCGCTGGATAAAGGTATCGCCCTGTTATCCCCTAAGCATGTCCCCATCGGCCGATGGTGCCATGCCCTACGTCCATCTTGTGGGAGCACCCACGCTGCATCTTCCGGTACGCGGTCGCCACTCAAGAACATTTCTGCCCCAATGGCCATCGGTTCTACGAGAAATGTGTTCCGCCTTCTGCCACTTCACTTCTTATTTAGTACTAGCTGCGCCGCGCGGTGTTACCCGCTCATCCCACGGGAACACTACATTTTTCGGGTTAAAAAGTAGCATATGTGTTAACCCAAGGTATCAGCTACCTTCATACCAAAATTTATCGATATTGGTCCAGCCATTTGAGCGTAAAAAAGTAACAAACACATAACACGCTCACGAACTTTTGCCTTTATAATATTAGTCATATTAGTGTGATATAAAGAAATCACGAAACAACTAGTTCTTGTAGCCTTGTGGGGAGTCCATCTATTCTTGCAACGCAACCAAATAAAACACAACATAAGTTGAACCAAAAACAAGATTGGACCCTGCTACGTAGGCAAGTGACAATGGCCAGTAATTGGAAGGGTTCACGATCCAATTGTTAACGGGTAGTGGGTTCCGTTCCGTCGCGCCAGGACGGTTACTCCGATGTTCAAAATTCGAACATTGTATCGTGCCGTCGCGCTCATTCAACATGGTTTCATAGGAGATCGAGAGGGATGGCATGATACGAAGTTTGAATATCGGACTTCGGAGTAGCCCTTCAGTATCGCCCGCTCCTTATTTTAAATACAAATATTTGCTCTCAGTGAAACTTTTCCTCAGTCTCCGGGCTTTATTAATATTTTATTATTTTGTCTTGTTACGTTTCGGAAATTTTCAACTTCCCCTGTTAGCTATTCCCGGTCTAAAGCGATTATATTTAAAATTATTTTAATTAAAACACTGTGTAAACTGTTAAGCACTCGCGATTTTCTGTTTAAATTGTTTCGTAGAATAATTAGAAATGTTCGGTGCTGCTAAGTTTCTGCTCTTATGTGTAACTTGCAAAGGCTAATACAATAATTGAGAAATATTCCATAGACACAAATTTATTATCGGAAAGGACATTGGCTATAGTTATTTTCACTACGCAGTTGGCTCTGTGGTAACGGAGCTCTGATGCCTACAATATTCCTAGGTATCCTGGGTTCCAATCCCGAAGAGGATATTTGTGTAATAAGTTACTAATGATAAGCTCAGTTGTTTGGTCCAGCCATGATACAAAGTTTTCTTCGGATGCCGCGATTGACACACATTTAAATAAAATTTGACTTCCGTTTTTAATAGGGTACGCTAACGTGTGAAAACGGAAGTCCCGAATGAGCAAAGCGTCTCCGTTTTAGCTTGGTCAGAAATTCTTTTGTATGTGCGGATATTTCGATGTTCAGATGTTTGGATGTTCAGATTTTCATCAATTCATCATTTCAGATCCACTAGTTTTAATGAATATTTATCTTATTCGAATCAAGCAATCTAAAATTTAACCTGGTTGAAATTCTTTGAATTGCAACTTTTTGTCAAACATTTATTGATAAATTTACGTCAACAAACTCTTCGCAACCTAGTAAAAAATGCAAAAACGATCGCGATTTCGCAAATTCGCGCGCAGACGATTTAAATATTCAAAGTTATAAACCTATTACAAGTTGGAAACTCAAACTACTGCGTTATTCTGTGAGGCTTAAAGTTTTTGTGAATTTTACACAAGTTCGTGTATTAACATGGCGGAGGCCGATGGAAGTTTCTCTGTCGTTAATTAATTAGATTAGCCCCGAAAGCGGGGTTAGAAAATATAATTAGCTGAAATTTTGGAGTTTAACGTGAAGTTATAGAACAAACTGTAACCGCCATTAAAGAGGTTGGCTCCGCTTGGTCCACTTGACGAACCCTTTACATTCCCCGAATTAGCGCTAGTTTTGGATGAACTAGATAACAGCTCGATCACAAG
The DNA here is from genome assembly GCA_947623375.1 of Apotomis capreana. Classification (NCBI taxonomy): domain Eukaryota; kingdom Metazoa; phylum Arthropoda; class Insecta; order Lepidoptera; family Tortricidae; genus Apotomis; species Apotomis capreana. Next base: position 14,719,350 of record OX392516.1, read on the forward strand.
GCGAAGGCACTGGTTATTTATTCCTGAGTGAAATGAACAAATCTTCCCAAGAACACCTTTATAATATACTACTATGCATCGTTAATATTAGGTACTATCGCCCAACGCTACGGGTTCACACTTTCTCAACAAAATCGTCTGCAGACACTGTTTTAAGTATTCACGCCTTCTTTTATGACAAACCAATTAGGAAACAATTTGTAAGTATATAAGGTCGGTACGGTACCTTTTCTTTTGTTTGACCTGACCAGACACAACATCTGGTGACCATCGAATTCGGCCTTTTCCAGTAGTTTAGTTGTATTTTAAACGGCTTTGTTGTTAAATTTCGAATGATTGGCTGTGGCTGAGAAATGACAATTCGTGGACGAAAATTGAAAAAAATTAAAAGTCACTCTTGCTCTCGCTGGGAACCAAATCACATTTTGTTCACTGTTATCTCGCAGCAGATTCACCATGTTTGAGCAGCACGGTTAGCATAACTTTGACACGCGACTCTTTGTCGCGCGACAAATACTTACTACCTGTCACTTTTTTTCCAATACCGTGCGAGCGAGGCAGGTGACGCTAAGTCGCCCCGGTGTGGACCACGTATGAGCGCAGTAAATTTTTTCTTTTCGTGTTGATCTTTGTCTTTATAGCAATATAATGTTATTATTTATTAGGTATTTGCTATGGAATTAGTTTCGGCTCGAATCACCTTATAAAAAATCGGGCCTTATCATTATGTGTATTACGACAAAAAACGACTACTTATAAGGTAACGAGATATTTATCTAGTAATTTCAGCTCTTTCTCATTTACGTAGGTAATCAGCAATTGCTTCGGGGCCTTTAGGCTTAGGCTCACAAAAGTTGGCTGTTAAAAGTAAAAAATTCTGATTCAAGGAATATGCCACGTTGTCTCTTTAGGAATGTGATCACCAGATGTTCGGTTGCGTACGATCCATACAATTTCGAACGGTATTTTTAAAGCACAAAAAAGGGGTTTGCAGTGATTTCTGAGTCATTCTAATTTGTACCGTATTGTTAAGAAAATTTAAATGAAAATTAATTCACAAGAGTTACTGGTCAAAAAATCACTTGCCGTTTCTATTGGTGGATGATGTAAATAGCGACCGCTGCGAAGTGCATACGAAAATAATCCTAGAGGTGTGTACCCGTAGCGTTGGGCGATAGTACATACTACCTACCTACCCGTTATAAACTGGGTCCAAGTAAATTCTTAAATTATGAATATCCTTATAATGGAGTAGGGAGAATATAACTTCAAAAAAGGAAGTTCTTAATTTGTCGGGTTGTTGGTTTTCCAATACCCATACAGCAGAATGACAATAGTTATTTAAGCACATGTTTGTATTGTATCTAGTGATGGGTCGCGGTAAGTTACCTGTTACCAGTAACATTCTGTTTGGAAATATTACTAGTAACTTTCCAATCTTACCAGTAAGATTCCGAAAAGGTGGTAAGATACGAGACGAATGAAATACACTTAAAGTTACTGGTTATTTGCGGAGTTCAATAAGCCTTATGCAAATAACATTAGCATCTTTTGTCTCTTTCACCCAAAGTCAAAGTTCTTATCTTGCATAGGACAATCGGCTTGCAATCTAAATTCATATTTTTTACTGTCCGTCCCGGGCGTGAGCTGTGCTCATCCCGCATGATCAAATTCACTCTTCCGTCTTACCATACCGGTTTTAAGTCAAACTCCTTCACGATTCAAGCAATATAGGTATAAGGAACCTCTTCTGCGCTCTTCTTACTCGCTTCCTCATAACTGAAGGGTCGTGACCATTTGAGGCCGTTATCTGTTGCACCGAAGCTCTCCACTGCACACGGTTTTTCGCCTTCCGAATTGAAGCCTTTCAGGAAACTCTACTCCTGAAAGGCTTTCATTCACGGCATCGGTCCATCGGATCGGTGACCTCCCACGGGCCCTTTTTCCTCAGGTGGCCAACTACAATGAGCTTTTCCAAACTATCTGGCTGACCGAAGTACTGCAGGATCCGCTGAAGGCAAATGATCGATAAGCGGCACTTGACCTTTAATTCGGCCAGGATGGACGCATTTGTGCGACGTGCCGTCCAAGGGCTTCCTAGCATTTTTCGCCAGCACCATATTTCGAATGCGTCAATGCCTTCCGAATGCATGCAGGGGTTTAAGGGTTCAGGTTTCTGAAGCGTATAGAAATCAAGATCAGGGTTCTCATCAGCGTGGTTTTAGTTTTTCTGCTGATACCTCTGTTCCTCCAGATCTTCTTTAGCCCCTTCACCGCCACCGGTGCTATCTGGGCTCTTCTCACAGTCACCATCCACAGCAACCAAAGTCCAAATTAAATTTGTCCACGGTATCGAGGTCGGATAGTTCTGCCGTTCGTTGCAACATACCTGCCCGATCTACAAACGCGACGACGCGTTTGGCTCGGTTTGTAGACACCTGCCTACTAAGCCGGAGGTCCCGGGTTCGAATCCCGGCCAGGGCAAATATTTGTGTGATGAACTCGAATATTTGTGCTTGGGTCATGGTTGTTCTATGTATTTAAGTATATATGTATCTATATAAGTACGTATATCGTCGTCTAGTACCCATAACACAAGCCTTATTGAGCTTAATTTGGGACTAGATCGATATTTATTTATTTATATTTTTCTTTTACAAACGTGAGTTTTGTTCTCGCCCGATTAATATGTCGACCATCTCCACGCTCACTTTATGGACCCTTTGCAAAAGCTCAGCTAGTTCCGTTTCATTAGAGCCTATAGTGGTAGAGTCGGTGGCAATTTGGTAGTATCTGCAGACCGTAAATTATTAATGAGGTGTCCTCCGATTCGTACGCCTCCATACCAATCCTCCAAAACTCTTCTCATGATGTGTTCGCCTCGAAATTTAACAGCTGTGGTGAGAGAATATACCCTTGCCTAACTCCACGGTGGTCTGAAAGGGTTCTGATTCGGTGTCTTCTACTCTGATCCTAGAATTGCCGTCGAGGTACAGGTTCTGCACAAGGAAAATTAGGTGATCTGGTATACCCATCTCTCTCATGACTGCGAACATCTTCTTCTATCTGATGCAGTTAAAGGCCTTCGTATAGTCAATAAAGCATGGGCCATCGGCACGTTGAACTCCCTAGGCTTCTCGATGAGCTGCCTGATGTTCAATATCTGTTCGCGTGTTCTCTACCTCTGACAAAACCTGCCTGTTCCTTTGCAATCTACCCGATAAAACTTTCAAGCCTTTTATTGAGTATATGCAGAAAGATTGCTGATGAGATGATAGGTATAAACGCATCCAAATATCCGATCCCTGGATCTGTGACTGTAAGTGAGTGAAAAATATAATGCGTCGCAACAAAACCAAAACACTACTAATAATAAGAAAAGTTACACGTGTAACTTTTGCAGTGAGGTGCAATAACTTTGAAAATGCTACCAAGTTTGCGTATCATATCATATGATATCATATTTAAGAACATATCATTATTTATTTATCCATGTAAGTATCCATTTTTTTTTCGGACCTAGCAAACTTGATCTGGAACGACTAAAAACGGTGTGTGTAGATTTACGAGGCGGTAATATTTCTAGTAACATAGGTAAGATACCTGGTAACATTGGGTAAGTTACTGGTAAGATTGGTAATTTACTTTCTGGAGAGAGCCGTGCATTTCTCTTCACTACGAATGATGTCTAAACTGTCCATTTTCAATATTACGCAAAACAAAACCTTGAATTTTAATTAAAATCCTGAATCTTACCGTATATTTCCAATTTTTAGTAATATTACTAGTAGCATTACTGGGAAAATACTCACTTTGGTAGTATTACCGGTAGCGACCCATCACTAATTGTATCCTATTATAACGTACATATTTAATAGTAAATAGAAATGGCAATAACGAAAAGATACATACATAGATACATCGATATAGAGCAATGATTAACTTTCAAGTAGATTATAAGCATTCAAAGTGTGACAAAACATAAGCACATGGTAGCTATAACCTATTCAGTTGAAAATAACGTAACCTCTTCACTTAATCTCAAACAGAAAAACGCAACATTTGCTTTTGATGCATCCAATATCAAAGACCACAATACGTTATACAATAATAAACGTTTTCAAAACATTAAAAACGCAATCGCAACGCTTTATCCCTTAAAAATAAGGTACAATGTGTGTTGGAGGTTAGTTTTGATAATAAGCAACTTAGAATAATTATGTTTGCTATGGAACTGTCAGTTTCCGCGCCATTTTGGAGGGCCCTCGATGTTGCCAGCGTTGAGTGTCTGATTCTGACGGGGCTTTTGTGACAAACGAATTATATTTTACTGTAGATATATTTTTTATATACTGGTAGTGGTAGACATAATGAACATTCTGGTGAGGGAGCACATAATTCCCTATATCTGGGTTGTATATAAAAAAAATATAATTAAATAAATATATATAATATATATATAGGGATTCTATTGCAATAAATATATGATTATGATTATATGACAATCTCACACAAATTGACCTAGTCCCAAACTAAGCCAAGCTTCTGCTATGGGCACTAGATGCCGATTTATTATTTATTATTACTAATTATGCATTAATAAGATAATTTACGACGAAGCAAACAACGCATGTACTGTTAGTGAATGAATTATCAGTCTTTTTTGTGTTCTAAATACGGCTCAGGTTGTTTTTTTCATGTGTTGTAGGTATTTGGAATCTAAATAATACTGGCTCGTTACAATCACGTCATCATTTCAAATGCATTTTTAATAGCAACGGTATAAACCGTATATTATAGTATAAAATCTGCTGTAATTTAATAATTTGGCTATAATTCTTTGACTAGAATTTTCCACAGCACATGGTCCCTGGGCCCTGATAACGCTCTAATCCTCATATAAATCACGGAGGCAAATTTACGAGCCGCCATACATAAATACCTACGTAACTTATTGCCGACGCGAAAAACACCCGTCCTATCGGGTAAGTAGGTTAAACGGGCTTCTTCGTTTAATCGGGATTTCATCTTTCATGTTATTAGCTACAAATTTATGTTCTGAATTTCTATTACGATTTTAGAGGAAGGGTGGAAAGCACATCATGTGTCAACATATGTATACTTTTTAAGAACAGCAATTAATACATAGGTACTCGTAGTTGTCGCGGCTATCGTCTGTGATTAAAAGTAAATAATAAAACATTTTCGAAGGGAGACGAAAAAAAGCCACTGCTGACATTGCTGCTTAATTAATAGCATTGATAGAAACTCTTCGAGGGTCTACTCAAACTTGGCTGAATCCGAATACAACAGTACCAAAATCTACAGCTATTAAAAAATAAGTATGGCATAAATTAAAAACAAATCCACCGCAATGAGTTCCAATTTCAAATTTCTATTGTTCCTCCAACACGTGGCGGTGTTGTATCACGAAACGTTTTTTTCTTTACCTATTCTCAAATTCTACCGTCCAGACATGTGTTATTATTATTCCGTTCTTCATTCACCTTTCTTTGTCAACACAAAGCACGTCTGCGGAACTATGGGCCAAGTATAATAAGAGACATAATATCCAAAATCATAAAGGAACCGAGAATGTTGGGAGAAAAATGTTACGCCGCTTCATACAATGATATTTCGGATGTAAAACAAACTGACATCGAATGTAAATATCTGCTATTGTGGAGTGTTGTCATCCGTGGAATAACATTTATAATGGACATTTAATGGCCTTTTTGATGAATAGTCTAACGTGGACAAATACTTCCGAGCACTGCTGTTTGCTTAATTTTAAATAGGTCATAATGTACATTAACATTTTTCTTATTCCAATGTTTTACTTGTTATTAAGATAGGCAAAATCTTATCTAAAAACTATTCTTTAAACACCACTTTGGTAAACAACGTTTTAAATAAATTTGGTGGATTTAACATACCGTTATTGACAATGAATGCATATTCTTGCCATATAAAAGCTGTTTGTAACGCCACTATCCCAGGGGTTACATCAAAAGCCCAAAGGTGAACTTTTCTCATTAGTAGGTGTATACGTATAACCAATGTAACCCATTATTTTTAATTTGTTTTTTCATTTGGCTCCAAATAACATAATATGCTATCGAGAAAAGATAAATTACATGTTGAGGATTTAATAAAATATAAACATAAAAAAATATCAGTAAAAATCATAACACTCCTTTTTGATTCGCCGTAGTCGGAAAATAAAACTATGGTACATTCTGAATTCACATATTATATCAAGACTAATTTACCACCTTTGACAAACTTACTGCTCCCAAGTAGGTATAACGTGCGATAATGAGGCGGCGATTAAAAGGGGATACAACAAATAAAACAATCGTAAGCTCCAACAGTAACACCCTATTCTAAAATAACACATTTCCTTAAATTTATGGATTTTATTCACACTAATTAATACCCTCCTAGCCAGTAATATTCATAAAGATGTACTGTGGTTTCAACTGTTTCACACCGTACCCTTGCTATGCGGTCAGTATAGTCCGACTTGGGTAGGATTATAGAGAAAAGTTGTTAATTAAAAAGTTAAACGAACTAAATCAATTTCGTTATTAACTTCGTTGAAGTTGTGATTTGGTGCTCATGTTTGTCTTTGAAGGGATCCTCATATAGAAATAATTGTCTTTGTTGTATAGCTTGGAATGTAGGCAAATTGGTACGCAGGGTATCTATATATAATGGTTATTGGATTCTGGGGCTCTTATGACCATAGGCGTATTTAGGGGGGGTGGCCGGGTGGGCCGTGCCTACCCCAATATGTGCCCACCCCAGGATTTTGGGTTACCCATGGAAATTCAAGACTTCAACTCATAGGTCATGGCCAGGCCCCCACCCAGGCCCCACCTGAAAAATAATCTTAGATACGCCAATGCTTATGATTATGTGTAGCAGTAGCGTGGCTTGAAATATTTTCTTGGTAAGAGCTGTCGCCAAGTTCTATGAACGCCATGCCACTGATGTAGGTACATGTACATTCTGACAAAAAGAGTATACTCTTTTTTATAGTAATTTCTTTCTTTATAATAGTAGTTAAAAAGTGGCAATATTGTAATGTCGTCCCCGTTTTCTCAGATTGACTAGAAAGGGACGACATTACAGTATTGACACTTTTTAATTTTTACTCTTTTTTGCAAGACTGTACTACAGTCCAATGTAATAGTTATAGGTACCTGCATATGCCGCCAATCAAGAGGCCTAAGTATTCGTATGTTTGTAAAAGGGACAAAATTACAACGGTCTTGACTCTTTTACTCGATTTACCATAGCCAGAATTGTATTTTCATTCAAAATAATTATTAAGTAAAAGAAAATATCATAATTTATTTTCCTTTCTACAGTTATTTTGAAATAGTTTTTTTAACTTAAAGTATTTTTAAGTTACCTATAAGTTACCTAGTTAATTTTAATGAGAGACTGAGGATAATAATTTTTGGCGCCGCCATGACGCCTCACTAGTTTCTGACCATATTTGAACTTCGAACGTTAAAACAGTTAAGACAATAATAGTATTTTTCATCAATTTGTGTATTTTAGATATGCCAGTGTGTCTTTAAGTCGCATTGTCTTTTTGTCCGTTTATCCACGGTGGCACAAACAGTCAAACACGTCACGCCTCTCATTGACAAACATGTTTTTACAGTCGACAAACAAGAAAAATGGTTATTTTAGCTTTAGATAGATCTTAATAAGACTGGATTTTGTATGTGTAATTTTTTTCATCTTTTTCGGAATTTCTCGAAGACAGATCTCTGGTTTTGTTACGTAATGGGATCTTGGCGCGTGAGTGGAAACCGATTCCTTTGTCTCACGACCACTTATGCTAATACACTCTGTCGTTCATAATAATATTAATACACATTTAGTTTAACTGGAAAACCACGCTGACTCAGATTTAGAACAAGGTCAGTAAAATAATCTCAATTTTCTTAAATACTTAGTCCTTTCGAAATTCAAAGCGTGGGCAAGTTTACCAAGGAAAAAATGCACTTGAAAAAGCTTGGTTCAATTTACAATTTCACAGCGCAAACGGACCGTCCCTCCATTTTAAACTTAATTTGTAACAGGCGTATCGCAAACAAGTGCAGCAAACAAACTCCTTACAATCTCATCATAAAACGTATTGCTCATTGCAATTCTAACAAAAGAAAACGTACCTGTTAACAGGACATACATCCTACGAAAAACTTCCGTATACCGACAAAGCTCGCGAATTCGCCACGCCCAAATCAAAATATATTATCGACCTATAAATTGCACAAAAACTGGCAACACCGATCGAAAAAAACGACATTCGCACAATCAATCAACCGATAAGCCAATAAACCTCAACGATGCGCTTTTGAATTTGGAATTCGATTTTTGAATTGTACTATTGTTGCGTATGGCCGGCGGCGGTGCGAGCTGCCTTGTCGAATGGCACAATGAAAGGGCAAACGGAAGTGAACGTCGGTGTCTCCTAGTGAATGGAGCTCTGAATCGTTCAGGAACTATAGAAGTCGCTGTAAAAACGGCGGTAGCGTCAGCAAAAGACATGTGAGCCCAGTCAATGTAGTCACTGTTCCTGCAAATTCTACGAAAAAACAGACAGGTTATTCAAAGCATTCAATTGCACATATACGATTTAGATTTAATTTGAACAAAATAGTGCTCAATTATTGTTTTAAACGAGGGTAAGAACATTTGATTATTAAAAAAACACGTTTATATCCAATAACGATTTCAGTATAGAAGAAATAATTTACTTTATTAATTCTTGTACTAACATCAAATTATCATTGGTAAGTACTAACTATCACGTGTGTAACTATTTTGGGCTTCCAACCGTACCCGCTAATATTCACACATGATACTCGTATAAAATGTCCAGATACGCAACAGAAAAAATATAGTACAACAATACACCGCCCCCTATTGAACACAAACGTGGCATTGTAGTCCGTTCGCTAGTGAAAAAAAATTAAAAATTACGTCCGGGGTTGCCAGCGCTATAAAATAAAGGTCCATAAAGGTGAGTAATAATGAAATATGTATTACACGGGTATAATGTTGTTAGCCCCCGTTTAAGAATGAATGGGGCGCTTTGATAGTCAGTTTGACTTGTCCTATTGTGGGATTGCCCGTGAAATCGCTCGAGATGCGAGGGATAGATGCGAACGATAGTTTAACTAATTGCTGGGGTTGCAACTATAATTTGTCACACGAAATTCCAGGGAAATTATGATTTCAAACGCGTAAGACGTAAAGAAAGCGATACTTTCTCCGATTTTGAAATTGAGTTTACGCGGATGAAGTTTATTTGCAATTTTGAAAATGATCCTCTCGCAGTTTTAAACCTTAAGCGTTAGTAATAGAGAAAGACGGTCGCTTCGAAATCGGTAGATTTGAGGTGGTATTTAGAAAGACGGCACTTTCGTTCGTCGGAAGAAGCAAAGCCGGTTCAACTAATTAGTGTTAATCAAATAACGTCCTCTTTGGCGGTATAACTGGCTGGTCTTGACTAATAAGAAATCTTGTGAACTTAAAACTGTAATGTACCGAAAGGTTTATGTAAGACATTAGGTAGGTACTGACTAGTTGGCTAGCTATGCTTTTTACGATTCTCGAAAGAAACTTCTAAAAATCTATTTCAAACAAAGTACCTACTTAGGTACTTCAAGGTTGGAATTTGATTGGTGTTTGTTTTTGGACGGCAAAATGTTATGGGCCGATACAGATGCACTGCAACTCAACAGCAACTCGTATAGAAACTGTGCAGTCCGCGTGAAGTCGCACTGCACGCTATGCAGTACCCATACACATTTTGTAGTTGGCATGCAGTTAATTATTGAAATGTCACTTTATGTAGCTCAAAGCACAAACGTCACGTATTAATGACAGTAAAGGCAATATAAATACCTACCTGCACCTCTAGCACAACTGTGACTCTTTATCGCGCGATACTACCTATCTCTTTCTGTACAGCACTGTGAGAGAGTGACGTGTGATGCTTTGTCGCGCTACATGAGTCACGAACCACAGTTGTGCTATACGGCCTGGGATATACGAGACATCTCTTATTTAGCGATATCTCAAAGTACACTTGAATTAGCGCCCTGTACGTCTAGCATAACTGTGACACGCGACTCTTTGTTGCGCGACAAATACTACCTTTGTCACTATCCTTTCAATACTGTCCGAGTAAGACAGGTGATGCTAAGTCGCGACACAAGCAAAGTCACGGCAAGATATGCTACTAGCCCTGCTTTACATCTAGCATAACTGCGACTCCATCGCGCAACAAACGCTACTTGCCTCTTTCCTGTCAATATCGTGCGAGGAAGACAGGAGATACTAAGTCGCACGACAAACGAAGTCGCGGCAAGATTATGCAAGTCCTGTTGTTCACATAATCTATGATTTTTTAATAAATAATAAATAAATATCGGACGACATTACACAAATCGATCTAGTCCCAAAATAAGCTCAAGAAGGCTTGTGTTATGGGTAGGGTACTAGACGACGATAAACGTACTTATATAGATAAATATACACTTAAATACATAGAACAACCATGACCCAAGCACAAATATTCGAGTTCATCACACAAATATTTGTCCCGGCCGGGATTCGAACCCGGGACCGCCGGCTCAGTAGGCAGGTGTCTACAAACCGAGCCAAACGCGTCGTCACTTTTGAGAAATACCTTCGTAGACAGCACAGGAAACAGCATAAGAGGATAATATTAAAAACACATCCGTTCCGTAAAGCGTTTTAATCGAACGATACAATACAAAAATACAAAATACTGAACGAAAGCAATGTACAGATAACTACCCGAAAACGGCAAGAACATAAATCTACCCACATACATTACAACTTTTATTTTTTATGACAAATCGAGCCACCTGTTTTGTAGGTGTACCTACTTGTCATTTACAAACTACGTCAAAATGTCCGTGTCACGTCAAAAAGTCACGCGTGTTTATCACGATAACGTCAGTCTCACATGGAAAGTTACATTACTGTTAGAGGAATTAAAAATAAAACTAAATACATGCAAAATACGTCACGATAAGAGTAAGATTGTATGTCTTGCTTGTTATTGAGCAATACAATGCTAAAAAGTTTATACCGTTATTTTATACATTTCTTTGTATCTATATTTTGCTTAAAGAGTACGAAAACTGCAACAGTAAGGCTGATTTTCACGTCAATTAAAGTCGCGGTAGGCGCAGCGGTGTTCAGCTGCCTACTGCTCTGGGGGTCCTGGGTTCGAATCCCGGCATGGGATGGTTCGAATCGGTACCGAAATGCCAACAGGTGCAGTCGAGTTCAATCATTTATGAACAAAAATTTTATCTTAAATATGCCAACTCGTATTATTAACGGTATAGAGGCGTGTTCAGACATTTTTGATCACATTGTAGTTCATAAATTTAAAATAAGTCAACTGTATACCAGTGAGAAATTTAGAAGCATCGCAAAGGCATCGACTTACACAAAATTATTAGTAGATCCTACCTCTGGTTATCCAAAACTTACTCAGCAAAAGAGTAAGAATAAGAAGTAACGTCGAGAGACGTAAATTTGGAACTTCGTAATACCTACGGTACCACGTCTCTGGACGGCGGCGACTTTTATCTTCGCAGAACTCCATAGCTGAACATTTCTCATAGTTTTAGTGTACATAAAAGCAAATGCATTGTGCCATTTAAAAACGATCTGTGTCCGAGAACGCATCAACTAATTGTGTAATACAATTATTACCTACTGAAAGTGAACACAATAAAATTAATAAGCGTATTTTAAGTCAAGAAATGTTATACATAGATTAGTCACGAAAAAAGTCAACAGGAGATTCCGCTGCAATAAAGAGACATTTATTCCAATCAAATATTAAATATTTACCTAATAAACGTGGACCCATGTTTACTAGCAAAATAATTTCTAAGACTCGGCAAATTCATTTAGAATGTTGCCCGAATTGAGCATTGATAAATAGAATCAATATACAGACAGACTACAATAATGTTAGGCAAGGCAAATATGTATATTTGCATTCATATTATGATGTAGGATCGTTATTAGTTCGTTTGTGATTATGCGTAATGCTTCATTGCTAGACAATAGGTACTCGTATATTTGCATGACGTAATTAAATTATATTTAGCAATTGATTTTTAAGCCGGATACCGACGAATGAACAAAATAATATATGACGAACACGAACATCGAACACTTTTTTCATACAAGCGTACCACTCACAAAAGGTGGGCAATCAAAATCATTATAATTATTGTATTAACTAAGCGGTTTACACTGACGTGAAATTGTCAGGAAACTGACCGACACCGACATGATTTCGTATGGAGCTCTTCGTCGGGGAGACGGGGACTGCTACCCGTACACCAGCGCGGCAACTTTTCACTGATGACTTCGAAACATGTCGGGCCGTTCCTGACCACTTCACGTGAGTGTAAACGTAAACCGCTTAATACAATAATTAAATATGTCTCCCGAAAGTTTTAATACAATCAATATAGCAATCGAGTGTGTCCCCATCCCACAAGACTGGACCAGAGGCAGACCAAAAAGTATTACTGCGTAGTAGCACAACTGTGACATGCGATTCTTTCTCGCGCGAGAAATATTAGCTGTCTCTTTCTAACAGTACTGTGAGAAATGTCGGGCGATGCTATGTCGCGCGAAAAGACGAAAAGAGTCGCGAAACCTAGTTGTCCTAAACGGGCTGCAATAGGGTCGAGAAGAGAAAAGTAAGGGCCTCCCCTTTGTACACTTAACACTTTCACCAATAAGACGTCGAGAGACGTAAATTAAGACCCTCATCATAGTCGTGATAGGGCACCACGTCCGTGGACGGCGGCTTTTATCTTCGCAAAACTGTCGCTCCGTCTACAGCCGAACATTTTACATAGTTTTTAAACAAAGGAAAAAGGACTTTTTTGTACGAGTTTCATGAGATATTAAGTATCAATGTTACTACCTGTGTTACAACTTAGAACAGGGCCTTTGCGATTTATTGGTAGGTAAGTATATATTTGAAACAAACAGTTTTAATTCTTCATTGATAATTTTTGTTTAAAAAACTACTCGAAATTAAAAAAAAACAAACATGCAGAAAACTGGTTTTTAAACTTATTTTCGACTGCACGCAATGAAATCATGAAGTAAGTAAGCTATGTTACTTTCACGAACACAGGAAAAAGTATTATTCACTTTAAAAAGTTGGTTAAAAAAAATTCAATAATTTGTTATAAAAAAAATGAAAAGGAATAAGGCCTCTTAATGCGAGTTATACTTATAAACAAAAACATGTCCACATCCATAACAAAATTTTCCACTAGCTTTTTCGTCCGTGACTGTGCGGCCGCGCTAACACATTCCGCACACATAATTATTGAAAGTCGCACGTCCACAACATGTTTGATCTCACTTATTGGCCAACAGATTACAGTTTCTAAGTAAAATGTGTATTGAATAATAGCTGTTGACTATAGTACTCACTTAGAGGTTTCATTTGTTTTATCAGTTAGTGGATGAGTGGGCTGTTGGGTTTAAACATACTCCGCAAATGTGAATATCTGTTGTCGATTTTTTAATTTCTGAGTAATGACAGTTCAGTAGATTTGTGCTTGTGATTGTTCATGTATAATTGGTAATTCATTTATTATGAATATGAAGAAACTTAAAAAAAAAAAAATTTGATTCAACTATTATGTATTATGTTACAATTTTATTTGCTATAAATGTTACGACAGCAGTTGATATATCTACTACTCATATACTACAACTTTATACTTATCTTAAATTGGCCTATATTTTACGATTATAATGAATAGTTGAGGGTCTTTGTTTTCTAGGTCCCAATGCACATCAAAAAAAGCTGAATTTCGACGGAGTTCTTGAAACCATCAAACCACTTGAAATACAAAATGGGCGTCTCTATGCCAAGCATCTGGTGTAGTACCGCTTGATAGCAAGGGGAATGAACGTGCACTTTAACAGATGGATTGGCATAACACAACTTATTTCAAGTAGATGGTAAATTAAATTTCGAATTCCCAATACAGTACATCATTAAAAATCTTAAAGACGGCGTGTAATTTCAATAAATTTTGCAAAAACATCATCATAACCCGGGGTTTTTGGTGCAGGAATGATTTGACACTATAGGCTGACAGTAGGCGTCAATTCATTCGTGCACCGAAAATCTGTTACTTGACTTCCGGTTCGTGTCCCAAGATGGCCGCATGCGTTTAAGTTTAGTTGTTCATTATTTATTCATTTTAGTTGTTCAATGTGTAGTATTGATAGCGTATTGTGCAGTGATCTAACGTATGAGTGAATAGCTAATGAAGAATTCAACTTGAAGCGTTCATAGCCCTTCCTGGGTCACCGATAGTCCGCGTGGTTTTTTGTAAATCGCTATCACTTTACAAAAAGCACGATTTTTTCAACTCACCGTACAACGTGGTATCAATCCTCTATCTAGTCGCCTAGTGCGATTGGCAACGAGACATTGGCAGTAATGGTCGCTTAACTGTGACCGGTTGCCATTTTTAAAAAAATAGAATAGAAATCTGTTACTTGAAAGTTATACACGAATCTTTAGTAAGTACAAATTACTTTTTTTTGGAAAAATACCTACGATGAGACATGTGCCGATTCCGAAAATTTCCCTCTAGCTTTCTTTATTTCCCATACAAAATGAGGAATGTTTCCGGAATTGGAAAAGGCATATATATCTCTAGTATCTCTACCTACGATTCGACATAGTAGGAAAATTGCTGTCCATATAGGTCATTTTGTTAAGTAATCACATGTTAAGTAATAAAAAAAACTTACTTAGTTACTATATTATTATTTATTACCATTGTCATTAAATGAGGCAAAAATATTTCACACTTTATTTTACATAATGGACGGTTTTTATTTATTTAACATAACAAAGTTACTAATTTATAATGTTATTATTACTCGCTAAAGTATGACGTTTAATGGCAAAAAGCGCTCTGTCTGTGTCTATCGTTTTCATTGGCAAGTCACTGGACTTACTACTTAACACAATAGCAAACGCAGCACCACAGGGCATCAGAGGGTCACATTACAGTGGACCCGATAATTTGTGCCGTCGGCTCTCTCGTTCATCTCATTAACACTTGCGATGCGATCCGGGTACGAATGTGGAAGACATAATGGAACCGAACCACTAAACAACCAACTTATCTTTGGCCTCATTCAAGTTCTTACTCGGCTTACACAAGGTTTGGTTTCATTTGTTTTTGGCTTGAATTTGGTTGACGTTACATTCTTTACACGAGGCAATGTTCTAAATTCAAAATGTATTTTTCTACTCCAATACTTTTTTCTGTCATTTATATAGTTACTAACTCTAATATAAAGACATAAATTATGAAAGTCTGTAAAAGTCTATACTCTACTGCCCAAAAACACACTGCTAACCGATGTTATAATGTCGCCAAAAAAGCATCACTTAGTACCACAGATTACAAGATGAACAGGTGCATTCACACAATTTGCAAATTAAAAAAAAAACTTATTGTACTAACGCATTGCTGCCAACTTAAAAATTTTTTTTTATCTTCAGTGCATGGATTTTTAGTATAGTGAACGTATACCTTTATGTATAAGTTTAATTTTTTTGACAGATGTTTAGTATGGTGAACGTATACCTTTATGTATAAGTTAATATTTTTTTGACAGATGGATGTCAATAAAAAAAAAGTTTATCAGAGACAATTTTTCTTTTTAATTTTGTTGATTCCGAGCGGGAACATGTAATTATTTTCTTTGTTGTTTATTTGCATTTTATTTATGAAATGTCGAGTCGTAGAAAAAGTATTGTATGCAACGTTGTATAAGTAGGTCAAAAAACGCTCGTGGCATCTTTCTTACGATGTTCGCTACGCTCACATCGTAACCCATGCCACTCGCGTTTTTTGCCCCCTCTTATACAACGGTTGCATAAAATACTATTTTAAATGGCAAATAATAATATATTTTGTTTCTGTGATGATCGACTTTCAACCATTTGGTTTCTCACTCTTATTCCAGTTTATAGTCAGACCTATCTAATGCAAGAGTGATTTGATCCTATCACGTTACCTGTGGCTGCTTATTTATATAATACACAGGTAAGATTTACATCGATTGGAACCTTTCTACTTGCATAACTGTCCTTCTATCTCTTTCTCTAATACTATACTAGTTATTTAATGAAAACGTTGGCAGACCATTGCTTCGCTTTAAAGATTGCGCAATGAGGGATATGGCTGCCTTCCATGTTGACCACCAAAAATGGGAAAAGCTTGCGGAGAATCGGACGGAGTGGCGCAAATGCGTTGTTGAAGGTCGCAATTAAGTTATGCGATGAGACCTGGTTCGCGGCACTCGTTGACAAGAGGCAAAGACGTCGACAAGGCGACGCAGTACCACCCGTCGCACACTTCTCTTGTAAGGCCTGCGGTAAAACGTGTCGATCTCGTATCGGTTTGGTTAGCCACCAGAAACTGTGTATCCCAAACACTACACCATAATTCGTCTGCAATAGACGCAAAGGCCTTTATAGTGAAAAATAAATTTCAGAACAATCACTAATAATATATAAGCTGTATTCGAAGTATAACCCTGCTATACAATTAAATAAATAAGTAAAATCACAATCTCTATTTTAGTTTGCGATTAACTCGTATAAGTATACATCCTAATTCTGGTATTGTGTAGCATTCAGTTGTGAATGATAAAGTCCCATAGTTGCATAAAAAGTAGCTCGGGTTACTTTTCTCGAATGCGGTATCTATAACCATTCTTAAGGCTTATTTTTGTGACACTGACTCAGAAAGTTTACAAACATACATATTATAGTCAACTTAATCTATTAGTGCAGGAATAGCACGCCATCTACCGTTACTTATTTTGTAAACAACTCTTTCGTCACGCAAAAGTCAATTTAAAAAACAAATCGCAACCCGCCCACGTAACAATGTACACAGATTATCGTTTCAGTGACATTACACAAGTGCCACTGTCGTAATTGTGCTTTCGGTACAAATATAAATATTATGTTTATATATTGATAGAGTAGAGCGCTCGTCAAACAGTTGGGTGCCAATATTAACTCTAGTTATCAGGCTGTGGGTGAACCTGGTTGTGAAGGTCAATGTCAGGGTTAAATTTCAGGGTCGTAAGTGGAAAGTGTTCCATTTTTAAATTTCGGTCGGAATTTAAGAAAATATGAAAATGTAGACACATATAATGTTTATGTTGCGATTCTTCGGTGGAGGCTCTGTATATGTTCAAAAATGCTGAATGTTTGAGATATTTTTCTCTATGATCGCCACTGTGATATTGGTATATATTTGAAACCTACAATTTAAATTTTTCATTTATAATTTTTTGTTTCAAAATCTACTCGAAATTGACAAAATTCACGCAGAAAGTAGTTTTTTTTTTTCAACTTATTTTCGACTGCACGCAATAAAAGCATGATCAAATAGCTATCTAGAAGTCAGGAAATAACAATATATTTGTCATAATAATACAAAAAGTTCTTCTCTTAATTTAGAGTCCCAAGATACAGGCTCAGCCTAGTTTGGGGCCCGCTGGATATCTGGATAAGTTTCAATAAATATATGTCATATTTCATAATGATACAAAAAGCTTATAAAAACAAAATAATTATGACCTAATTATAAATAATCATAATTGTGTAGTACGCATGGTCGAACAATGCGATGTTTAGTTATTCTGTCGAGTAAAGTTATGCATAATAGAAAAGGATGAATTCACAAATATTTGTCTCTCAATTAATATCATTTTCGTGAATAACTAACACTAATAAGTAGGTATAGTAGTTGTTTATTGCGAGTATGTAATGTGGATCGCTTTTCGAGTACCTATCACACCGCAACCAAAATATTACACGTAGCTTAACACGTCACGGAGAAAAATACAATTCCAAGTTGACGTGGACGTTGCAAGTATACCTTACGAGTGGCGGTTTGGCCCTGAGATAGTGGCGCTAAAACAGCTTTCATATGGCAATTATGAGCATACGTCATATATATGCATTATAAATTGTCAAGTGTTATGTCATCAACAGGGATCGCAAAATGCGAGCAAAATCAATTGAAATTACGTATGACAACCAGTACGGCCTTAGCACTTCAGCGAATTTTCAAAAAAAATGTTACCGGAATGTAGCTCAATCCTTCGTTCTTATTCTGAAATAAATATTGAATCGTACTGAAAAAAGCTTGACTTTCATCACTGTGGATAGTTTTGGCTTTATTATGCAAAAAATACTTGAAATTTGTGAAATATTTAGTCCTGTTTCCTCTTTGTGTGCATCAGTGACATTCGCAGACTTTGAACGTCAGTTACCAAAAAAAATGTCGTTGCCAGTAAAATAAATTAGTATAAAAAAAATTTATATAGTACAAATTATCTAAGCTAATGTCGTTGCCAGTAAAATAAATTAGTATAAAAAAAAATTATATAGTACAAATTATCTAAGCTAAGCTAATCCACTTACCTGCATTCACAATAGCATTGTGTCTAATACAATCCTATCTGCTTTTGTTCTCGTAAGCGCCAACCAGTTACTTACAAAAAAAGGTTAGAACTACATTGCGTGGTTTAAAATGGTTGATGATGAGAGTTCATAGTCCTTTTTCAAGAGAATACGTTCTTGTGAAGAGTCGGACGGTTGTAAAAATCCAAAAAAGTTATGATTACCATTATTCTGTTAGTGTATTTTGTAGTTTCATGCCTAAGGAAATAGAGTCGATAATCTATATTAACCTTCCAAGGTGGTTACAATCTGGTTTTACTACGAGCTCGTTATCTTAATTTGTGGTTTACCAGTTGTGGTTTGTTCAATGGTATTCGGTTCTTAAGTGGATTAGCTTAGATAATTTTTACTATACCACTAAATCGTGATCTCCGCAACATGGCGTGGGTTGTAAAACCCCCTGTGAGGTTAACATACCTACACTAGATGAACACATTTCACAAGGAACTCAACAATGGATTGCGTAGTCACTAAGAAAACTGGGAAATTCCGTTAACTTATCAGTTAACAACAATTTCCAACCGCTACCGACAACCAACAAATAAAATCCATTGTAATATATCATAAAATAACGATCGACACAAATTGTGTATTTAATTTATCAAGGCAAACTCCTTGGATTACTCTGGCGGTGTTACCAAATATTTTCCCTGCAAGCGGGCATGTGTGCTGTGTACATATTATGTGTGTTTATGTATTGTGTTGTGTGTCGAGCACATATTTAGCTGGGCCCAATACGAGCTTGGCCTTATGAGACTGGGTTACGAGAAATCCAGGGATTGTTGCTGAAATCTAACGAAAATCTGTTGATATTACCTTCATAGACGTAGCTTTAAGTAATACATAAAGCTACCATGTAATACATAAAGCTACGATAAGATGCACAAATCTTAGGATAAGTACGCCTAGAACGAAAGTATTCATTCAAGAGATTTGCAAACAGATGAAGCCCAATGCCCAAGCGCTTTTGGTTTTATGTGTGCGTGTCTACGAACCAATCATAGAGACGTTTTGATTGTTACATTGACGTTGTGATTGTGACAAATGCGCACACAAGAGGAAACTTAGCCCGTGGCTAACCAAAACTGGCTTCACTTTTAAGGGCTAACTAGGTTTCTAGGCGTATTTATTCTAAGGCACAAATACGAACTTTTGAGGGATATCTTGCAGTTGCCGTTTAGAAGTTAGTTTCTAACCAATTGCGTGATGAGTGTGGTGGAGATATTAAATAAATACCTTGTATTTCACACAAATAGTTTGGTTTCCACGAATGTGGATTCCTACAGGAATCTTTTATATTTAATTCTGCAAAATTGTCCACTTTGTTAGTGCAAGCGACCATAGAAAACACTTAGCAAACATCGATTAAAAAAACGCATCGACCTAGCCTCAAATTCAAATCTATTAAAAACACATCAACAATCCAAACAGAATCCACAATTACGCAAACGAAATAATCCCAAAGTCCCCATTAACATAAAAGTAGCACGGAGACCTTTTACAAAACAGGTCTCCAGAAAGCAAACTCTTGCGCCGCCGAGGCGCGCGCCGGCGCTCTGCAAACAACATGGCCGACGATAAGCCGCCATCTTGCGTGGATCGAGGTTACGACGCCACGCTGGAAATTCAAATTATGATTTTATTGCCATGTTTGAGTTTAGACATGTCGTTATTATTATAAGGTGGTGAGATTACACCGTTCTAGTGTCAATAGAGAGGTGTAGGTATGGTACATGAATCTTTTAAACTTTTATGTATAATTATTTTAGCTCTGGATAAGATTTTTACTCGACTACAGCATATCTAGAATAAAGGCCCAATATCAAACAGTCAACAGTCTATGTATGGTTTTCATAACTAACTGTACTAATGCGCCCACAATGCGCCAGTTCATGAAATTGGGACAGTACTAATATACTTACATTTAAGTGATCAGAGACCTCAGAGATGGTAACTATACTTAGTACTTACTAACTATACTTTATCGAGTTAAAAACGAATCAATGAAAAACAATAATTTAATAAGACATGAAAAACAATTCACGACAGTTGTATGAACTTTTAATACAAACGGCAAAGTCAAGGTGAAAGTCAAAAAATTCAATATATAACTTTTCACAGGGTGTCATATTGTCATAATCTAACATACATACATACATTGCAAGTTAAATAAAATAAATAAATAAAATAAAAATAAAAATCATTTAATTCAGACCATAAAGATCCATATTTGTGTTAGTCAGCGATCTTATCAACTATGTTAGTAGACATTAAAAAGGAAAAATATGTTAGCTTCTGAGAGTGCGAGGTACAGATAGCGTAGCGTCGTCTACTTCGCTCTCCCAATAGCAATCTCAACCCAAGTCTTCATAATCGGGCAGTCAAGTCTTTCGGCCAATACCCTGAGAAGCGCGTTGCCGCTGCCGCGCACTCGCGCTAGCATTGAAGCGACTCTCTTTCGCCTAATGGCAAAAAAGTCATCTAGCCGCGCCTCCGCGAACATACCAGAAGCACTGCAATGCTTCGGCAGCCGCAACAGCATCCTCAGGATGTTGTTATATTGAACGCGTAATGCGTTATAGGCCCGTTGTGTAAACCTCACCCACAGGCTGCACGTGTAAAACGTCTGACCGTAAGCTCTAAAGAGCGTCAGTTTAACTGATTCGTTACAACGTGCAAACCTGCGGGCGAGCATGTTGCCCCTCACTGCCATCGCCCTTCTCTCTCTCTCCAAATCCAAATCATCATTCAAATCCTCTGAGAGCACGTGCCCCAGATACTTGAACCGATCAACTACCTTTAGTGGCACGCCACACAGCATGATCCTAGGCACAACCGTCGGGTTGTACTTACGTGCTTTGAAAATTAGTAGCTCACTTTTGGCCGTGTTGTACCTAAGTCCATGCTGCACGGCGTAGCCCTCACAAATTTTAATAAGTTGCCGGACCGAGTCAGCCGAGGGCCCCAGCAGCGCCATGTCGTCCGCGTAATTTATATTATTAAAACACACATCGCCTATATGGCAACCGACACGTGCGCTGCCGAGTTGCTCGATCAACTCGTTCACGTAGAGGTTGAAAAGGAGAGGCGATGTCAGCCCTCCCTGTCTCACCCCGCACTGCAGCCTATATTCGTCAGACTCTTCTGCCCCCCATCTCACCCGGTTGACCTGGTTGTTGTACCAGTGCTTGAGCAACGCTACGTACTGACTTGGAACTCCCGATTTCGCTAATTTACTCCACAGTTTCTCGTACACAACCAAGTCAAATGCCTTTGACAAGTCCAAAAAACACGCATATATGGGCGTGTTTCTGTCCTTGTAGTACCTGACAGCTCGCTTAAGGCACAAAATCGCACACTCAGTCGACAGGCCCGGCCTGAAGCCAAATTGTGCATCGTGAAGTTTGATGTGTTTGCCAAGTTGCGCATTAAGCAAGCTGTCAAGCACTTTAGCATGTACAGTTGCCAGGGAGATGGGCCTATAATTACTTGGGTCTGACAAATCACCAGTCTTATTTTTTACAATTGGCACTACCACTGTACGCGTGAGCTGCTTGGGCAGATACGTGTGACTGAGGCACAATGAGTAAAACATGGCCAGAACGCGTGGTAAGTGTTTTCCCGCATGTTTGAGGTGTTCAATGCCGAGACCGTCGTGCCCCGGCGACTTACCCCCTTTCATACCTAAAATGATTTTATTCACTTTCTCAGCAGTAAATCTAGCAGAGCTCTCGCCCGCGACCGTCTCGGCACTGTATTCCTCTGCCCCACTTGTTTTTAGGAGCGGACTGACATCAAAGGCGTGCTTAAAATTATTGGCAATGGTTTTCGGGTTACTCTCCCCACCCACGCTCACAGGGACACCCTCCCTCACCTTCCACCTGTTAGTGTTCTTCCAAAAAGCTTTAAAGTCCTTACTTTTTCTATTTGAGGCCAGAATGTCGCATTTAATTTGCTCTTGCCTGTCCTGGCACCACTTCAGCTTGGACTTAAAAAGCTTTCTGCTCTCAACCATATCCCGGTAAATGGGACCATGCTTAGGTTTGTTGTAAGACATCCATAATAAAAACTTACTTCTAGCGTCCCTGTGAGCGTCGGCCACATATTTGTTCCAACCGGCTACCTGGGCCTTGCCTCCCCTCTTCCCCCGGTCCGCCCTACTCGACTTCATCGCAGCCTCCGTCAAAATGTTAGTTATGCTGACATACATGTTATCTAATACCCTTCTATGACTCGGGTCATTGCATAGCTTATCAGCACAAGCCGTTAGCTCTGCGGGGAAGTCAAGCAGTTTGAGCTCATCATCACAAATCGACTGATATAACTCCACCTGCGGCGCCCCCCTTTCACCCCATATTACACCCTCGTTACGCCTTTCAACTGGTGTACTCTTAAGGTGCAATTTGCTGAGGTTACATTCTAAAATTAGTGGTAGGTGGTCGGACCAGTACACGTCATACTTAACCCTAATATCGCATACAGTTTGCCGCGCTGCCTCAGTGACTATGCAATGGTCCAACCACCTATTACAACCGTGGGCATCACTCGTAAAGGTATATGTTTCCGACTTGGCTCCCAGCCTGTCTAAATCTACACAGTACCATTTTTGTGTCTCACAAAATTGCAACATCTCCCTACAGAATAGCTCGTCAGGGTGCGCATTGAAGTCCCCTAGGATATATACTGCTTCCATGTCCGTATGTTCGTCACATATAGCACACATTTCACCCATCACTTCAGTGAATAATGGTAAGTTCTCAGGCAAATTAACTGGCATATATACACTAAATATTAGCACGGAAGACCCTGGTATATTAATCCTAATGGCCGCTAACCTAACACTGTTGCACTTTACAACCGACACATCGGGAAACACAGATTTTCTCCACAATACCGCTACCCCGCCGTGTGGTCTTCCCGTTAGCAACCCTGCCTTGGAATCCATCGCTGTAGTCCCCGTGTATGCGAAATCTTTGTGTATTGAGCCCAGCAACGGTAAATCATGTTCAAATAACCATAACTCTTGTAATACTACCACATCAGCCATTTCACACAACTTATTTACTCCATTAATTGATCGCTTGAGTGACTTACAATTAAAACTGATTATTCTACTTAACTGTTTACTCATTATTATTATTTTTAATCAGTCCTTTCTCACTATTTTCGTTCGGCCGCCGATCCCTTACCGAAATAAATGGCCTGAAATATATACCCCTAGGCCAAAACTTTTCATCTAGGTACATATTAATCTTATTACTCGACACAAATAATTTGTACGAGTGGTAATCTTTTTGTCTCCTCATTTTAACCTTAATTAAAGAAATTCTTTCGTTAGTTTTTTGGTAAACATAATCTCTGATGTCATTTTCCGCAACATCCTTGTGTACGTTGTATATAAATATTGGTACTTTTTCCTCCGCCGCTTTAAATTTAGAGTTCTCGCTGGACTCGGCGTTACCCTTGCTACCTATGTATTTATTCTTAAGTCTTTTTCTTTGGACCTTTTCCCAGTCCTCATCGCTATCCGGCGCCTTCCAAGTCTCCCCATTCTGCAATAAGTCCGCAAACGTTGGTTTCTAAAAGCTTTTAAAAAATTGGGTACCCCAGTTATGCACGAGTTGCGCGACTATGTATTTCAACGAGCACCAATAGTACATAGTTGTACTAGACTTACTTTCCATATTTATAGCTCCTGAAGGTACCTCTGATATATGCCTATACCTATAACCTCTGATATAAGACATACATAACTGCCATAATCCTTACAAATCCAAGCTGTTCGGCATACAGTCAGATTTATAAAAAAGACAGCAGATACAGGTAACTTGCATTTAGAATCGTGACGCCGGGATCGAAATCACCTTTGTCTGTCCGTTAGTGCGTCTCCACTGAATCGGAGCGGAGCGGAGCCGTGCGAATAGACTAATCACCTGGGATGAAATCTCTGGTTGTAAGTACCTTGTTTTTAATTCATATAAACATATTTTGCCTTATTTATTTATTTAGCAAGCATTCTGACGCTCCGCTATCCATGGTCATGAAACAAACCTAACCTACAGTACCTATTCGGTCTTTAACCTAACCTACAATTTTCAAAATAAGAATCGACAAAGTGAGTTTTAGATAAAATAATATTCGACAAAACAAGAGTTATGAAAATGATCATTTAGGCAAAACAAATTTCGACAAAATAATAATTATAAAAAATTATATTATACATATTGACTTTAGATAAAATGTTCATTATGGTAAAAGTTGTTAGACAAACTGAAATTAGACAAAAAAAAATTAGACTAATCAAGGGAATACCGAAATCTGTATCTCAACTCGTGATTGGTCGATTCGGCTCATCTCCGCTCCGCTCCTTTTCAATGGAGTCGCACCCTTAAAATTTAGTATGTCGAGTAACTGAAAATCCTAAGATTTTTGGAGACTCTTCCACCACATAAACACGGATTTCTCCGTTGTTGAGATCCGCGAATATTCGTAAAGAGAAACTTCTGTGGGATAATAAAACCTCCTTCATTCCTTTTGTGACACGTTAATATGTATTTTACAGCATTTTTAAAAACCTTTACATTTAATCCAGGGATAGCATGTAAATCCCTTAAGCACAGAGATGAAATAATAAAACTCATAATTGCCCTCTAATGACTCCATGACTCAATGTAATTTCGCAACCACGTACACGTGATAAACTGTTATCTTTTGTAGAAAAACAGAGTAATCCCCGTCGCGAAGTGAGACAGAGAACAAATTTGCTGTATCAACAATCAGACGGCACCTAGTTGGCACATGTGCCTAAGGGTGGGCTCACAGCTGGTGGAAACTAAGTCCGCAAACTAAGAATAGTCTCTAAGATCTAAGGGCAAAAACTGGCTAAGTCACATTTGCAATATTTTACAGTAGTATAATCAAGCCTTTTTCCCAACGGGGTAGGCAGAGACCACATCTTTCCACCTGCTACGGTCCTGACAGTATACATCTTTCGCTTGATCAACATTCATTAATCTCCTCTTTGCATGCTCGCCGGATTAGAGTACTCTTGACTTGCCCTTTTTCTGAACGTCTCCAATCTGATCAAGAAACGTAATTTTACAGCAGGTACTGACAATACGGTATTTGAATTTGACTGTATAGTGAAAATTTATTATATCGTTGAAACCACTTAACATTGAACATACATTCAAAAATACACGGAAACTATTTTTTTTAGTAGTTACCTAGTGGTTTATAAACTACCACCCCTTTGTTTTTGTTGATTTACCTTAGTAATTTTTTATAACATTATTTTGAAAATGTATAATATATAATTTGATGTCATGAAACTGACACCTTGACCATATTTAATTATATTATATTGTGAAATCTTTTTGAGTAACTGACATTTAGTAAAGTATTTTCTACGTTTTGGCCATGCTGACCTGGAGATGCGTCGCTAGCTGCGCTCGGTCAATAACATGACATCACTGTCATTATCTTCAAATTACCTCTGACTCTGACTTAAACGATAATATAGCGCAACACATATCAGTTTCACTAGCTGCACCGCGCGGTGTTACCCGCTCATCCCATGGGAATACTACATTTCGAGATTAAAAGTAGCCTATGTGTTAATCCAGGGTGTCAGCTATCTTCATACCAAAATTTATCAACATTGGTCCAGCCGTTTGAGCGTGAAGAAGTAACAAACATACACACAAAAACACTCACTTTCGCCTTTATATTAGTGTCATACTCGTATATTGAGAAATATCCTCTGATTGTGTCCACCACCTTACCCGCGCGGCTTACACTGCAAACATCCCGACAAAGATACAGGCCTGCCCGCGTGGCGCACATACCCGATGAATAACCTTATCACTTCCATGCACTATTTAAATATGACGGTAGCGTTATTAAATAAAGGAATTGAAGAGCTCAGAAAAGTTGCTAACAAATCCACAGTTCTTACAGCATATCATGCCTATGTAACGTCTACTTTGAGGTATGGTGTTATGTTTTGGGGGAACTCTGTTGGAAAAGAAATGGCATTCAGGGGGCAAAAAAGTGTATTAGGGCCGTATGTGGTATAAGACCCCCGGAATCGTGTAAACCCTTATTTATAAAACTAAAAATATTGACCCTACCATGCTTATACATTTATGAAGTCGCATTGTATGTAAGAGTTAACTTTAATCAATTCCCTAGTTTTAATAGTGTACGTCAAAGAGGCAAAATAAAATTCTACGGCGGGAAATGTGAAGGTTGTGCTTCACATTCGGTGCTATTGGCCACCGACATAAAAATAAAGTCATTTTTATGTATTTGAATTAGCGAATGACATCCGTCATAAAAATAAAATGTATAGTTAGTCTTCAACTGGCCTCCGGGCAATAAAGATATTAATTATCGTACCTCTCGCTGCATTTATTTAAGCTCCCCCAGACATCCTTCGACAAATTTCTAGACCATCTAAAACTGCATTGTTAGCGAAAAGTGTATTTGGTATGGCACCCAAAATTTACAATAGCCTGCCTGCAAACGTATTGGATAAAGATGACTTACGACAATTTAAAAAAGACATTGTATGATTTCCTGGTTCAGAAAGCGTATTATTCAATTCAAGAATATTTTGATGACAAAATAGTTTTAGTGAAGTAACAAATAATGACCTACCTACCTGAATAATAATCATTGTTGAATTTATGTCGTGTGATAAGTTATGTATGCCTTACTTTAATTTTTACTTTTATTTTCACTTTTATTTTAATTTTATTTTTTAAACTCGCAGACTTTAATCTGTCAATTATAATTTCACAGACAAAATCACAATAACGCAATTTTTAATCCTGTAACAAAATTCTATACTCTATGGTACCCGCTACAGAACTTTAATATTCATAAGACATCTCTCTACACAACTCTAATAATTTCAAAAAGAGAACATAAGCTTATTTGATGCTCACTGATTGGTTGAAATTACTTGTCAAAAAAATTCACCAATCACGAGGTACCCGCCATGGCCATCGCGATCATGTTTTTTTTTTAATAAGTCTGTGTTAGTTGAACGAAAAAGGTTACATCAAAAATAAAAAATCATATTGGAGAATGACGATTAAAAAAAAAATGTTTTTCTGAATTTTGCTCGTATAAAAAGTATTGTATGCAATAGTTACACAATTAGGTCTTAAAGTCTCGTACCTTACATAGGCCACTCGGCAAGCCTCGTGACCTAAACGCGGTACTCGACTTTAAGAACCTCCATTGTGCAACGATTGCATAAAATACTATTAATCTAATTCAAGGGATATATAATTCAAGGGATATAAACCTATTTCTAATTTGTATGCCATATGGCGAATCATAGTGATACTATTATTTATTAATGTAACACCTTTTGTTCCTATGTCTTACAAATGAATAAATGATTATGATTATGATTATGATAATTACGCTGATTGTGAACTGTGAACTATGGATACACATTGGTATTAGCTCACGGAAAAATTGCGAATGGTTGGTTATATCGATGACAGATTGAGCTAATTTGGTTACACAATAGCCTGCGACGCGGCGGTCTTGGGTTCGATAAAATGGCAATTGGGCATCCGCATTAGGCCCGTAGATCTAAAAATATTAACCGTAGAATTTTTTTCTAATATTTGGTGTTGCCAGTGATGACTTACGGAACTGAGACATGGTCGTTCACAATGGGATTCATGAGGCGGCTAAGAGTCACGCAACGTGCAATGGAAAGGGCAATGCTCGGAGTTTCGTTGCGCGATAGAATCAGAAATGAGGAGATCCGCAGAAGAACCAAGGTAACCGACATAGTGCACAGGATTGCCCGGTTGAAGTGGCAATGGGCAGGCCATGTAGCCCGGAGAACGGACGGCCGTTGGGGCAGCAAAGTCCTAGAGTGGCGACCACGTATAGGAAAGCGCAGCGTGGGTCGGCCCCCGATTAGATGGACGGATGAGCTCGTGAGGGTAGCGGGGAATCATTGGATGCGGTCTGCACAGGATCGCACTTTGTGGCGAGTCATGGGGGAGGTCTATGTTCAGCAGTGGACGTCTGTGGCTGATAGATAGATTTGGTGATTCATTTCGACTATTTAACAAGCATTTATTATATTGCTATCTTTTTTGGCAAAAGATTGTAATCTAAATGTTTACAAATTGAATAATTTAATGGTTCAGGCAGGGTTTGAATCCGAGTCTCCAGCGGCTTTCCGGGCCAACACGGAACTATTGTCACCCTAAAGGTCTTCGCACATTATAACAACTCAACGGCGACTCGATTCTATGAAAAATATTGAAATTTAAGCCCTACATATTTTGTAGGTTTAATTTCAAAAAATGATATTAGTAGTGTACGACGCGTAGACCAATCAACGGCGACTCGATTCTATGCCAAATATTAAAATTAGTAGTGGACGACGAATGGTCTACGCGTCGTACACTACTAATATTATTTTTTGAAATTAAACCTAGAAAATATAACAGGGCTTAAATTTCAATATTTGGCATAGAATCGAGTCGTCGTTGAGTTGTTATAATGTGCGAAGACCTTAAGGCATACCAGAAGCAACTGGTTGAAACGTTCAATGGCTCTCGCATCAGTTCATTGGTCCGGCCGCGTTGGCCCGTAAAGCCGATGGAGACTTAGGTTCGAACCCAGCCTGAACCATTGCACCGTAAACTAAATGTTTACGCTAGCAGACGTTACTGTTTTAATAAATATGATTGTTATCTATCTTCTGTTTTGTAATCGCTTTCCATCAGGCGATACGTTTGCTCGTTTGCCCCCTATGACATAAAAAAAAAAAAATATTAACACGTTCACGTACATAGTATAATGTTAGAAGTTGCCTACTGCAGCACAGACAAAACTCATATAAAAAAAAATGTCTTGCCATAAACGGCCGAGAGCACTGCTCCGGTCAAGCAAATTAAGTTCGTGGGTTCGATTTTCACCGCACCTCAGTGGGTTGCGTAAAATTTTGGCTTCTTTATTAAAAAACTAACTAACTGCGCTGGCTCAGCGACCCAAAATGAGTCATGGCCTCCGACACAAGAGCTCACTTTACCCGATCCTGCGCAATCTCTCGCCAGTTTGTGGCTCCGAGCTCACGCAGATCCTTCTCTGCCAGATCTATCCAGCGGTACCTTGGCCGACCGACCGGACGACGCCCCGTCGGTCGCCCAAGGTATGCTCTCTTCATCTGCCGATCCTCTCCCATTCGCTCAAGGTGGCCGAGCCAGCGAAGACGATGGGCCTTGGTCTCACCAATGATGTTCGGCTTCTTTATTATCCTTTGTATTTATATATAAATAAAAAATGTGGTAACACCACATAGAATAGGATCAACATTGATTCTGTTCGACATTTGCCTTTATATAAAAACTTTGAGAAATGTTCTGTTGTAGACGGAGCGGCAGTTTTGCGAAGATAAAGTCGCCGGCTACAGACGTAGTGCCATATCCCGAGGGCCCTAATTTACGTCTCTCGACGTTACTGTCCAGTGTTAAGAAGATTTTCTAACTCTGATATTAACTCAAGAAGAAGCTAGGGTACCTAGGGTAGATCCTAGGGTATGGCTAATGCGCATAAGCATTTCAAACATATATGACGCAGAGGACGCTGCAGTAGCGTAAAGAATTATGGGATGAAAGATTTGGTGTGATTGACGTAGCGATCTGATAGCTCAGCTGGAAGAGCAATGCACCGGAAACGCAGAGGTCGCAGGTTCAAAATAAAAATGTGGTATTTCCACATAAAAATATGAATCGATAAAAAGATTCTATACAAATATCAAGAAGAACCGTCATTAAAAATATCGCCACATCGCTATTTATAGAAATGAACTTACACAAAAGGCTCTGAAATGCCGAGATTTCACAACTACTTATATTTAATTGTGTTATCTGATGTTATCTACCAAGTGATGTGTAATTAATTCTACATGGCAAGTTATCTGTTTATGCTAATTCCTGTATAGTCCCACTGCTTTATGTGAACTGCTATTTAAAGGTTGTAAGATAAAGTGGTTTAATACCCGGAAGGCTGACATCATCTTGAATAAAGAAGGGAAGCTTAAAGGTTAACTGGAAGAGATCCCTATGATAAACTCGGCTATTTATGTTTTATTTGTTATGCATGCATGTATTTGTAAACAGTTGTTGTGTACAATCAATTTTACATACATAAATAATACTAGATAAAGTCTTCAATTGAAGACAAAGTAAAGAAATTTATTTACAAGAAAACATTAAAAAAAACAAATAAACTTATACTAAAAGGTGGCTAAAACTATTATAAAGAATTATAAAAATATGGTAGCGTTTTGGCAGCGTGCCCATCACACAGGCAGCATTCCCGCTTTGTATTGCGATGGCAATTCTTTGCGCGAGAAAGCTGCCTGCGCAGGGTCACCCGATTGAAGAATTGAAGACTGTATCTTGAAGCACCTTAATTTTTAAGTTTTAAGAGTTTTTGCGAAGATTCCTATGTTTATTTATATGTTATGTTTGCAACAATATCGCATTGGGTTATAGCCTGTAATGAGAATTGTATGTGTGGAAAATAAATAAATAATAATAAAATTAGTTTGTTACCTTCTTTAGTTTTTCAATTCTGTATCTACAGTCAAAATAGTTAATTTATTGATGATGATGAGTTACAAATTGTCAATAGTACATTACCTACATACCTAGGACGGCGAATTCGTGAATGCTGGTGCAAGTGTTTGTTGTCCGAACCCATTAATATGCGATCTGGGGAGTGGGGCTTTACGAATTACTGTCCGTGGTTTGTCTAAAGTTCTACGTCTTGCCTTGGCCAAATATTACCTACGCCCTAGGGTGATGTAGGTAAATCATTTTACTTACGCTTAGTTAAATGCTATTAGTTACCTGGAATGTATTATGTATAGATCTAGCCTGCAAACGCCCTGGACACCGATGATTTAGTGTGTTTGAATAATTCGCATTAATTGATACAGTAAATCATAATTAATGCCATACTGTTACAATGGTTTTAAATTAAACGTGTAAGTGTACACAGTTGGTCTTGTTTTCGGTCGTATAAACGAATTGTGAATAATTTATATTATAATTTCGCTATGTAGAATATAAATTGCTCATGTTTTATGCAAATTGTGTAAAGTTTAAATGAACAACATATACGATACGATGTAACAGATGAAGGAATCTCATTGTAATACTCGTAATTATCAAAGACGTTTTCTGTTCTATATTTTTCGGAGCAATATTAAATATTATCATTTATGTACAAGTCGAAATGGCAGGGAAAACCCGATTTAAAAATAATCGTGGCTCCAATGAGTTCAAAATTAAATATAATTTTAAGGAACATTTGATGTAGTTTTCATTAGGTAGGTATAACTAAGAATTTACAAGGTAGGAAGAAAAATTAGGCGTTTTTAAAAAAATGTACCTAAGTTTTTTTTTCAGTTAAGTACCTAATTGATTTTTGCGCTCTGCTTACTCAGAATCGTTTGTACAAATTCGAGCCTCATACAAGAAAAAGAAAACAATATAATTCCAGTGCGTCACGTTTATTGAAATAAAAAAAAAAGTAAGTGAGTGAGTGAGTAAGATAAGCTTAAAAAAACAACAATAAAATGACATATAAGAATTTTTTCAAGTGCTCATTTAATTAATTGGTACAAAACACTGATTCTTTATTTACTGAGTTGTCTATATATTTACAAACATATACTTATTGCGTATTCAGTTCAGTATAGCCAGTAAAACATGCATATTACTTAATATGCACCGAGTCTGCCATACAAAATGTAAAATTAGCGATAACGTCAACATGCAAACTGACCGAGTAACACAGAGGACAGACGAACAAACAGAAAATGCACAGCGACAATATGTATATCGGCTAATCGCGCGGAGAGATTTCAAATATTAGTGTTTGCCAAAGAAATAGAACCGGGCGTGTTTGTGAGTCGGACCCCAATCAGCTGGCAACTTAACGATCTGGTCAGGCCGATTTCTTTATTGTTTTCATTACATTGTGTAACAGTTTTGTATGTGAAACATCGTCTGTCGAGGACGAAAATCGTATTGGACCAATGCATCGGGCAATTTATTCATTTTTTCCGTTAATTTGTGTTATTTACATTTATGTGCGTGTGTTTAGTTTATTACACCAAAAAGCAGTAATCACAACGATGGAAAAATAATTTGGAAAACACAAAATTGATAAAGTATAGAAAAAAGGAAGGAATTATGCGTTTACATCATCATCAGCCAAAAACCCGTCCATTCCTGGATATACTTTTCCTGGACAAGGCTTTTCCCGAAAAACGCCACCATGACTAAGCCCTGTGTCGCCCGCATCCGGACTTCAACAAGCTTCACCAAGTCTTTAGCCTACCCTTCAGGGCCTACCGTGCTGCGACTTCCAGCGCGCGGTTACCACTCAAGAGCACGTCGGCCCCCGCAGCTGTCGGTTCTACGAGCACCGTGTCCTGCCCATTGCCATATCAGTTTTGCAATTCTTCTAGCTATATCGGTTACTCTGGTTCTTCTTCGGATATTTTCAATACTGAATCAAATATTAGTGTTTGCCAAAGAAATAGAACCGGGTGTGTTTGTGAGTCGTACCCCGATCATCTGGCAACTTAACGCCTGATCCGGATGATTTGTTTATCCATTCAATTGTGTTACATTATTTGTTTGTATGTGTGCCTGCGTTCATAATATACGGACTTAACCAATCAATGACGAGTACAGGGAGAAATGCGTAAACATAATATCATCTGCTAAAAAACGGTAGGTACACTGCAGGACAAAGGTTTTTCCCAAAGAACGCCATCAACGTCCTACGTACCCTGCACCCAACCGATTCCAACGACCATCAGGTCATCAGTCCACTTTTTAAGAGGCTATTAGCACGCTGCGTCTTTCTGTCTGACTTGCGCTGCTCTGCCCGCTTCCGGTGGTTTTTTGTATTCATATTTCACTTTTAACTATATGAATTCATTTCTTAAGAAAATCGTATCTATATTTTTAAACGGCTAAATAAAGAAAATAATTTTATTCAAAATCCAATGTAAATGCACCAAATCCATTTTTAATCCTCAAGTTCCGCTGTAAAATTAACATTCAACAGTTGATAAATTGGTGTTAATTAGAAATCATTAATGGATCCTAATAATCTAATAATCGAACACTCGACTTTGCCGGCCCGTCGTTCAAGAAAAAAACGAGGAAAAAATGACGGTAGACGTTCGAAATTTAATTAAAGATTGAAAAGAGTTTAAAAGCGGCCAGCAGTTTACTATATTATAAAAGTAATGGTAGAGGTTCGTATATATATTATCGAGTTTAGCGAGTCTGATTGCAGAATAATATTCGATGTATTTAATATTTTATCTACTCCCATATTGTTTACTATAACAAACATTCAATATACTCTATGTATAACAAGTTCAGATACTAGGTATAGGTTGGCAGCGACGGCGGCACCTACCATCTCTCTGACTCCCTCTCGTCAGTGACAAATTGAAGAAAGTGTAATAACTGCAAAATAAACTACCTTTATTCCAATATCCGGTCTATTCGCAGCTGCGTAAAAACGGCACTGAGTAAAAACACGTTCGCCTTTCTACTAAGACTAGGTATACGAGTAGGTATAGTTTGGTTTACTTAGAGCAACAACACGATCCGTAGTAGTAGGGATTCGCCGATACTACGATACGGGGCGGACGGGCCTGATGGGCGGCATCCAGGGCGGATTTGGCGGACCACGAAACCTAAAAAAAAAAAAAAAAAAAAAAAAAAAAAAAAAAAAAAAAAAAAAAAACAAATAGCCCCCTACTTGGAGCGTTTGGAATAGGTCCCAGGACGCTCAGACAGCTCTGTCAGGACTTACAGAACGCCCTACGCTAACAATGCAACACCTTCCCCGACCCATCGACCCTTTTCTATTGTCTACCCGAGCTCGGGTTTTATTGCCCTCTCGGACGCCGAGCTCACTTTTATTACGGTCTACTATTGTTTCCCTCTTTTATATTTCTCTTTGGCTTCAACTGCCTACAACTTCCTTTCCAAACGGTATACATCTTTTAAGAACATTCTTTAGGTAAAGCTGGACAAATACCTAAACATCTCATACCTAAACTATCAGACTAGGTCCGCCACCTTGGTTCTTATTGGAATCGCTGTTTCAACCCAGCCTGTCTCACATCGTCTCTTTACTCCAAGGTTTCTTACTACGTGATGTGTGCTACGGTGTACGTATCACTAATCTAAGCTAACCTATGCTAGATCACAATTCTAACCTAACCTAACCTAAGCTACAGGACTACGCCCAGCTAACGCAGGATACGTTAACTGACTACTTAACTTCAGGTAGCCTTACTTCAAAGTATGTATTTTGTTACTCACTACATATGCTGCATTTCGAACGTTGTTCTATTTATATATTTTATCTTGTTCAACTTAACATTACTTCTAACTTATCACCTAACTTCGAAAACTTAATTTTGAAGAACTGCTTTATTTACTTACCTACTTAAAACTAGCTACGAGCACAGTACAGTTGTTTTGGTCTTAAGAACGCTGTTCTAACCTAACCTAACCTTGCATAAATTTGAGTACGTACTCAATGTTACTTTCATCTCTTTTTTGTAATAACCGACTTCAAAAAGGAGGAAGTTCTATGTAAAAATATTGCCTGTAGCATAAGGATAATACGAATCTAATCTTACAATAGTAATGCGGTATTTTATACAGTAATAACTGCTTCAAAACTATACTAACTTATTTAAGCTGTAAGTTAAAAATACGAGTTCTAGTTTTGCATATTTATTTATTTCGTCAAATATTATGTTCTTGAATAGATGCTTAAGAAAATACCTGAATAAACTTTGTAACTTGTACTAACGTGTATTTGTAGTAGGCTGAACTAAACTCGTTGATTTTTTAATTTGTTTGTTGGGTCCATATTGTTTGTAAAGATTTATGACAGGTTTCTTCTCCGAATCATCAAAAGATTCGAAAGTCTATTATAAATTTTATTACTGTTTGTTGGTGGCTGTTGGGCGCGGTACAAACTAGTCGAAACGTGATTTTAACGGTAATCTATTGTCACATCCTTATAAAAGCCGATGGACAGTGACGATCTATAAGTATTCAGAACCGAGTCGTGCTTGTTACCAGAGCTCTCTCAGTGTACAGTGACATAGTGTTGAATCGTGCTACAGTGCTTATAAAAAATGGCAAATGTAAGTATGTACTATTTTTTATAAAATATGTATGTAGTATTTTTATGTACTATTTGTTTAACAGTGTTTTTTTTTCTGTAACTTGTGTTCATCTTGTTACTTGTTAAGTGTGTTAATCGGATGTATAACTTATTGTTGAATATTGTTACAGTTCACGGAAAACACTTTCAAGAATTTTTATTACCCTGAACCTGAACATGATGATTCAGGGAGTGATGAAGAAGGCACACTCGGTTTTAAAGTGAAACAAGCCATAGCGAAGAAACGTCCTGCAAATAGTATCGAGAGTTTCTTTGAAAAACCGCAGAAAAAAGTGAAACCAGTGAAGAGATCTTCCAGTGTGTCGCAAAGTTCCCATACCGGTGTTGCTTACCTATCTTCGGGTAAAGACGATGCTGCGTATGCATCACACCTTATTAAAATAGAAATATACGATCTTGAAAAAGTTAGGAACATCGCACCAGAAGAGCACTGGAAGCACGCCGATGTGAGATTAAAATCTTACATCTCAACTGAGCAAGATCCACAGCTTGAGACTGTCCGTGATGTTATATACAACATGACGAAAGAAATAGCTTCGAAGGACACGTGCGTGAAATATTTTATAAACAATACGAAAAAGTAAACTAAGTGTTTGTGTAGTTTTAATACTAGGTTAAAACTGTATTTATTATATAAGACATTAGATAATATTTTATAACATACCCTTGTGTACTACTAGTATTATATATTTCTTACTGCTTAAACAACAACTTTTTGTTATTCAAAATTGTTAACTCGTTTTATAACCACATGTTGTAATTTGTTTTGTAGCCTAATCATATTGATCTATTTCCCTTTGCAAATGTATAAAACTCTCCACCCTTTAATATAAAATCACTAAGCTACGTTTGTTATTTTAAGGAAAAAATTTGTTGTAATGTAATCACTATTTTTAGGTAAATAAGGTTTAATTAAGGTATTATTTATAAATAAAAAAAATCAGTTTAGTATATATATATTGTTTTATTTCACAAAAATTGACTTAAACATATTTCTTCAAATTAAATCGTTACAAAGAGAATTTTCAGAAAACAAACTCAATAAATCGCTCATAGTTTTTCCTTGATACTTAAAATATAAATAAACTAAACAATATTCGCCACAAACTGAAGTAAAATGATTTTGAAGTGGTCTTTGGTTATAAAACCACCGTTTTGCATTTCTATTCAAAAATAACTTATGATAACCAGTAGGTTTCCGACCAAATGAGTCAAAGTATTCCCCTACACCTTTAGCATCAATATGCATTGCAACCCAATGGGAACCTGGTTTCGAATCAGGGTCCAAATTGCTTA
Source organism: Apotomis capreana (assembly GCA_947623375.1). Taxonomy (NCBI): domain Eukaryota; kingdom Metazoa; phylum Arthropoda; class Insecta; order Lepidoptera; family Tortricidae; genus Apotomis; species Apotomis capreana. The sequence continues at coordinate 14,756,569 of OX392516.1, forward strand.
CAATAAAAACTGGACGAGCAACCCAAATAGGGATTCGGTTAGCAGCAAAAACATTTGATTTAAATCTAGGGTTAATTTTTTTCATACAATATTGAATTTCATTAGTATCCATAATAAATAAAATATGTATACATTCATCGATGATGTTACAAACACAGATTAAGAAGAAATGAGATTAATTGTTAATTTCACTGTATTTATATTTATTTTAACTGTTGTAATCTACAGATACATCACGATTTTTGTTTATTTCAATAACATTATCAAATTCAGCGTACACAATACAGTTAATAGTAGTGCTCAAGGCATTATCAAAACGAACTTCTATCCGAACACTTCCGTGTCTTACAAGGTTCCAGTGTGAGGTAGAACTGGCTGACAGGTCAGGCGTCAAATCGAAACATAACAAACAGTAACCTTCCCCGTAATCGGTTCTGCTTATTGCATTACCTTCATTGTGGAAGTGAATACCAGTCCCAGAAAATAGAGTATGATATGTTGATGCTATTAAACCAGAACTAAATGATGGTTGTAATGTTCTAGAAGGAATTTCATGACCATCTACAAATAAACTAAAAGAGTTCATATTATAATTTTGAAAATTGAAAGGGTTCAATGCAAAATTACCATTAAACGATGAATTTGATACAAAACCAATTATACATCTTTTAGGTACTTGTCCAAGAAATATGTTATCTAAAGTTTTACCCTGTATTCCTGACGGTATTGTAAGTACCTTTACTTCTGCTCTTGTGATAGGGTATTTTGCAGTTGTTGATGCTAGCACTTTCTGATGAGCTAACAAAACACTTGGACTGATTCTAGCTCTTCTTATTATGAGACTAGCGTCCATTATTTGTACCTTAAATTTCTTATCTTGGTGACAAATAAGATTAAACGATTCTTTTGATCGCACTAACTTAACACGCATTTCTACACCATTCACTAGAAACTTCTCTTGGTTAAACATATCACCATGTAAATGTCCAATCATTTCAACTTGTTTACTATCTGTAACAAATTCCATCCTTTTGTGAAATCCTTTGTTATTTGCGTCAACGGTGTCCATATAATGTGCTGTATCTTCATACCATAACCCACAAGTAAGGTGAGTTTTTTTAGCGGCTGGTCCATAGTTAAGTAGATTTTCCATGTAAGCACGGTAAGCATATGTGTTGTTTGGTGGCGAGATTAGTTTTTGATTTAAATATACGTCAAGTTGATTAAAAAGGGAGTGCAACCAATTATTAACGGGGGCAACTTGAGTATCAGGCTTTAACTTTGTACCATCCTGGTTTAATATTTTGGCGTTTATATGTAATAATGTATGTGATAAGTCAATGTAGTCATCACCTGAACCGGGGACTTGAAACTCAATAGGACCATCATCACTTAAAGATGAGATTGGTTTATAATGAACCCACTGTCCACTCTCAATACTTGTCTGTGTCGAAGGCAGGGCAAATATATCTAACTCAGATTTTGCACATTCACACGAATGATTGTGTAGGAATGACATGATTTACTTTGAAAATATATCGTCACTATATTTATTTCTCTTAGCTCCTCTTCGGCGCGATGCTTTCAAGGTAATGAGAGGTTCCCGTCTCTTAGTTGACATTTTATACCCAGATCCCGACATCAGAGAATCGATCTTTTCATCAGCTTTTCTTTTTAAGTTAGCACTAGCTTCTTTAAATCGAGACCTAACTGAACTATCTATAGGGCGTGAATTTACCATATCAGATAACAAACCAACCCCCGCATCTAACGCTTCTTTTCCAACAGTTTTAAAACCACTAGACAACAAAGGAATTACTGACCTAAACAGTCCCCCCAAAAAACTTCCAATCCCATGCCCTCGCTGAAACGGAACACCTTTATAGACAATTCCTATACCAGAACCAGCTTGATGGGTATAATAATGATCGTAGGGACAAGAGTGAGATGATCTTTTATAATTCATCTTAGCCGTTGAAAGTGTAGTTTCACGCAGGAAATTCCGAATTGAAATGGCACTCTTGCACCGGTAGTTGTTCTTATATCTATTTCCATAGTATCAAATTCTCTACGTAAAACAGGTACATAATGAGCGGGTGAGAAAATGTGTGTTTTATATGCTCCATAATGGAATTCTGTTGGATCTAATGGTATTATTCTAAGCAACGTAGTTATAACATCACCAACTACCTGTGGTTGTATGATGTCTGTATAAACAAATAATTGTGATGGTAAGCCCAAATACAAATTAACAGGATTTTTACCAAATGAAACTTGCCGTAAATTTGTTTTCGGTTTAAAACCTAACTGTAGACTTAGTATTGGGGTTGTTATAAGAGAAGTTATATCGTTATTAATTGTTGCTACCCCAACCATTTTGGTTAGATTATCATATCTAAACTTTACATTATTTTTCAGTTGTGGGTTGTCATTAAAAGCTTGAATAAAATGGTCAACGTTGTCATATGTAGTTGCTGGTATATGAGTTTTTATATCTACAATTTTGGCTATCTTGTCAGTGGGTGACACTACTTTCTTTTTTAAATAAATCATATTTTCATGATCTTGAACATTGTACATTGAACAAGGGTATTGAAATTCTACTAAGCCAACTACCCATTCTCCTTCCAACTTTATACTCCTGGGTAATTTGGTTAAGAAGTGTGCAGTCGTATTATCGGTATAGTAGTCCGAGGAACTGTTACTTAACAATGTAATATAAAAGCTGTTTTCACTCATATTTTTTTTAAGCTTGAAGCGAGTATCCAAGAATTAAATTTGTTAGGATAACCTCGCCACTTCACTAGTACTTCTTTTCTGGCACCAACCCCACGTGAGCGTATTATTTTATCAATTTTATAATCAATGGAGGGGAGATAAGTCACTTTTTGTAATTCCTTAGAATAAAATGTACCAACGATAGGCTCACCTTCTAAATCTCTTAACGTATACACAACTCGTGGAAAGCGGTTTATTATTGAATCAATTCTAAATATTTCGTCACTCCAATTAGTTTCGTAACCCTTTTGAAATATATGTTTATATTTAGTAATTCTAACATGATCACCAACATTTAGTTTTGTGATTTCCAAAGTAAGTTGTCTATCCTTTTTTCTGTTATACAAATTACACCAAACAGTCATGATATTATCAAAATTTACATCGATAGGGCGCATTTTAATACTAGAATGATAACTGTGATTATAAGAATAAAGAAGTTCTTGCAAAATATCTATATATTTGTATGTATTCTTATGAGTAAAGTAACGCCACATTTTCATTTTAAGAGTTCTTTGAAACCTTTCTACTATACTTGCTTTAATGTCAGGATTGTTAGTAGTATAGTAGTTAATGTTTTTGCTCCTAAAGTAATCCCTTGCTGCCTTTGAAACAAATTCGGTGCCTTTATCAGATTGGATGTGACGAGGAGTAGAATTGGCTTCAGTAAATATGCTTTCAAAACAATTTATGACGGTTGTGGCATCTTTCTTTTTCATAGCTCTCGCAAAAGCATATTTACTGAACACATCAATAACACACAGAATATATTTGTATCCATCATTATATTGACTGTAAGTACCCATATCACTCAGATCAGCTTGCCAGAGTTCATTAAAGTTAGATAAGACGTATCTATTTCTTGTGAATCGCCTTTGAACCGGTTTATGCAGTGTGTACGTTTCTTGAGATTGTAACCAGTTCTTTACTTCGTCTTTGTTCATTCGTCCTTTCATTTGTTTACTTAATTTATTTAAACTACTGTAGCCTGCTGGATTAGATACATCGTAGTATATTGCATGAATGTCTAATAAGGGCTCCATCTTTCCCAATCTAGTTTCTTTTTGTTTGCCTTGAGCAGTACACTTGAAAGAGGTGTACTGGCGCTTGTGTCTTTAAATGACGATGACGATCGAGCACTTGATGGAGCAGATGATGCGTGAGGTTCACTCGATTGAGGTTTATTTATAAATTCTAGATTAGTAGGATTACCTATACAAGACGTAGGAACTTTTATATCTCTTAAAAATAAAGCAAACTCTTCCCATCCTGTTGGCTTAGGGCGTTTAAGAGATCTAACCGTATCGCTTACCAGATCGAGAATATTGCTGTTTGGAATAGTTCGATTGTTTATTACAACTTCACCATTTGTTTTCCACCATATTTTTGGTCTGCTTGACACAATACAAGTCAATAATGTTCTGGTTTTTTTCTCATATGATTTTGGTAAATTATCTATAATACGAGATGGACTGAATAGTACAGTTTCTGGATTTTTTGTACCAGACGGTGTAGCTGCAGTAACTGCAGAAACATCACCATCTGGTAGTGTTTTATTTGCAACTGATTCATAATTTTCATCCTCCTCCTTTTTGTTTACTTTTAAGTTTAAATCCTTACTTTCATCGTTGAGTTGATCAAACCCCTCCATCACTATTGGTATTTTAAATGGTTTTCGATCTGATTCAATAAAGTGCAAAAATCGTTGTAGTGCTTGAGAATATAATGCCCACTTTTCACGATCATTAATTTTACTCTTCAGGATTTTTTGCATCTCTCCGTCTAGGCGAGATGATACATTTTCGGGTTGGCTATCATTTCGTTTGAGTCTTTCAATAAAGTCTGGTTCAACTAACAACATTTTTTTTGTGTTTTCCATTTTATTTTATGTTACGGAGCTTACTAAGGCACTTAAAACTGCACCTAATATAATAGGTAGAAATGCACCTCCTTTTTGAATAATAACAGTTTTCCTCAATTTGTGTTTCCCTTTCGAAACTAGTTTTCGTAATGTGTCTTTATATTTGTTTAGTTTTGATTTATCTTTTGATTCCAGTGGTATTTTCCCTTTTAAAACGTTATAAATACACTCACAAATAATATTAATTTCTTCATCTTCACAAGATTTTAGCAACGCTGTGCGATACTTTGGTTTAAGTAACTGCAGTGCTTCAAGTAAATGTTTATATGTGTGTACTCTTGGATGCATTATTTGGAACTGATTAAAACGTGTTGATTCTTGTCGTATTTAAACCCTTTCTTGGGAACATATACGGTACAATGCCCATCAAAAGGAAATATTTTAGTTTTAAAACGACATATGTCATCGGTATTTTGCTTCAGATCAATCATAAGGTAACCATGAGCATCTTTAGTGGCATCTTTGTAGGCTTCATCTACAAATTTTGGGTTCTCCGGATAAACTTGTCGTGACAAGTAGCGAATTTGTGTTTTATCCCTCGGGTTTTTGAAGTATACAATATAGCTGGTATTCAATGAAATATCACGTTGTCCTTTGCCTTGATGAAATATGTTTTGAGTAATATAAAAAACACTTAAGTTTCTATGGTGACTTCCTTTTGTAAAAATATCAACGATTCGTCCATCCGATTCTCTCATCAAGTCATCAATTATGAGAAGCTTGGGCTTTTTTCCATCAAATAAAGAAAAATCTGGTATTCCTTGGCTATAATTTACATTTTCCAGATTGTACAAAGGTTGCATTTCATCATAACACCAAATAATTTCATCAAATTCAACATTACATACTTCTTTTGCATTGTTTAAAAAATTGGTAACAAACTGAGTTTTACCACACCCACTTGGACCCGCTACTATTGTAGTGAAAGGGTGGTTAAAATGAATCATTATAAATTTTTAAATATGTGTGTTCATATGTTAACGGATTGACTTCAAATGAGAAAATTTCTAGACCATAGCTTTTTAAATAAATTTGGTAAAAAAAAATGGGGTAACAAATAAAAAAAAAAAAAACAAAAATTTTGCTAATTATTTTTTAATATTTATATTATTCTAGATAAATCACATAAAAATTTACAAAAACATATTTTTTGCCAATCATTTTATTGCCAAAACTTAAAAAATAAAAAAAAAAAACATCCTAAAATACAATATTATGTACAAAAAATAAATATGAAAATTGAATGTTCCGTGTATTTTTTTTTTTTTTTTTTAAGAATTATGAGGTATTTTATAATGACCCCACGCAAGAGTATCCGAAGTGTTTTTCAATAAATATCGTTTTGTGTCGTTGTAAGATAATGATATTTTATTGACATTTTGCGTAAATAAAACATGCTTTATTGATCGGAATCGTAACATTTGAGCATGTTGTATATTTCTATCAAATAAACAACTTTTATAGTCGTTAAGGGTTAATTTCTTGGTAACACACTTGTTTATTCCTTTAGCTTTGGATATAATACCACTATTTTGAACATCTAAGGCATACATTTTTGATCTAAGACCAACAAACTCTTTCAAAATTTTGCCATTATTTTCGTCTTTAAAAAAACCTAACCTCTTTTTATTTAGTAATGGTAAACCATATGCATTGTTGGGTGGGTAATCAGATGTATCATAATACAAGTTCAGGTCAGATTTAATGTCCTCATAAAAGTTAGCAGTGTTTATTTCATATATTAAGCTATCAGTATCCGTGTAAAGGAGCTTGAGATTTTCCGTATATTTGTATTTCATATAATTGTAGTGGAATTCGTACATTAAAGTTTTCGATAGATCTAAAATGCAGAATCCAAGGTAAATTGGTTTGTTATAAAAGATTTTTGTTTTTTTCAATTGCACAGCAGCTAAATTCTCAGAAAATATTGATAAACTATGAAATTCAGGTTTAGATATTAAGGACTGTACCCCTTGGGATTTTCCGCGATTTTCCCAGTGACTTAATAATTTAACATTCACACGTTTCGTGACATTTTCCATTGTTTTACCAAAAACAGAATTATTCATAAGTTTAAAGAAATCTTTTTCAAAATCAGATGTCGCCAGCGAACGCATTCGGGTATTCAAATCTATGTAACTTTTTAACCAAGTAGATTGTTTGAACTTCAACACACGATGGATTTTCACTAAACGCAACCCATTTTTTAAACATTGTTTAAGATTTCTGTAATGTAATACATAATTATATTTATTGTTTAAATTGGGAATCAATTTTTTTTCTTTAGAATCACCTAGACATACATTTTCTGGACAGAACGGCAAATCTGAATGAGAGTCATGTAATTCCTTGGGGTACTCTAGATCAACTTCTAATATAAACCCATATTCAGCATCGTCTGAAACATTTAAATCGGTATCTTTATTTACCCATTCAAATTTGCCAGACGGAAGACATTGTGACATAGCCCACCCATAGAGATTATTTGCGTCTAAGTACATGAGAAAAGATGAAGGAATATTTGGATCATAGTCTTCCATAAATGTATTATTTGCTTTTGCATGTCTGTTGCTACATTGGGAAATCCCTCCTCGAATGTTTTTCGCTATAAAAGCTATTTTGTCGACATCTGTTAAAAGTTCTAAACTTATTTTGGTAGTCCTCAACATCGAATCAAAGGAAATTCCAGGCGCGGTATAATAATGGGCGGGATCTAAACCATATGTCTTAAGACACACATTTCTAAAATTTTCAAATATGTCAGTTAGTAATAAAACATCTGTTTTCAGATAAAGATTGGAATAATCCCCCATATTTTTGCATTGGAAATGAGACCAAATATCTTGAGCATGTAGGAAATCGTTTTCGGAAATGTGACTGTCAGTAAGAGAACTATAGAATTGATCCTGTGTAGGAAGCGAAGTTAATTTCAGTGAATCATACGAAGTCATGTACTCATATGGATAGACACCCTTCCGTATTAGACGTTTAAAGTCTTCTTCACGAGGAAAGTTCAATTTCAATTCGTAAAATTGGTCAGTAGTCAAGTTTTTAGCTAATTTATCCAAGCTACTCGACATAAATTTAAGAGAATCGACAAATCTCAATTTTACAACACGATTATTCACTTGTAAAGACTTAGAAAACGAAATATACTTTTCTTTATTTTGTGGGATTAGTTCTATGTCACCATCTTCAAGACCAAGTCCATGTACAATAAAATGACTATCGTAATTGCTCAAATTATGGAAAAATACAGGTACAAAATTGGGTGGTTTGTATTTTTCAGAACAAAATTTATGTGCAACGCCTTCGTAAAGTCCAGTATGATAATTATAAGAAACGGTTGAGTCATCATTCAAATTTCTATCACAAATATAACAAGCATGGCTTTGCATAATGTCTACCTTATTAGCATCTGTTAGAGGGAAAGAAGTTTTAGCAAACGCATTACTTTTACAAATAGTTTCTAAATCTTCTTTTATGACTTTCATAAATGTTTTTGCACAGTCTTCACCTGTATATGTTCTGTACACAGATAACTTGTCATTATAAGAACACTTAATATAGTAACCGAAGCTATAAACTTCATGTTTTTGAATATTGGTAGTAGAAGATGTACTGGGGTTGTTAGAACAGGATTGAATTGGATTTAAAAATGCCTCAAAATCAGCGTATACAACAAAAGGTACTCTTAATTGTCGTTCATAATTATTAAAAGTAACTTGATTCGATGGAACATATTCGTTAAACCAATTTCTTGTGTCTTCTTTTTCGGATGGTAAGTTTGTGCATACGTGGAAGCAGTCGTTTTTTTGATGTTGGTTTAGTCTCTCGTGTGATGTAAATTTAATTAAGCAACCATCGCAAATATGAACAGCATGTTGTGCATTTGACAATTGCTTAGACACTAACCTCGATAAATTTTTGATAAAACAATAATGTCCTTGGTTATCTTTAGTTATGTACAACAAGTTTAAGTGATTAGACTTTTTTAATTTAGTTAAATGTAGTGGGCCTATAACATCGTGTTTCTTGTTTTGAGAGTTGTACTCGAGACCAAACACATTAATGCTAATATCATTATTTTTTTCAAATTTATGGATATCTCCCAATTTAAATGGAAAAGTTAAATTTTCAAAGTTCAATTTATTCTTATGTAATATGTATGAACTGACCATATTTGAATGACTTTTGGGTTCGTATAAACCAGACAATACAGCCCATCGAAAACACTCATGGTCATTGTTTTTTACATTAATAACCGCTTTTTTATTCTTTATATCACGAGGTAATTCGATAAAAGAAGAGCCGCGTAATGGATTATATTTGTTAATATTGAGATCGATATGATTAAATGTTACTAAACTCCACCCACTATCTTTTCTTTCAAAGTTTGACAACCTTATCACAATTTCATTTACTAGGGACGTAAAAACAGCAGTTTTATCAGTGCTGATATCAACAATACTATTACTTAATTGGAAATCAAATGTATTATTTAATTGTTTGGTATCTTGTGTAAAATTTGCATTAAGAATAAAATTTACTTTTAAAGCGTGATGTTTGTTAAGTGAACGATCTAATAATGTAAAGATCTTATCCTTGTGTTTTTGTAAAATAGTTTCGGGATCAAGAGGTTGGTGATCCATTTCATTAAATAATATTCTGTAAGTAGCGACTCTGTTTTTGAATGCATTTTCAATTAATTGGACATTAACATATTCACTATCGGATCTCAACACATTATTTTTGTGAATATTACTATTTAAATGGTTACCAAAATATCTTTTTGACACGAACTTTTTACACACCGAACATTCAATTTCAGAATTATTTTTTGTACTTACATTGACATCGGATAATGGTTCTTCGCTTGAGGATGTAGACATATCACGACTGTTGGAAGGGTAGTTTCTCTTCACTGGTACTTCTGCACCCGTACTTGTAGCTGTCCTTTTTCTCCCCCGTCCTACTTGGTTAGATCTGTAATAGAAAAAGTGAAACGTTAGTATTTAATACAAGATTTAAAACTTCAAAACAATGATTAAATTATTATCATTATACTAACTTAAGTTTTTTCGACATTGCTGGCAATATGCCTGCATTGTTAAAACCCCATCAATGACATCTGATGACAAGTTATGCATCGACTTATTGATATGCCCATCACATGGTGTGTAATAGGGTATAATATCTTCATCTTCCAAAAGCGCCTGAGGTAATTGATTGTCAATATACCACAATCTTATGTTTCTATGAAATACTTTTAAAATGAATCCTTTGCTTAAAACTGCAATTTTGTCGTGGGTTAAACTAGTTCCCATATGAAAGTATCCAAGCACCATTTTTAAAACAGTATTTTGTACAATACACAGACACAGTACTAGCACAAACACAGTAACTGGAATAATGAATGATTTCTACACCAGAGACGTCGCTTATAAAGAACCTTCCAGGATCCCCACCCAACAGAGAACAATGAAACTGAGCCATAAAAAGGCAACAACTCAATGACACTGGTCAATGGTTTTGTACAAGTTTGAACAAGAATAAACTGTTTAAATTGCATGTCTAAATATACAAGTACAATATCAATAAACAATATAACAGGTTGGAACAAGAGTACTCACCCTTGACTATGCAGCTGGCTTAGTAATTCCCCGATCTCATACATTTCTTGATCACTTTCAATTTCTTCGCATAGCGTGACGAGCTCGGAATCGTAAACATCACAGCTTAAAAAGTCCATCGTGAGATGTGTCTAAGAAAATAGTGATTACATTACAACAAATTTTTTCCTTAAAATAACAAACGTAGCTTAGTGATTTTATATTAAAGGGTGGAGAGTTTTATACATTTGCAAAGGGAAATAGATCAATATGATTAGGCTACAAAACAAATTACAACATGTGGTTATAAAACGAGTCTTAACAATTTTGAATAACAAAAAGTTGTTGTTTAAGCAGTAAGAAATATATAATACTAGTAGTACACAAGGGTATGTTATAAAATATTATCTAATGTCTTATATAATAAATACAGTTTTAACCTAGTATTAAAACTACACAAACACTTAGTTTACTTTTTCGTATTGTTTATAAAATATTTCACGCACGTGTCCTTCGAAGCTATGTCTTTCGTCATGTTGTATATAACATCACGGACAGTCTCAAGCTGTGGATCTTGCTCAGTTGAGATGTAAGATTTTAATCTCACATCGGCGTGCTTCCAGTGCTCTTCTGGTGCGATGTTCCTAACTTTTTCAAGATCGTATATTTCTATTTTAATAAGGTGTGATGCATACGCAGCATCGTCTTTACCCGAAGATAGGTAAGCAACACCGGTATGGGAACTTTGCGACACACTGGAAGATCTCTTCACTGGTTTCACTTTTTTCTGCGGTTTTTCAAAGAAACTCTCGATACTATTTGCAGGACGTTTCTTCGCTATGGCTTGTTTCACTTTAAAACCGAGTGTGCCTTCTTCATCACTCCCTGAATCATCATGTTCAGGTTCAGGGTAATAAAAATTCTTGAAAGTGTTTTCCGTGAACTGTAACAATATTCAACAATAAGTTATACATCCGATTAACACACTTAACAAGTAACACGATGAACACAAGTTACAGAAAAAAAAACACTGTTAAACAAATAGTACATAAAAATACTACATACATATTTTATAAAAAATAGTACATACTTACATTTGCCATTTTTTATAAGCACTGTAGCACGATTCAACACTATGTCACTGTACACTGAGAGAGCTCTGGTAACAAGCACGACTCGGTTCTGAATACTTATAGATCGTCACTGTCCATCGGCTTTTATAAGGATGTGACAATAGATTACCGTTAAAATCACGTTTCGACTAGTTTGTACCGCGCCCAACAGCCACCAACAAACAGTAATAAAATTTATAATAGACTTTCGAATCTTTTGATGATTCGGAGAAGAAACCTGTCATAAATCTTTACAAACAATATGGACCCAACAAACAAATTAAAAAATCAACGAGTTTAGTTCAGCCTACTACAAATACACGTTAGTACAAGTTACAAAGTTTATTCAGGTATTTTCTTAAGCATCTATTCAAGAACATAATATTTGACGAAATAAATAAATATGCAAAACTAGAACTCGTATTTTTAACTTACAGCTTAAATAAGTTAGTATAGTTTTGAAGCAGTTATTACTGTATAAAATACCGCATTACTATTGTAAGATTAGATTCGTATTATCCTTATGCTACAGGCAATATTTTTACATAGAACTTCCTCCTTTTTGAAGTCGGTTATTACAAAAAAGAGATGAAAGTAACATTGAGTACGTACTCAAATTTATGCAAGGTTAGGTTAGGTTAGAACAGCGTTCTTAAGACCAAAACAACTGTACTGTGCTCGTAGCTAGTTTTAAGTAGGTAAGTAAATAAAGCAGTTCTTCAAAATTAAGTTTTCGAAGTTAGGTGATAAGTTAGAAGTAATGTTAAGTTGAACAAGATAAAATATATAAATAGAACAACGTTCGAAATGCAGCATATGTAGTGAGTAACAAAATACATACTTTGAAGTAAGGCTACCTGAAGTTAAGTAGTCAGTTAACGTATCCTGCGTTAGCTGGGCGTAGTCCTGTAGCTTAGGTTAGGTTAGGTTAGAATTGTGATCTAGCATAGGTTAGCTTAGATTAGTGATACGTACACCGTAGCACACATCACGTAGTAAGAAACCTTGGAGTAAAGAGACGATGTGAGACAGGCTGGGTTGAAACAGCGATTCCAATAAGAACCAAGGTGGCGGACCTAGTCTGATAGTTTAGGTATGAGATGTTTAGGTATTTGTCCAGCTTTACCTAAAGAATGTTCTTAAAAGATGTATACCGTTTGGAAAGGAAGTTGTAGGCAGTTGAAGCCAAAGAGAAATATAAAAGAGGGAAACAATAGTAGACCGTAATAAAAGTGAGCTCGGCGTCCGAGAGGGCAATAAAACCCGAGCTCGGGTAGACAATAGAAAAGGGTCGATGGGTCGGGGAAGGTGTTGCATTGTTAGCGTAGGGCGTTCTGTAAGTCCTGACAGAGCTGTCTGAGCGTCCTGGGACCTATTCCAAACGCTCCAAGTAGGGGGCTATTTGTTTTTTTTTTTTTTTTTTTTTTTTTTAGGTTTCGTGGTCCGCCAAATCCGCCCTGGATGCCGCCCATCAGGCCCGTCCGCCCCGTATCGTAGTATCGGCGAATCCCTACTACTATCCGTCGTTGTGACGATGTGAGGGAAAAAACTGTATATTTCTATTTTAAAACTTGATAGTCCGAGATAAATATTGGTAGTTCTTTAGAGTCTCATATCCATTATTGGAAAAGGAAATATCACTGATCATTTATCCATACAAATCGAGGGTTCTCCTTATGAAATTCTTATACTAGCGTTTGTTTTTGGCTAAAATTCCGCCGCACACGGATGCCTAGTACTAGTACACAAATTCTATTACATTTTGCGCAAATTCGGAACGGTACGACAAAGAACATTTCCATCCCATTCAGTTTCTATAAACCTCGATTTGTATGATCCGGTTACGTTAAGTTTGGACCTCATTTACATCCGACGCCATAGTTACCAGGCGTAAACTTAACTTAAACTCAATATTATGGAAAAAGGATAAGAAGAATATGTCCTCTTCTCTATAAATAGTCTAGATAAATAGATTGAACTGCTTGGTCATTTTCCAGTTGTAAATTTCACCATAACATTAACATGTAGGTAGTTGTAGAACGGCTGTTTTTTTCCCTACGTACTGAATGTCTATATTAGAAATGTCTACGTAGTAGACCGTAAATACTAACAGAGCGATATAACCTACCGATTTAAGACGAATCAAACTATCCTCAAAACTCCAAACTATAAAAAGTCCAAAAAACCATTCGTTTTGGAACGTCGCCTCAGTACATTTCCCAATTAATCCGTTTGGCGGCAAGTTAAAAATCGTTTAAACGCTACCTGAGCACCAATTGAATTATTAATGCAGCCTCCACAAACGGCGCGGGTAAATATGTACCCGAGCGTAAATAGATGCGCACACAACCAACACGCGTTTTCAGTTCTGTATATGGGGGGATGTCAGAAGCGACGGCTTGTTTGACTTGGAGATCGCTTCTTATTCAACTTGAATGGGAAAGTTCTCACCGCAAGTAATGTTATATAATTTTTTATTACACTACAGGCTAATGTGCGCCGCGATTACGCTCCCAAAGGGATTGTTCTAGACATCATCATAAAAAGAGTCAAACTCTTGTTGGTGTAGCTGATGAAATATGTAGTTTTCTCCATCTAACTCTATCCATAGCCACTTCCTTGACTCCCCTATACGACATGACGTCTATCTTCACTTTAATTTGTTTAATGTAACTTATTCTTGGCCTTCCTCTTCCTCGCTTCCCCTCAACCTTTCCTTCTATGATACAATTTATAAAAGCATCATGTCGTATAAGGTGGCCTCACATTTTCCCTAAACTACGATATTCATACCTTATTATTTTTTATTAAAGTTGTAACGTCTACTAACGTAAACTCTGGCCCGGCAAGCCATGTAGACGTGGGTTCTAATCCCGCTAAAAAGCATATATTTTGTTTATGATTGTTTGCTTGAATATAAACATATATACCTAATAGTAAACATTGATACCTAATGGTAACCATTGATGAAGCCTACGATGAAGCGACTGATCTTAGAAGATGCCTTATGCACTCTGGTCCTAATAAATTCTGTGGTCGAAAATACTGACGTTTTGCTCGTTCGCAGCATGAATGTACGAGATGCGGATGATAGCCTACAGTAAGTCTAGAAGTCCGGTGGGTGAAAGGTGAAATCAGATAGAGGTGTTCCGGAAACAGAGTACACCATGGTAAAGCCTGTGGAACCCCATGGCCATGGTAAAGTCAGGTAGGCAATTTAACAGGCAAATATTTTGACCCACGATTGGCCACGCCATGACTGATCACAGAATTTGATCCCCTGAAAAATTGATATGGGTCAGAGCCACAGTCATTCGATTGTCAACTTAAATGTATATCTTTTAAGGCAGAGTGTACATGAGCTGCAAGTAGAACTTTTCATCTGAACCTTTACCATATACTACTCCGCGTTCTTGTACACAGTTCGTACGTAAAAGGCCGTAGTTTTCCCGGTTGCGCGCGCCCGCTGCGTCTGTGGGCGTGCGAGTGTATCTGTATCTGTGTGCCCACATCCCGCCTTCGAAACCAAAGCGAACTAAGTCCAATATCTGATCAACCCCAATCTGTATCTTTAGGTTAGGTTATTAAGTTTAAATTGGGGAAACGCAGCTGGTTTTGAAGATGTTTTGTTTCTGCGATTCGTCTATACGCGTATTGGAGATGTGTAATCGTGTGAAGAAAGGACGTATGTGCAGAAGAAACAGCTGAACTTACGGCCTTTTAATGGAGGATGGTAATATGGGAGTATGCGCATGTGTGCGGGGTTGGCCTTTTGGGTGGGGCGGTGGGGGCAAGGGAACCGTGGAGTCGTATTTGCCGACTTGTGCAATTAACAGCTCTTTATGAATATTCAAGAGTTTTTATACCAATTGGCGATCTTCGCATGTCTTCAGGGCGATATAGAGATGTGTTAGGTTTTAGTCAAATAATATTGTAATAAATAATTTTACAGATGTATGAGTTTTATTTCGGTATTGTTCAAAATAATGATTCCTATTTTAGCTTTGGGATGTCAATCTTTTCAGATTTTTATGTTATTATATTATTTTTATGTTATTTTTATATCCTTAAATATAAAAACGTAGACTTTTTAACTGGTGTCCGATTATTAGTTAAGATAACATAATACTCGTAAGTGATATCAACATTTAAGACGCAAAAAATATAGTCCTAAATATAAGTAAATAGATGGATATATATATATTCATTTTTACATAGTAATATTGTAATTAAAGAGTTCTGACTTAAGTCCCTGAATATGTATAAGAGAATAATTGTTCGCTTTTTTTGTGTTAATTCAAACATCTTTCTAAAATATTACAACACCTGAACCGATGCCAAGTCATTGCCCTTTAGCAATCGCTCAAAAAAATCTAAAAGATTCCTCATAAAATTGATACAACTCAATTAGAAATCCTGGTGTACAAAGCGTTGAAAATTCCGAAACAACATCTTCAGTTTTACAAGACTCTCCAAAGCGACGGGAAACTGTGCGAGCGAGACGACATTGCGTTTAAAGAGACAGCGAATCGGGGGTGAGTTCTGTACAGGAATCTTTATAAAGACCTATGAGTCGCGTTGGGGTACGTTCCAAAACAAATGATGTCTGAAAGTGGTAAGGTCGGTTTTTGTTGTCTTGTTGTGTTATGTGAGTATTGTGCGTGTTGTATTAAGGCAGAAGAGTACGGACAACAAATATTGATTCGGTACGAGGGTGTCTGCGGGGGCGGTGCGGGGCAGGGGCACATAATTTGGACTAATTCCTGCACTGTTGACACAGGCTTGTCTGGCCAGCCAGTGGCCGGGACGGATCAACTTTAAAAAGTAACCGAGAAGAAAATGGAATTGGAAACGATCTCTTTGGGTTTCTATTTTGGTAGATGAAAGAGAAATTACGATTAAGTAGGTAATTTAAGTAGTACTTTATTGTAAGTACACAAATATAGGTTAAAAATAGATCTATAACATATAGTACAAGTATAAAGGCGGACTAATACCTATCGGGGATCTCTCATGTGCACTTTTTTTTCTAGAACCAATATAAATATGTACAAAGTCTCTAATATAAAGTTACGCTTACGACTCTACACAATAATGCATGTTATAAAAGCATCTAACTATAAAATAGGCAAAAGAATAACAAATTGATATACCTACTTAAAGATAGGGAGCAACTAATTTTTCATGTGTCAACGTTATGGTACATTACATACCTAGAGCGGCGAATATATGCGATCTGGGGCTTTACGAATTATCGCCCGCGGTTTGTCTTAAGTTTTACTTCTTGCCTTGGCCATGAAGCGAGATATTTTTTCCCGCATACAGAATGTCCCACTTACGGCCTACTAAACGTCATAAACCTAATAAATAAACGGCAAAAAGTTCCTAAATAGATATTTGTAAACTTGACTTAAACGTGACTTTAAAAAGAATTTATTGACGGCAAAAAGCGGAAACGCTGTAAACGCCAATGAACTCCCTTGGCGTTTACAGCGTTTCCGCTTTTTTTCTTTTTAAAAGTCACGTTTAAGTCAAGTTTATAAATATCTATTTAGGAACTACGATAGAGCATGTTTAAAAACAAATATAAATACAAAGACTGCCCAAATCACAAATTGTTCCTTTTGTCTCTCCTTTTTGGTAAAAAAAAACTCCTTCCTCCGTGGACGAAGTAGCATTGTAGGCACCTATTTACCTCTTGGAAGATAAACCTGTCGATTTACTCCTTAATGCTTCAGCAAAAACGTTTACAAATAAAATTAACGTCGCAATTTAATGAATTATGTATGTGAATGTTCGAGCACACACTAAGTGCTACTGATGGCTTGTTTTCTATTCCCATCAGAGGTGTGGTGTGCAAACATATTATAATGTAGGTATAATGAATCCGTTTCCTGGTTTAAAATACACTAACTTGTTAGCATCGTTTGTATAAAGGTTAAACCATTGAATCAAAACTCAAAAGTAAAATTAATGAGTTACCTATTTTCGTATTTACATAGAGGTCGCTAAGGTGTAAAGCCTTTTAAGTAAACAATGCAAAAATCGACACATAAAGCATAAGAGAAAAAATCGGAAGGTTGCTTGGGTGTTACGGTGGCGGAAAGAGGAAAGGTTGACGCGCTAGACCGGCAATTCAGAGGTACCGGGTTCGATCCCCGGTCCCTTCCACCAGGTAACTCATATCGAAGTTGTTGACTCATACATCTACCTAGGACAAGTGGTCCAATTAGGTAGGTAGGTCCAACTTCGAGAAAGAGGTCAACCGCCGAATCCAACTCGGCTGGGCAGCGTTCGGGAAACTACGCAATGTCTTTTCGTCCGACATACCTCAGTGCCTCAAGACGAAAGTCTTCAACCAATGTGTGTTACCAGTGATGACTTACGGCACCGAAACGTGGTCTTTCACTATCGGCCTCATCTCAAAGCTCAAAGTCGCTCAACGAGCAATGGAGAGGGCTATGCTCGGGGTGTCTCTACGTGATCGAATCAGAAATGAGGAAATCCGTAGACGAACTAAAGTGACCGATATAGCTCACCGGATTAGCAAGTTGAAGTGGCAAGGGGCAAGCCACATAGCACGCAGAGCAGATGGCCGATGGGGCCGAAAAGTGCTCGAGTGGAGACCTCGGACCAGCAAGCGCAGCGTAGGACGTCCACCTACAAGATGGACAGATGGCCTTATAAAGGTCGCCGGAAGGCGCTGGATGCAGGTCACTTCAACAATAAATAACTTTCTATTCTATTCTATTCTATTCCAACCGGTATATTTGGAAGTCCAAAGGGGAGGCCTATGTTCAGCAGTGGACGTCCTATGGCTGAGATGATGATGATGATGATGATAGAGGTCGCTAAGGTGTAAAGCCTTTTAAGTAAACAATGCAAAAATCGACACATAAAGCATAAAAGAAAAAATCGGAAGGTTGCTTGGGTGTTACGGTGGCGGAAAGAGGAAAGGTTGACGCGCTAGACCGGCAATTCAGGGGTACCGGGTTCCATCCCCGGTCCCTTCCACCAGGTAACTCATTCCAATTTTTCTTTGAGCTTTGTAGGTACCAAGAGTTTAATATACAAATTGTGGTGTGTACATAAAAAAAAATTGGATATTACTAGTTTCATAAATTTGTATAAAAGTCTCTTATCGTTAAACTTGCGATGCAGTGGCTACTAAATCGATAAACATCACAGACCTGTTATTAAACTAAATTTCTGACTACTGTTCCGTTCCTTTTGCCCTCACAATACAACTCATACGCGTGGTGCTGTATCCAATAATAGTAGTATGAGACGTTCGTATAGACCACCAATTCCTTCTTCTTCTTAGATCTCCACGACACCAGGCCGATCTGAAGCCCGGTGTTAGTGACTAAAGCGCTTCCAGAGTCACCGCTGTTGAACAAAATATTGGCATTCTTAGGATGTCCACTGAAGCCGAGAGGAACGGAGATGACTGAAATTGACCAACCACATTTATTTTTTTGTCTACACCCATGTGTTAAATTATAATAATAATTTCAGATACGATAGGTAAACTCATGTGGTCCTGTGCTGCGTCCTGTAATGCGCTTATATTTTAGTAGTTTATGTAACTGTTACAAAATGCACTTATATTTTAGTAGTTTACGTAACTGTTACATAATACGAGGTCTTAAAACACGAGTGTGGTTTTATGAAACGAGCCGAAGGCGAGTCGGGTTTTACAATGACGCAGCCTGATTGGTTAATTTCTTTCCGATCCACTTCAGTGGACATGCAGCTTAGGCTAGCTTAGGCTATAAGCCAAACACATTTGAGTTGTAAGGCAGCTGCAAATTTGCAGTTTGAGGGCAGGTCTGACGCAGTAGGCATTACTGCACTGCATTAGAACGACCACAAACTTACAGGCACTTTTCTAGCAGCCCATGTATCCGGCGGATATTATGGCTTAGTTCAATAATAGGCTACTTGACCCATTTTTGTAATATATTTCAAATGGTTAATTGAATTTTTTATTGAGCTAGAAAGCTAAATTTTATCAATTGAAAATAGAGATTTTATGAACAAACAAAAACGCCGTCCGCCATTTTTGTCTAATTAGCTTATCTGGGGCGTGACGTAGGCGATCCTGTAAATAAAGACCATACACATCAATGATGTACATGACGTTTTTAGTTTTAAGTTTTTTTTACTAGATTGGTGGATCAGCCATCTTCTACGTTAATGAACTGAAAAATATATATTTAGGTTTCCTATGTCAAATACTAAGTATACGAAATAAGCATTCGCTTAATAGAATTTAACATGGGTGAACTTGCCTATTGATCCACACATAAATAAGAAAGCAACGTTACTGTGATGGGTAGTTGTCCCTGTTATTCGAGGCACATATCATTCCCGGGTATAAGGTAACATGCTTTTGGCAGGAAAATTTGGACTGAATGTTTTGTTTCAAGCGTTTCAGCTGGAAAGTGAACTCCATTGTTGCATCCTGTTAGAATGAAAAACAAAATGATTACCTAACATGTTCACGAAATATTAACAATAACACACAATACCCCAGAAACCGACCCCGCTAGGCGAGTTTGTGAGGTCATAATGAGTGTAGCTTTCATACAGCCCGCCTAGTGGGCTGGGGTAAATTTTATATAGGTATTCATATATAATTTAAATATTTACAATATTTATATTATGTGTATTATAATTAAGCAAAACAAGAATGATATGACAGGAAAATAGACCTTAAAGTAAAAATTTCAAACTAAAATTAAAAAAAAATCTAAAAATAGAAAATTTGGCCCAAAATACCCGTCTATTGGCAACATGCCAAGAAGGCTGGCAGCATTGCGCGTTGTATGGTAATACTGATCCGTTGTACGAGATATGACCCAGCCCTCTGGTCACGCGTCAACTCTACTAACCTGCGGCTACACTCAGCGCTTTCACCCCAGGGCCCCAGTCTCTACCCCAAACTACCCCAGGCTCAAATATGCATCAGCTATTTATGTTTGCACATTTGCACCGCTTGATCCTTATTGTAAAAAAGTATAGATTATTACGTTAATTATGCCCCAGCCAGCGATTTCCGCCTGTAGTACGACGGGGTACTCTCTCATGAGTATAACTCGTTTCATATTTGTATTCAAGGGCCAAGGGTTCTTCGTGTATCCTAATCCAATGTCATCTTGTACCCTGCGGCGGGAGAAATTCTGGTGCATGTAGAATTTAGTTATGCTGTCTGCAAATGTCATCTAAAATTATATCCAAAATGTTAAATAGCATACAATTTAAACCATTGATACAAAGATCAAAGCCAAAGAAAAATGTAAATGCGTAACGTGGTGGGTTTCAAATAAACAATGCAAGGATCGACACACAAAGCAGAAAGAAAAATTCGAAAGGTTATCTGGGCGTTAGGGTGGTGGAAAGGTTATCACGCTGGACCAGTGATCCAGAGGTCTTCCACCAGGTTACGCGTTTCAATTTTTCTTTGAGCTTTGATCTTTGTAGCAACGGTTTAATATAAAAATTGGGCAAGTGCGAGTCCGACTCGCGCATGTAGGGTTCCGTACCTATATATATTTATATATATATAATCGAAAACAAGTTTGTTGTATGGGAGCCCCCCTTAAATATTTATTTTATTTTTTTAAAATTTCAACTGTCTAGCTATCGCCGATCTTGAGATACAGCCTGGTGACAGACGGACGGACGGACGGACGGACGGACGGACAGCGAAGTCTCAGTAATAGGGTCCCGTTTTTACCCTTTGGGTACGGAACCCTAAAAATGGTGGCACACCGTACCATCCTTTTTTCGAAGCCATTTCAGAACATTTACAACACAATCTTTTAATATTATAAACATATTTTTCGTATGACATATAGACAAAACAAGCACGGATCGCCTGATGGTAAGCGATTAACGTACGCCCATGGATATCTGCGACACCAGAGGAGTTACAAGTGTGTTGCCGGATTTTCAGATAATTGTACACTCTTTTCTTGAAGCAATGAAAGGTTGTTTCGGTACAGAAATACCGCGAGTGACAGTTCATTCCACAGTTTAGCTGTACGATGCTGAAATTTCTAGAAGAAACGCATATTTGTGGTCTTCCAAGCATTTGGTCAGGATGGAAATGGTGTCGAGTAGAGCCGTGAATTTTGAGTGTGAGTGTATTTGATTTGGCTCGAGCCAGTGTTCCGATAGGCACAGCACATCCACTTTTTCTTGTTGCAATCGTTCATGTCTGAATCGTGATCGAAAGAAGCGGCAACAACAGGAACCACAGGGGTCTTGACTAATGTCAAATTCTAACCACAAGATACGATACTACATATAATTAGGTACTTATATGAATGAAATAGTCCAATATGTCATGGATTAAAGAAAAAAAACTAAAAGCGCTTTGAAGTGCCCATGTGACTTTGGAAATAATTGTAAGACAATTATGTACTTAGACGCACTTTTTGAAGATCAAAATGGCAACTTAGTTACTTTCCCATACATAATATATACATTGTTGGTTAAATGATAAGCTTTATAGTTTTTGACATACATTTCCATAACTTTCCGGGATGATGACGTCACGACCGGCTCGTCATTTGAATAGGGCATTTTCAGCGCTCAGTAAGAATGCCGAACTTTAACTGTACCTAATTTCTGACTCAGCACTCTGAGTGTATATATATAGTCCCACTATACACATTTGATTGTGATGAAAAATACGATCGATTGTCTTTAAAAAACAATGTCTAAACACCTGAGGCACTCGGAGCATTCCCAGCTAATAATATTTTCATTATTTTTAACATTTTCATACTAACCTGGTCAAGCTTGTGATTTCCCCCGTACGCAGATATTACATGATTACTGTTACAGTCTTGAAAGCAGTGTCCTGCCGTTAGTATTATGTTCTGATTCAAGATCGAAGCCCCGCAACTCTGGGGTTCTGTACATTCTATGTATAGATAGATTGAGTGCGGGAACTCATATATTTTAGCATCTTCACCACCCGCGATAAAAGGTTCTATTTTACTGGTACAAGGCCGAAATAAAACCAGAACTGTGAGCACTACAGAAATAGACATAACTCTTGTGATACTGAATGGTATGTAAAGGTAACGTTAACGTGTAATTGGTTCGCCAAAGACCGTAGCGGAGACATAAAATCTCGTTCCAATAACTAATTAGGTAAGGTACATTAATTCCTGGCGCGGCAGAAATAAGTCGATAACTCAGCAGAGAATTGAACGAATTTGAACTTTTTGCAATGTGTTTTTAGTTCAGATTGATCTGAGTTTTCATCTCGAGTTATCTTGGTACTTATTCAGACTGAACACGGAATTACAGTAGTTATACGGGAACTTAATTTTAGGATGAACGGTGCCAATGCCACATTAATTGCTTAACCTCCAGCTTGCCACCTTTCGAAAATGTTCCATCCAGATATTTGCCATGACCACAGGGCTACCCATGAGTACACCCTTCACGTATGAATTGGAATCAGAAAAAAGCGTACCTTTTCTGGATGTGAAAGTGACAGGTCGAACTGACGAGTCTCTAACGCACACTGTCTACAGGAAACCAACGCACACTGATAGGTATTTGAACGCTGTAGCTCACCTCCATTCTCGTCACCTGCAGTCTGTTGTGAGTTCTCTACTGAACAGAGCACGGGACCTTTGCGACTCGGAATTTTTAGACAGTGAGTTGTCGCATGTGAAAAATGTCTTTTGGTGGAATTAATATAGGGTGAACTGCTGGCAACCCAGGCGGCAAGCTAACGAAAGACATCTGGACGTTCAGAGACAATCAGCATTCATGCCTTACGACAAGTGAAAGGGGCAACGGATAAAATTGGTACAGTACTAGAAAAGTACTCTATAAAAACCGTTTTTGCGCCATTATCCTAGATCGCGCGGAATTAGATCACCTAAGACGTCATTCCCTTCCAATCGCCGGGTGTGTATAAGATCGATTGCAGCTGCGGAAGTTCTTATATTGGACAGACGAAACGGACTATAGCTGAAAGGGTCAACGAACATATCGGGGCTGTTAAGAACCGTCAGTTGAATAAGTGCGCCATAGCCGAACACTTGCTAGTATAAGGACCAAATCACTGGATTTAGCATAATCCCAAGATCATCTCACACATAAAAAAAAGAAATACATACAGTGAAACATAGAACCTCCTCCGTTTTGTAAAGTTGATTAAAAACGTTGAAAATAACAAGTTTTTTGTATGGAATACTCCTGAGTTAATGTGAGCTGGTGTTTTAGCAAAGCACATTGTGTCAGTGCACTCAGACTTGTAGGCAGCTTTACGTCACCCTAAATAGGCCGTAAGTGGGATTTTCTGCCCGCTACGAGGGGCGAAAATCTTTACTGGCCAAAACTTTAGGCAAACCACGGGCGGTAATTCGTAAAGCCCCAGATCTCATGTCTATGGTCCTCATGTGGTTTGAGCCAGAAACACCTGTGATCGGGGACAGCACCAATTCACCGCCATAGGTGAACGTACTATTAATTTGTTTTTCATTCTATATGACCAAGCTATAACTATACCTATATATCTCCTCCTACACCTACCCAACGACATTCCCACAGCGTTTACATAGCCTTATCTCTGTTCAAACGTCTTATCTGAGAATATTTCCATACGAGTTTCTGAGAAGATAGCGGTGAATGAGCCTTTGTCAAGGGTAAAAAATACTGACGCTTTTCACGAGTTAACAGTTAGCAATGGAATGTAGTTAGGTATCTTTCTTGCGTTTATGAGTCTCACAATAGCAGGTCTTACTTTTATATATATGTACATTGATGACACCCTGTAAGCATATTGCAATTTACTTACAACTAACCTATAATTTAAAAAAACATTACATATATAAAAAATATATCTATAGGTAAGTACCTAGTACTTACTCGTATTGTCTATTGTGATATAATATGTGGCTAATGCTATACAGCCAATAAGTATTTCACGAAGTGTCTGCCAATAATCATTTTTAGGGTTCCGTACCCAAAGGGTAAAAACGGGACCCTATTACTGAGACTTCGCTGTCCGTCCGTCCGTCCGTCCGTCCGTCCGTCCGTCCGTCTGTCACCAGGCTGTATCTCAATAACGGTGATAGCTAGACAGTTGAAATTTTCACAGATGATGTATTTCTATTGCCGCTATAACAACAAATACTAAAAATAAAATAAAATAAATATTTAAGGGGGGCTCCCATACAACAAACTTGTTATAGATTATATATATGTATAGGTACGGAACCCTTCATGCGCGAGTCGGGCTCGCACTTGCCCAATTTTTTAGATAGTAGCTATCTTTACCCAAATAGGGGTGTAGACTGAATTATACAACATATTATAATAATATGGCTGTCTACCATTTTTTTATTAAATGTTTCAATTTTTTTGTTGGTGTGCAATAAAGAATTGACAACATTTAATTTTTTTACCAGGCTTTTGATCGATATTATAATGCAAAAAAAACTCGAACCACCTTCAAAAATAAACAGAAAAAGCTAAAAATTATCCGTTTATGTACCGTTTTAATTATAATCATAATCACCTTTTGAAGTCAAGTTGAGATTATTTTACAGTGATAAAATAATATTAAGAATCTAGCCAATAATAAATTAAACAGTCAAATTCCAAAAACAGCACAAAAATAACAATTCCCCGGCCATTCAGCATCACCTAATAAACGTCAAATGATTCAGCCACCATACAAATCAGGGACGTTTAGCCCTGAGGGCCGCCCTAACCCTCCGCTGGATCATCCACCATCTTACTCGATATTAACGCCAGAGGCTATGCAACCCTATAAATAAAAAATACTTATTACAATCTGGGGCGGTTGGTATAAATATGTAGTGATTTTTTAGGGATTTGGGGCCCTTAGTAGGGTATTGCAGGGTTAGGCGGTACCTACTAGTCGAATTGTTCTAGGTACAGTGCGACCAAAAATAGTAGAAATTAAAAAGTGGCAATACTGTAGTGTCGTCCCCGTTTTCTTAGATTGATTAGAAAGGGACGATACTACAGTATTGCCACTTTTTAATTTCTAATCTTTCCTTGCCGTCCGTTTACATGGCGTCGCATACAAACGAGGTTCAAACTTTACGTAACTGGTGGGTTGAAGAAACTGTTCCTCATCCAAAAATTAACCAATTGTAACGAAATTCTGGAAACTGAATGAGAAAGACAGTTTCTGTGTCGGACTTTTTCGATTTTTGCGCTGAATATTACAGAATTTGTGTACCTACTGTTTGGTTTGGAGCGAAAGTTTCACAATCGAAATTTGGACAATCAAGTCCAAATACAAAAATACTTCTACAACGAAATAAGAGAGGACGTGGCTAAGATAAGGCGTAAATATTTTGCACATAGTTTTAGAAAGCACTATGAATTTACTTTATTTCAAATCACTTTTCAATCACAAGTAACTAATAACCTTTTCCCAAAAAAACCTGACCTCGTCGAGAAGACATCGTGTTTCCTATGACAATAGTAAAGGAATTACTAAAAAATAAAAAGCCTATAATATTTAAGGAGTTCCTTGGATTCCTCATAGATGTCGTCATCATATCGAATTGAGAAACTCCTCTTTTTAAAAGTCGGTTGTAAATGTAGAGCTATGTTAGGTCGCAAAACTTTATGAGAATTCAAAGTCAGGTATTGTTATCTTTATTTTACGTCAGTTAGAACTAATTAAAATGATTTTTTGTGCATCCGGATTTTTTGGTGCACTGTAGGTATGTGATTTACCGGGCGCGGAAAATCGCTCTTGCTGAATAACTCAATTATATATGGCTCGTGATTATATCACTATAATGAACTCAAAAAACATGAAAATTCAACAATGTTTTAATAACTCTTTAATTTAAGGCTGTTTAATTTAAGGCTGGTCTAAATAATGAAATATTTTTGAGTAGTTTTGATACCTCGATGCATCTAGTTATCTACCTATTCCTAGAATTGTGTATACGTAAATATAACACTTTAGTCTTTTAAGTGGGTATAGTGCAATTGTAACATTGTAAATTTTAATTCAATTTAGTGTTTTTTTTTTATGTTACCTATTGAACATAAAGTCAGTTATTAACGTAAGCGAATTTTTGTTCATAACGCACGTTGTGTTTGCCTGTAATTGGGTAAATACTCTGATATGTTTCGTACTTTCATTTGTTTTTTATGTATGTTATATAGTATTGTACCTGTTGGCAAACCTAATAAATAAATAAAATAAAATAAAATAAACTCTTAATCCCTTATCTGGATCTGTCTAGTAAGAATCCTAAACTAATATATTTTGCCCGTTTTTTTACGGATGTTTATTTTTACTCATTACAACACAAATAAGGCTTGGACTCGCAATTTTTTGTGGTCTCACATAGTAAGGGTTAAGCCGATCGGGCCCAAGTACTAAACCTTCTACGTGAGAAGAAAGTGATAGATGCTTTATCTATCGTACGATAAACACATGCCAGATTGCCATTTAATGTAGGTACTCGTTGTTTGAAAATTATAGCAGCTACTTATGCGCATAATTCCTTAGTATGCGAGTTGGTAAGTATTAAATAGTGTGTTTGCCAGCGGCGCATAAATTGTAGATTCGCTAAGCTGGTACTTAGATACTTCTCAAGTTGGTGTACTTTGTGCGAGTTTCTGCTCTAGGGAGGGGAATAATTTAGGGCCCGTGAATAGCTAAGACGCACAATAGTTTCATTACAACGTTTAGGCGTAATTTTTGTAGGTGTTACATTAAGTCTTAGATCTAAACTAGTAGCAGTATAGATGTAACAGTGGGCAAAAATAAACTTGCAGTTGTGAAAAAAAAACAGTGAAGCTCAAATCAAATCACTAAATAAAACCTTAAAGTAAAAATCTGTTACAATATTTTATGTTTGTTCCCTTATAAATGTAAAATTTGTAGGTACGCAATTTTGACTTTTGAACCGTGAATAAAATTTAATTCAGATTCCAACATCAGAATAACACCCAAAAGCCCAGTTATGTTATGAAATAAGTATTTCTCATTATCATCATTTAATTGCGCGCATTCTTAATGTTGTTAAAATAAGTACCTAAAATCGGTGCCTTAACATTAGGTATTAATTGGAAACCAGAATGTGCCCGCAACTTCGTGCGCGTAATTTTTTTCTTTACCGTATAAAATAAAAAAAAAGTAAAAAGTCTACCGGGTTCGTTCCCGGTCTCTTCCACTAGGTTACGCGTTTCAATTTTTCTTTGAGAAATAAAAAATATATATAACTTTGTAATAGTATATTAGTAGTATAGTATATTGATATAAAGAATCGGCTTCTTCGACATATTACTTAAAAATAAAGGTTGGCGCCACTCTTTTCCATAAACGACGTTCTAGTGGAATGCCCCTAAATAGTGCATTAATAAGTATGTTTACATTTTGAAGTTTGTTAAACGGGAAAAAGCCTAAAGGGATGGATGGTGACATTGGTGACGAGTTAGAATGTTGTTGTTAAAGTTTCAATCCTCGTTCGACATGGCAGTCATCGACCGCCACGCGCTAGAGCAAAAATTAGTAATGGAGCGACGCTACTAAAATATAACATAAGTACCTAGGTACCTACATGCAATTCTAATGAAAGTTTTTCCATTACCCTAGGCCGTAAGTGTGTAGGTACTGCCCGCTACGACAAACCGGGCGGTAATTTGTAAAACCTAGTGACCGACCGAAACATGTTTTTTTGCCGAAACCGAAACCGAAGGTTCGGCTTTGATTATAGTTTCGGCCGAAACCGAAACCGAAACCGAACCTTTTATAAAGGCGATTAAAACGTTGGATAAAATATCAGTGAGCCGTTTTTTCCAGATATATGCATAATGAAACATCTCACTGGCCTAATATTACAGGGTTCTAGGTTTCGCTTTTGTTATATAGTGACTAAGGTGTTTAATATTTCCAAAATTTTGATTTTTATGTAACCACACGCACATAGAACGCACTTACCTAAAAGGCCGCTCTGTGGCAAATTTCAGCTTAATTGAACATTATATTGAAATATTAATTTAAATAATGAAACAAGGGCACTTTTACATGTTTGAGAGCCTGATTGAGGTTGCGTAGTGTCGAAGTTAAAAGAAATGCGTTAATTCTGGAGCATTATTTAAATACGGATTTCACCCTTCGTGGGATATTAAATATTAAAACAAAAACTAAAGAAATAATTTACAAGAAATTTAGCCTTAAGTACCTAAAGCTTTTACTAATGAATTTCTATAAACTTATATACACACACTATAACAAAAAAAAAACTCGCGATAATATGTCAACATCAGCTAAGAGCATGAAGTAAGGAAGATATGCAACAGTAAAATTAATAAATTACTTATAACTAATTTTCTCTACGACTAAAACTCTTTGTCCAGGAAGAGATTTTTATGATTAACAGCGTAGAAAAGATACAATCAGTACTTGAGAACTATTACAAATTGTATGATTTTATAAAAAAGTTTTTAAGTTGCGCAACTTCTAAACGTCCTTAAAATTTCTTTAAATTTGGAACAAAAATATATTTTATTTTAGTGACTTGACCGCAAGCGCATGGTTACCTATCATAATCCAAGATTTTTTGTAACCCCGCTGTAACGTTTCGCCGAATTTTCATTTGCCCGAAAGCTATTTATACCAAAACTATTAATATTTCAAAATAGTTATAAAACAAACCTAAACTAACCTAACGGGTTCTTTACAACGACGTTTATAAAATCTTGAAAATATTATGGGTTTCAGGAAAAAATGCTTTCGGGCAAATGAAAATTCGGTGAAACGATACAGCGGGGAAACAATATTACGAAGTTGCGATAGGTTACCCAAGCGCATTGGAAAAGTCACAATTTATTTCTATTCTAAGAAACATGGATTCGCTTACATGAGAACTTTAAAAGCTAGGTAACCATTACCTAATCATAGAAATAACGAGTTAATTCGTGCGTAGCAAGCATTGAGTTAAGTTGAAAGTAAAAGTAAAAGTATCATTTTTTATGTGGGTAAAATAACACCGCACTTAATTAAATCGCTCTATAGATTCAAAGTACGTCGATCGTCTTAAGACGTTGAGCCGGCATTCCAAATATAACGATTTGGACCACTTATGAGCGCATTTTTTTTTGTGTGTTGTTCTTTGTGTCTATAAGAGCAATTTTCCCAAATAGTGACATTATTAACCCTAATAGTGACACTGTGTCTAATCTAAACTAAACTACTCTAAATAGTAAAATGTTACGTTAACTGCAATACTGAGGCAGCGAGTGCACCCGCCGTCAGCTGACACGACTTGAAAGTACGATACAGTAATAAGTTTCGGCACGGCCGAAAGGTTCGGCTGTTTTTTGGCCGAAAGCGAACCTTTGGCCGAAACATGATTTTTAGGCCGTAACTGGCCGAAACCTAAACCGAAACCGAAACTTCGGTCGGACACTAGTAAAACCCCAGTTCGCATATTTATGGCACTCACCTTCCGTTCGGGCCACACACCTGTGATCTGGGACATCCATGCATTCAACGCCCTAGGTATGTAATGTACCTACTATTATAAACAGTAGTGACAAAAATTCCCCTGTAAAATCTCTACAACAAAACTGTTAATATCAATCATCAACCTAGGCAAAAAGTTCTTAATGAATCTGCAGTGTAAGGAAAGCCCCTTTTTCTTATTAAAATAATGTTCCTACTTAAATTGATCTAAACTGCAGAATACGTTAGTCAGGACTCTGGAATCAGCAAAGAATAGCTTTAGTTCTGTATAAATTTAAATGTTTTGACTTCGTAAAACTATGGGTACATTATATAAGCTTTCCGACGGCTATTAATAAAAGCAGAAGTATACCTAACATAAAACTTCATTGCTGTGGACAAACCGTTCCAAGAGTAATTAGGCTTCGGTTTCACCTCACCTAGGTCCCTAGAGCAAACAAGTTAATTCGACCGTAAAGGGCAGTCGTAAATAATCGCGCAAACAACGTAAAACACAAAACGAATGCAACAGACGCCATCTTTGTTATGAAGTGTCATTTGTCAGAGAAATGTTCGTAAGTCTGTCGAAATCCGAAAGAGGTCACTTTACTAAATATTGACTGCAACTTACAAGATTTTCATATATTATTCTTATCATTACAAAAAAACGGGCTTAATCACACATGAATATTAGTGACTTTATGAGCTGTAGACCGAATATGTTTCAAAATTGCTGAAAATGTATTAAATTATCATTTACTAAGAGATTATGTCTATGATAACACGACGACCGATTTAAAAAACATTAAACCTAAAAGAAGGTTCCATTTTGATTCCGTGCTCTATTTACATAGGTTTTTAAATCAATTCCATTTTTAAAATAACGGCATAACTTTTTTTTACATTCGGCAACTTATCAACCAGCATTAACTAGAGGGGCGTACAGAGTAGACAGATGCGTTCAGTTCAGGGCGTGTTATTTGCTTAGGATGCGTTCGATGCATGTCCAGGGGGAGAATAATTGAATACCAAGATTTGATTCTTGCTGTTTACGGATTATCGAACGCTTTTTAATGTTGATGTAGCGAAACGTTTGTTGAAGTATTTTGGCAGCGTTGCGCCTCGGAAATACCGATAATACTTCCGCAAGCAGTTGAATAAAACACGTTAAGGCTATATTCGAAACGGCTGTCCCATAGTTTAGAAAATTTACTAAGAATGTGTATAAGGAAAATCTTATTTAGATCAGTTTACTCATTAAGTGCCTCAAAGCTAGGCAAATCATTAGTTGAGAAATGTAATATCGAAACGTTGAGTTGGTAAACAAATAGTTTGGGAGTTGAAAAAATTGCCAAATATTTTTCGCTAAAACATTAGTAAACCTGCAACGTTAGACGTAGTGATCTAGTTTCATAATTTCCGCAAATCTTACTCTTAATTTTCTATGGGATATGTTTTATTTATAAGAACGTTCTTTCTCGCCATACAAATCGGGAAAACAGGGAATCATTTGCAGCTACATGAAATGCTATATAATAAAGGGGTAGTAATTAACCTGGTATTAGATATTTTTATCGCATTATAGCTGAAAAAGTATCTGAACCGAGGTTGGCTCTATTTTTAACGTATAACGAGTGACCGAGACTTACAACCGGAACTATATATACGTTTACGTAACCTTAAAAGGAAATGAACCATAGATAAGTATGTCAAAGGCGAGAAATTACCTTTTCAATAATTAGAGAATTTAACAAAACTGCCAAAACGGAAACCCCCCATCGGCCTGACTAATATCGTACACTTGAATATATAATTAAGGGAAACCCAAACAACTATCCTTGATGGAAATAATAGAAGCGGATGTTGAGAAACGGTGCATAAAAACAATATTATTAACTTTGGGTTACTTCAATCTTAAAGCGTGAAAATAGCAGACTACAAGGCTCTACAAACTTAAGTAAACGATACCCGGAACGCCATCTATGACGCAGTGGTGGAACTATTTCATTCGATGTATATTCGGTTGTGTCATATTGTTTTGTTCGATATTTAAAAGTTGTGTTGTGTACATAAAGCTAACAAATATGAAATACCATTCCAGAAGAGTTAAAACTCTCTTAAAATTGTTATAAAATACTTGAGATGTTCATGTTATATTACAGTAGATGAGTAGATACATGATTTGTATAAGTTCAATATTATAATTTTATTAAAATATGAAATATAAAAAAAATAAGTATAATCAATCGGAAAGTCCGCTGCAGATAGGTAAGTGTTGACACTAAAGGGTCAGCTTAAAAGGCCACAAAAGGTGTTACGTTGTCATTCTACAAATAAATACACATCTTTATCGGGATTATCGGGAATAAACTGGGAGAAGTAAAGCTAGCGAGCTTCACATATAGGGTCACACTATCAACTAGCCTAGCCTAACCACGCCACAGAATAGTGTTGTGCTTTTTGCAATGATTTTCTTGAAAATATTTTACGTATTGACATTCGTACGTTTTCGCCTCATACAAAACGGGGAACATTCTCGGAAACAAAATCACTCTAGTCATAACATATTTCTGAAATTACCAGCCAAACCGACAGCACAAGGAGTGATAATGTTGTAACGCTCAGCGCATCACACATTATTTAATGCGTCATTATAGCCCAAAGCTCATGACCGAAAAAAGTTGAGCACACATTTGTCTGTCCGTCCTATTTGCGGAAGCAATTTCGCGAAATGCCACAATTTATTTAAAAATTACCCTTGTTTGTGGGGTAAATATTGACATGTTTGGTTTATGATAATGGTAACACTGTCAGGTACCGCGCCAACGACAGTATTATTTAACAGCATTTAATATTTGCTGGCACAATGTGTTTACTATATAATATTTGTAAAGTGATGCTCCTCTTTTGAAAGTTTGTATTTACAGCGTATATATGGTTTTTAATGAAGGCAAATTTGAAGAAGGTCTAGGAATACGGTCGACTGTTTGTGTTCGTAAATAATTGTACAGCGGGTTGATCGACTGACTAACCTACATATTATATCAAATGACTAAATCACTACAAGTATTCAATAATATTTGCACTAGAGTAGGTATATTAATATAATTATGTATGTATAACATGTTATGCGTAGTACAGGAGTACCTACGTGTAACAAGTATAAATAATGTATTTAGTCTTTTTTGTTTGGAAATCTTTGAATTACTTAGGTATTTAATTTGTTTACCTAAACTTTATTGCACATAATAATAGTCAGTATCTACAAATGGGGGTGTTATTGCTAAATTACATTTTCTACATACCAGTTAACTATACGGTCAAAGAGATATAATATAATTGGTGCAGCTATATTTTATTTTGTTTAATAATGACTCTATTGATTTTATGCTTGTTTATTGATAATGTTATTAAAACGGTCATGAGCCATATTTAATTATTGTATTAAGCGGTATACACTAACGTGAAATTGTCAGGAACGGCCCGACATGTTTCGAACTCGTATGAAGCTCTTCATCAGAGACGGCTACCCGTACAGTGGCGCGGTAACTTTGTCACTTGTTTATTGATGTAGGTACAATAAGTACCCCGTTTTGTATATATGAATTTAATATTTGGTACAATAAGTTGATTATTAGTTACTTTATATCCCTAGTCTTTAATTATTAGCGTATAATGGGAATTCAACTGATTTCGATACGTACCTATACCTACACGTAGTCTTCATGTCGTAAACTGAAAGATAGACCGATATTTGGTACAGATATAAAATCTGCAGTGTCAGCATCAGTTTATATCTGTTCGGGCGTATAAGTAGAGTCAGCAACAAATATTTACTTCTAAGGATGTACAAGTATTGCAAGTTAAATAGAGTATTTCATGGTAACTGTACCTACACTAATGACTAAACGACAGACCTCGCGAGTTTGTTTCAACTGAAATTTGTAATGTTTTCCGTGGTCAACCCCCATACCTCTAATATTTTGAAAAAAAAAGAAAAACTGATTCACAAAATTTCATGACAATCAGTTTAGAAATGTGGCCTGTAGGCGAGAATAGCCGGAAAGCTGAAACATGGACTCTGCTTGCTCGGTCAATTATTTCACAATAGATTAGACCCAGAAACCTCAAAGGTCTCTTTATTTCAAATTGGTCTCATAGACTAACAGAACGGAAGTCGAAGATGAATGATCGTCGACGTCCGTTCTGTTAGACGATTAGTGTCACAACTGAAGACAGACATAACCTAACTGCAAAACAATACGAGTTAAAGTCTAAAACAAATGATAAAAATATCTTACATAGAAAACTATCGTGAGTCTCAGACATATTAAAATACTTAAACGGGTTTACTCACGTCGTAGAAGTCGAATGAGTGTTCGATTGGCCGCCGCCGCGACTGATCGTCTCTCCTGATGATGAATCGCGTACCGATTCGGAACATGTCGAGCGTTATTCGACTTCTACGACGTGAGTAAACCCGTTTAAGTATTTTGATAAAAATATCGTAAAAAATTACTCTACATCTTTATATGTATAGTTAACATACAACGTGCACTTGAGTGGACAAAGTTTACAAGTTGTTAAAACATTCAGATTCGCGAACAAACCACTCCGCCCCAACACTACTGAAGACTGCATATTCATAAGAATTATGTCACAATGTCGCGACATAATACCTCTTAATGAAGGCTCTTAATTTACGAATTTAATGCCATTGTAAACTAAACAAAGGAAGCGAGCGACCTTCTCAATCAATTTATAATAAGTGTTGACTTGTTACGTGGCAAACAAACTCCTCGATCGGACTCAAAGTACAGCAAACAATATCATCATAGTATTTGTACTGAAACAACAAATTTGTAGCTAGCTTTAAATGCAAGCTTAACAGGCCAGCACACACTCAGCGTGTGTACAAAGACAATATGTAGGAGACTACTAAGATCTTAAACAACGCGATAAAATGAATCTCCGTTGCGACTGATACCTACGGCCCAAATCAAACACCAACGCCATTTTGTTTCCATCCTAACCAAACCAAATTCAACCTAAGTACGATACTCTTAGATTTGTAATGAAAGAGCCGTTGTGGGGAGTAGAATCATCGGAAATTAAGGGACGACTAGACGTCTGTTTGCCCTGAACGTGGTCCCATCCCAGGACGAAGTTACAAATATTTGACGTGTCAATTTTGTGAATGTTGACCGAGAATTGTGGTTATTCCTGACCCGGACAACCTGGCGGGCGGTAATTAAATGACTCAAATATTCTAACTGTTAATTTATTAAGTCGGAAGTTGGGACGGGGATATTAGCTATACAAATTAATGACGGGCTTTAACATTGGAAGATACACCAATCCATTTACGTAAGTAGCTCGCGCCTGCTACGCACGGTTCTCGATAATACGAGTCCCTACCAGCCCGTCTAGCTCAATTTGGCTTCGCGACTCTTGTCGCGCGACATAGCATCGCCCGTTACTCTCTCAAAGTACTGTGAAGATAGAGACAGGTAATATTTCTCGCGCGAGAAAGAGTCGTGTGTCACAGTTGTGCTAGAGGTGCAGATATAGGGCTCCAATACCTTAGGTACTGTTGGGCTTGTTTCGGATTTCTACTCAACAGCGGCACAACAGCGGTCTCCTCATAGTACTCATTAATTACAGAATAGAGTGTTTTACTTGATATCATTTTATTCCAATAAGACAATCACACACATGACGTATACTTATATTCTTTGCACATGACCAAGTGTAAGTACCTATTATATTCATCCACTTGAGCGTTTGTTATGCCAAGCAGAGGACAGCCCACATTTATTTTGGTCACGATCCTCAGCTCTGAGGGAACCACGTAAGAATACTAGAAATAAGCACTTTAAAAAATCGTTACCGATACTTCTACGGCTTGATAACTGTCTGGATACGAAAGATCAATGTATCTGTCACCTTCTCCTTGTCATAGTATTCGTACCTAAACTTATATATTGTTTGTAGGCAACGCCCCATTTAAGAGTTGGTTTGGAACTAACAATGTAGGTACAGGTGTTCTGTTGTTGCAAGACTAGCATGCCCATGCGGCCTACTTAAAGATTAAAATGAAATTATTTGTTTCAAGAGCCCAAGAAACCCTCATATCGAAACCAAACTCACAAATTTGTGGCATCTTAGGTAGGGCTGCCATCCATCCGGGTTTCCCAGGATTTGTCCTAGTTTGGAGGACGTCCGGGGGCCGTCCGGGGTTTTTCGAAAATTTAACAGGGAAATCCCGAACACATTTTATGTGAATGAAAAATAAAGCGATTGTTTTTTAGGGTTCCGTACCCAAAGGATAAAAACGAGACCCTATTACTGAGACTTCGCTGTCCGTCCGTCTGTCACCAGGCTGTATCTCAAGAACGGTGATAGCTAGACAGTTGAAATTTTCACAGATGATGTATTTCTATTGCCGCTATAACAACAAATACTAAAAATAAAATAAAATAAATATTTAAGGGGGGCTCCCATCCCATACAACAAACTTGTTATAGATTATGGTACGGAACCCTTCATGCGCGAGTCGGACTCGCACTTTCCCATTTTTTTTTTTTTATTATATAATTTTCGGACACGTCCGGGGGAAAAATGCGATTTTCGCCAAATGTCCGGGGTTTTTAAGTCTTTGTTCGGGTTCGGCGAATTTAGAGATGGCAGCCCTAGTCTTACTTAGGGAATCAACAAGAATCTTAAATGTGCTCTTAGAGTAAAGATGAGGTTACAGTTGTTTTATAACAACCCCAAGATGTTAACTGTTTCGGGGAAATTCCATTAATATGAAGCTAGAAGTACCTAAACGTTTATTATGAAGTAGGTATGTCGACGAATTGAACATTAGAAGAAACATCAATCGATTAAACAAAGACTTGGGTCTACTAGTCTTACTGTTGAGACTAGACTAACATACCCGAAATGTAAGTACATACTAATAATTCAGTTTTCCACATCACTTTACAACAAACTCGAATCAATTTCAGACAAGCATAACATCGCTTGTTTCGGCATATTGCCCCGCGCTATTTATCTCAAGTGGCAACACCGTGAAAACAAAAAACACTACACTTCGGCAATTGTTTTCATTGACAACAATGCTCTGAGTGGGCCTGAGCACTCACTTTTCGCGACTCAGGCATCTGAGTAGGGGTCCTCAGTATTTTCATTGTATGCTTTTAATTTTGAGTGCGCGAACTAGCTGCCTCCCGGGAGAAATGTTTGCTAGGGTAATATTTGCTTCCGCTGTATAATTCAGCTGGCCGCTATATTTGCCAAAGAGCAATCATTTTAATATCGTCAGGCATCACATTAGGGTCGGATACGTTCTTTCGTGGGTGGATTACTTTTTGCAATTTTAATTAAGTATGGTTTTTCTTCGTTTCGGGGCGTTTTATGAAATGCCGACTTGGGTTATGATTCATATAATATGTGTATGCGGAGCAAAAAGGTAGGTACTTACCTATAAAAATATCTAACTGAGAAATTATACTTTGTGACTACTTTTTAATACAAATAACACAAATCTTTTGACTCGAGCCAGTATTTTCTGTTGCTCATTGCAGTGATGTCCCCTCGGTCACTTTTTAAAGTTAGTAGGGTACTTAATTTGAAAAAAAAAAATACATATCTGAAACAAGGTAGTAATAATAATTGCATATAACTATTATTTATAATGGAGTTTTGTAATTTTTCGTTGGAGTGAAATGTACAAGTTTTTTTACTCTAATGGGTCAGGATTCAATTTGTTAAGTGTAGGGAAATTAATGGTATTATTATTGGGGAATACTTATGTGAGAAAAAAACAACACAAAATAAAAAGCATAGGGGATGTAGGACAGTTTTTTTTTTGCAAAAAAAATTAAGGCATTGCTGTGTTTGCGAGTATCTTCAGATATATTATTAAACCACCTAAAACGATATAAAATTAAGCGATGGATTTTGATAGGTAGTAGGATAGGTTGACAAAAAAAGGAAGGAGGAAAGGTACATTAGGTAGATAAACATAAATGTTATGTTGCTTGGATGCACCGCCTACATTTTTTCTGCTTTGCCCTAAGGTTGACTGGTAAAGAATGCCCCATGGCATTAAGTCCGTGTCTACAGTGCGGTTGCCGCATAAGCACATACACTGGACAACAACACAGGAAAAACAACAGTTTACCGTTTCTGTGGGTCAGTAGGTTTTTCTAAACACAACGTTCAACGCCATCTATGAGATTGTGTAAACAGTAACTGAAACCGAGTTTTGAATCCCGCGGCTAGCAACTCCGTTAGTTATCTATTTATCATAGATGGTGTGAAGTTGTGGATGCCAACACTAAAATAATAAAAACTGATTATTTTGAGAACGGTTGTTCATGGGATAGTAGCGCCATCTACTGGAGCTTTTTCTAATGTCACGTTTCTCATAGAAAGTGTACTTACATTTATTTTATCTTTAAACTCTTTTTTTACAGTACAGCACTTCTAGCACAACTATGTGACACGCGACGAATTAGTAGGTACTACCAGTCACTTTCCTTCCGATACCGTGCGAGCAAGACAGGTTATTCTGAGTCGTGCGACAAGCGAAATCGCGACAAGATGTTACCCTGCAGGATTTGGGTACTTCTTTCTTGGGACTACTCGATTAGTCTAAATCTAAATCAATGTAATAGTCTTGTAAAAACAAACAAACAAACAAAATGTCTATACCTACTTTGCAATACTTAGTAGAATCTGTATTGGGATATGCTCTGGATTGCTACGGACCACCTACGGACTCACTATCTTTAATAGACAAATTAGAAGCAATACAAATAAGATTCCTAAAATTTATAGTGGACAAAAAAAACTAAAAATAAATGTAATTATTTCAAGCTTTTTAAAATTTATAATATACTCCCCGTTGGTTTAAAACATAAATATCTTCTAGCAGTTAACAACCACGGCAATCGAGAGCATAACCCAATACTAATAGAACATAAACATGGAACAAGGTCGGTATCCGCGGGCAAATTTGAAGTACGTAGGTACCAAGGGTCAGGAACTACTATGGAGATAGAACATTGAGCAAAAGGATTCCCTACGTACTCAATAGTTTGCCCGAGAATATCCGACACGAGCCAAATAAGTCCAAATTTAAAAAGTACTTAAAAAAGCACCTATTGCTGACACTTGAGTGATAAAGTTGTCTATTCAAAGTGTCACTCAAGTACAGCAATAACATTTGTAGAAATATTATAGAGACTCACACCTGCAGACAAACAGTACAAACCGCTTTGCAGGGAATTGTATATGTTTTAGCTTTACACATTAATAAATAAATAAACTCATATACAGGGTATTTTTTGGGTCATGACATGTTTGGACGAAATCTTCGTGGTTGTCCCCATAGTGAAAGTTGCTCAGTGTGACCCTCCCCAGTACCCCGTTCACTCCTGCTCCATGACCCAAAGAACACTCTGTATACTACCCAAATAGCATAGGTACAGGCTGCATAAACGCTTATACACCTGATTTACAGTCTGACCAAAAAAGTAGAAATTAAAAAGTGGCAATACTGTAGTGTCGTCCCCGTTTTCTTAGATTGATCAGAAAGGGACGACACTACAGTGTTGCCACTTTTTAATTTCTACTCTTTTTGGTCAGACTGTAAGTTGTATAACGGCTGATTAAGTTGCTTATGCTTACTCCTCAGAACTGTAGTGGCTCTATGTGCTGTGCCTCTTCGCGAGTTTATTTTGACGACGCGTTTGGCGCGGTTTGTAGACACCTGCCTACCGAGCCGGAGGTCTAGGGTTCGAACCCCGGCCGGGGCAAATATTTGTGTGATGAACTCGAATATTTGTTCCCGGGTCATGGATGTTATCTATATACCTATGTATTTATATATTATGTATATCGCCGTCTAGTACCCATAATACAAGCTTTGCTTAGTTTGGGACTAAGTCGATTTGTGTATGATTGTCCCTTGATATTTATTGATTATTGATATTTCCCATACTCCAAATAACATTGAAAAATTTTGAAAACTGAATGGACAAAAAATTCTACATATATGTACTTGAGCCCTTTTAAAAAAAAACATGTACTAAGTTAAGGGCTTTTTTCAAAACAAAACTTAATTGATTCCTTTGTGTAACGATAGTTACCCATATCTTGTGTATGAGTAACTTTTGTTACACAAAAGACGCGATCGTACTTTTGTTTTTATTAAGCCTTTAACTATGTACATGTTTTCTGAAAATGACTCTCCTATCGATCCACAAAATGTCTTGAGAATAGGTTGAGAAATGTGACCTCTAGGCGAGAACAGTCGGGAAGCGTCTGGACATCCTACCATCCAGACATACAAAAGAATTTTTGGCCAAGCTAAAACTGCGACGCTTCGCTCGCCCCGCATACTCGGTGACTATAGATTTACATAATAAAAAAAATACATTGCCGATTATTAAATATTTATTTAGTAAAAAAATATACAATTATTGGTCCCATGTGGGAAAATCATTTTAGATCTTAGATCCAAATTCCTTAAAGACTATTTCTTAATGACAAAAGAATAAACGTACCGTCAGCGTCAAAAATAGCTGACGATTTTTGTATGCAATTTGACAAAAGCCAGTACTATCAAGGACACTGATAACTGTACATTTGTAAAATAATTATAAACGTTAGTATAACGTGTTGAGGTCTATGGATGTAATGTATAGTTAACTGTGTCTTCGTTTGTACAGTGAGCATTTCTCAAAAAGTTTGTACACAATTAAGACCTCAATCAATGTTCAACGATATTTTTCCTATTTTGTTACCGTTGTGATCTCCAATACACTGATTTCAGATTATGTATAATTAAAAAAGTATAAGCATAACAGAACCTTAATTATTAAACAGCTGTAACATTGATATAAAATTACTAAAGTATTTGGTAACGAAATAGGAAAATTATATTGAACTTTAATTGATGTCTTAATTTTGTACAAACTTTTTGAGAAATGCTAGCAAAATTGTTTGAAACTTTTGATGCTGCCCGTACAAAGTAGATTTTTTATTTTAAGCACTGAAAAGTATACAAAGAGTAATTTACACTATTGTTAAAAAATATTAAACCTTATATTATTGCTTTGTTATTAAATAATAACTGCTCGTTAAGACGTCGACGAATCGTCATATTAATGCTAACGAATGGTCGCTTTTATAATTTATCGGTGTCGTTCCGATATAGCAGGCTACTAGTGGCATGGCGTCCTTAGAAGCGGATTCCCACCGGCTTGCCCATTTTAGCAAATTTTGCCAATTGCTCTTGTAAAATTTAAGTTTTAATCGGTCCCGACTTGCCTAGAAATTTTGTTTCACGCCGTGTACAAACTCTTATTTTAAGACTAAAATGTTTACTAGAGATTTCATCCTGAACAATATCTTATTGATTCGTAGAACAAAATAGGAAGTTTCTTTTTGGATTTTGGTACGATTCCTGGGTGAGACATAACGATTTAAAGAAAATCTTTAAATGCTGTTTAGTTTCCTTTTTCACACTTTCGTTAAGACGAAACAATACTGTTGTATGGTTCACTGATAAATTATAAAACCAACCGATATTAAAATAAAAATCGATGGCCGGCATTATAAATTAAAATAATTCAACTTGATCAATAAAAAACAATATTCGAGACATTAAAACAAAGATCGACGCAGATCAAATGTCAACTTAATTATAAATTGCCAATTAAAACGTTTAACTTAAAATCTCGCATCACACATAAATATAAAATAACCACACACAACTTATATTAAGATTTTACTTAAAATAAACTTAATTTAAACTTAAAATACGTCTTTAAAATGCATAATTTAATGTCTTATCTATGCTTGGTTAAAAAAGGGCTCCTACTGAAACAAATATCATTTCAGCGTTTCATTATCAAATTCAATAATGATTTAACATTTTCCAAGCTTTAATCAAATATGGGTAAATATAACGCAATTTGTAACTAAAAACCAATTTGTGGAAAAAACAAGTTCTTGCTGAATCCTTTTACTTTTTGCTGGGCTTATATGTATAGAAAAATTATAATAGATATTTTTTCTTTAAATCTATGCCTATGCCCATGAAAAAATAATAATAAATGTAATGGTTGTCGAGTGAATCGCATTATCAATATATGCGAAAGTTTATGTTAAACTAAACAGTATAATATATTACCTTTTTAAAATCGAGCACTGGTTTAAGGCACAATGTAGACAATAAGCAGGCGCTATCTTAACTTGTAAAAAAATGCGTTGTGACGTGTTTTGTACTAAAAATGGCGAATATCAAATATGGCCACATAATAATCTCGATAAACTAAACTAAATCTAGATGATGATCCTGTAATAAATAACTTAAGCTGCCGTCCACAGAAGCAAGTGGAGATTTAGAAAGTGGACCAATCACATTTCCCAGTTCTATGCACTTCTTTAGGGCTTCACGGAGCCTAATTGGTTGATTTTTCTCTACCGCGCTTTAGTGGACAGGCAGCCTAAAATTGGCATTCGAATCTTGAAAACCGCGATTGATTCTATGGTTGATTACGAAACGCTTAACCCTTAAAATGCATGATGATGTATATTTACATGTTACTGAAATGGTACAAGTCAAAATCTGAATATTGTCAATAATGACTGTCAAGATTGTCCCGAAATCTCAAACTGACGTAGATTTCATTGCTAATTACGTCATTTCAGAAATAAAATTAGTGTACTTGTATGCATTTAAGGGTTAAGCGCTTGATTATTAA
Source organism: Apotomis capreana (assembly GCA_947623375.1). NCBI lineage: Eukaryota > Metazoa > Arthropoda > Insecta > Lepidoptera > Tortricidae > Apotomis > Apotomis capreana. Next base: position 14,799,258 of record OX392516.1, read on the forward strand.
ACGCTGTGTACGGACGAACGCACAAGAAATGCATATCGTCTGTTGACAACCAAAACTCACTAAGTGACAAATACCTACTTAAAGCTCGTATAGGTCGATTCACTAAAGCTGGCACGAATGGAATGAATGAGTGAACGATAATATTTATGTGTGCGTCACAAAATGATTACATACAGGTTGAGGTTATATCTAAGTATCAATGTACAAACTAGATACGAGGTTTTGAAGAATAGTGATAGAAATTTCAGTGGTTGGTTGTCACCAGGCGAATTATAAGTATTATAACACTTTGTTCGCACTTGCGTACCGATAACGAACACCACCACAACAGGACGGTTCATACAATTTCGTGTTCGAAGTTTTCGCCATGATTTTGTTATTATTTGTTCGCTCGTGCACGGGTTTACAAATGCCAGTAACCGCTTATGCCGGCTCCACATGCTTGGCAAACAACGGCAATCCTACAGGACGCAGTTATATGTTAGAGTGAGCACGACGTAGTTCCGTCTCACTCTAATGTATAACTGCGTCCTGTAGGTTTGCAGTTGTTTGCCAAGCATGTGGACGCGGCATTAGGCTTGAGTCGGTAGGTAGGCGGTCACTCGGATCAGTACCCTTAAGAGGCCTTATTCCTTTTAAAATTTATTTTTTTCATATTATGACAAATATATGGATAATTTCAACCAACTTTTTGAAGTGAATAATACTTTTCCCCCGAGTTCTAGGTAGTAACATAGCTATTTCATGCTTTTAATGCGTGCAGTCGAAAATAAGTTGAAAAAACTAATTTTTCGCGTGAATTTCGACAATTTCGAGTAGTTTTTGAAACAAAAATTATCAATGAAAAATTCAAACTGTAGGTTTCAAATATATACCAATAAATTCCAATAGCCCTGTTCTAGGTAGTAACATCAATAATATGTTAAGAAACATGTTTGATCATAGAGAAACATGTCTAAAACAATCACGATTTAAAAGGAATAAGGCCTCTTAACATGAGTTAACGTGACCGTGCTCGCTAGCGAAAGCGTTAACGATTTTATGGAGCGTACAGCCTAGCGGTTACTTTGTAGAACAACAATTCGCCATACAATTTGCACAGTCGCTCTTAGCGAGTAGTCACTGTAAACTCATGGTAAGTACTGAATGCCATCTTGATTAGCTTAATATTTATAAGGCTCAGCGTTCCATGATTTCATTGATATTTACATCTATTCCACCACCAAGTCGAACTCTTCGATGTCTTCACACATGGAGTTGAAGCCTGCCGCCCACGCGTCTACCTCTGCTTTCTGTAATCACAAAAATACTATTTTGTACCGGAAATTATAATAAAATTAAACATTATTAATTTCTGGCACACTGAATACCTGATGGAAAAATTCTAGACAAACTCTTGGCCATTATTTAATTGGTTTATACATCATGTCATACAAAAATAAGAGTGAGCTAGGAGAAGCACGACTCTACATGGCAACAAGAGATGCAGAACTGTTAAAATACATACAAAACGGGTTTACAAACGTCGTATAAGTCGAATATCGCTCGACATGTTTCGAATCGGTACGCGATTAATCATCAGGGGCTACGATCAGTCGCGGTGGCGGCGTCCAATCGAAAACTGCGCGCTTACGCTCTCTCCGCTGACTCCTTAGATTGTACCCGACTAGTTTAAGGGACACAGTTCTAATAAGAAAGCATATCAAACGTACATAAATTGTGTTAAACCGTCATACTTTCTTGTAGTTTCTATATTTTATTCTTACACTAGTCCTCATTTATATCTTAGAATACACTTTTAATATGTTTTCTTCGAGAACTACGTATAGTTAAGTTCATATTACTGTAATGGTTAAGTACTTATCCTTTATGAAAAAATTACTGACTGTTGAGTTTCTTTCGGCGTTTCTTCTCAACAGTGGTCCCCTCTTGTGAAATGCCGGTAGACTCAGACATGTAAAAGTGCCCTTGTGGCCTACTCGCAGAATAAAGTTCATTATTTCATTTCATTTATTATTTCATTATTATTATTTCCGCGCGGCTGCTAGATGCGGGCGTCACCAGCGGGGCGAAACCCCTCATCATCACACACAGGGTAGACATGAGTAAACCTTTCGTACGTATTTTAATGTCTCAGATTCGCGAGAGTATTCTATACAAAGAGATGCAGGACTGGCCTAAGAGCCATTATTTGGATAAAACATGTCCTAGAACCTAGGTGCATCAGTTGTAAACAAACTTCTTAGAAGTATAAGTTTCTGTCAAAAATGACATTTTAGTGGCAAGCTTTTATAGCCGACTGTACTTTTCTTTGGATATCCATCAAATGCTCACTGAGACGATTCTAAAGAGCCCAAGCTCGGTAGGATTGCTTTTTCTATTATAGAGTTCCTATGGCCACCTTCCGGCTCCATCATCAGATCAGCCCCATGGTACCATATTATTGTATTGTCATCAAAGTTAAGTAAGTATGCAAAATTTCAGCTCAATCGGTTGACGATATCTGCTTCAAAATTGAGTTGCAAGATTTCACCCGAACAAACATACTTTAAACATACAATGCAAGTTAAACAAAAGCTTATAAAAAGTGGTACAGAGGGAGCTTTGGCGGAATATAATGCATAATTTCACGTAATGCCGACGTTACGCGGTAGCTGAGTAGTCAGAGAACATTACTGTGTGACACTACTCAGGATAAATAGAGGTTGTGGGTCCGATCCCCACCTGCAATATAGTGGATCGCGTATTTTTTTTATTGATATTTTAACCTCTGTATCAATATTCATACAAAGACATACCTCTTTCTTTGATAGGATCTGTTTCTTAGTTTTCTTCTTTTTCTTAGTCGCTTTCTTGGCATTAACCTCTGGTAGATGGAAGCTCAGATCTGCCAGATCGTCGTCATCGTCGCTGGACCGATTACAGGCTGGCGCCTCGTCTGCAGACACGCTGTCGTTGGAGTTCTGGAACGTCACCTTCTTTGCCTTGCCGTAACTTTTTCGAGTTGGCTGTGAATTCGAAAATTAAATAATATTAGCAAAATGTAAATTCAGTTATCAGTCAAGATAATTAATATGATTCCAGGGAAAGTTATTTGAGTTTTTCTGCTTTTCTATTAAATCTTTGTAAAACCCTTTAAAATGAACATTTTAGCAAAACGTAAATGCATCAGTTAGGTTGATAAATATTTAGAAATTTCTTATATCTAGGACGCAGATTTCAAGGACAAAATTAAACTTATTTGAGTTTTTCTACTTTTCTACTCAAACTTTGTAAAAACCTCATTAGATTTGGTAGGAGAAAGTTAATCATGGAATCAAGTCTTCCCATAAAGAGCTCACAGGTACTGGGCAGCCTGGGTGAGCAGCTAGTCAAACATGGATGTTTGTGGCTGCTTATGTGCTTGCTCCCATACATCTTCGTACGTTCTACTGCCTGCCACAGCCATGCTGCCTAGTGCGCAGAGGGAGCTAATACCTCTCAGATAATATAGAATTCAATATTTATCTGAAACAATAATTATAAAAAACGGGACCCACTGGGTCGCGAGTCGCGTAGCAGCACGAATAGCTGATGAAGAGCTTCAAATGAGTTCGAAACATGTCGGGCCGTTCCTGACCATTTTTACGTGAGTAAACCGTTTTTTATAATTATTAAAGAGGTCTCACAATAGTTTTAATAACATTATTTTTCTGAAACCCTCAAATTGCTTAAGGAATAGTTTAGCAGATCTTACGTATTTTGTTTTTATATTACACTATATTACACGAGGACTTAATGAAAGCTATTAGATAACTGGACACACACACACACACACACGCACACACACACGCGCACGCGCACACACACACACACACACACACACACACACACACACACACACACACACACACAGACACACACACACACACACACACACACACACACACACACACACACACACACACACACACACACACTTTCACACACCCTCACTCTCTCACTCATACACATTCACACATTTTACATGATCTTGTTTGCATATAAGCACTCCTGCGCACTCATACTCAATACTTAGGAATAAATAGGTAAAATTAGACTTATTTTGTAAATACTTTATTTTTCTGTTTAATTTTTGTTTTGTACTTTATACACTACATTATATTACTTTGCGCCATGTACGTGGATTTGTTGACCTTTCGCAATTTAACAACGCATGTCAATTTTCATTTTGTCTTGGTTATCTGCGAGACAGGCTGTGCCTAGTGCAGAAACCAATATAATATTTATAAGCATAATATATAAGCGCTTGTTTAGTCGTAAGTACCTAATCTCTTTTCTATGTAAAACTGTGTAACTATACATGTGCTTGCAAATAAACTTTACTTTACTTTACTTTACTTTACTATTCAGTCTAAATAAAAACCGTAACTAACTAATCTTCACGACCAAGTATTGTTATACTTAAAAATTGTGGAAGGAAAGACATACCTTCAAATGATGAACTAATTCAATATCTTCAAATAAATGTACAGACTGGCTATCATCCAGGTCATCGTGCATCTCTGCTTCTGCAATATTTGTAGTCTCCCCACTGCCCGGTTTATCCAGCAACACAGGCGCATCTGCAGCAGACTTCATTTGATCATAAATCTTCTCAACAGCATCAGAACTCGGTGCCAACTTAGCTTTCATAGCAGCTGGCAGCTTAGCCCTCATTGGCCCAATCTGTTTGTTCAGATCTCTGAGCACTGCTCCCGACCGAGACCTTAAACTCCTCAATCTATTGCTATTTACAACCTTAACAGGAGACACGTTCTCCTGGTTTTCACTGTCATCGAAACCAAAAAGTGTGTCATTGTCTTTACGAGGTAATTTAGCTGGGGTTGGATTGTTGTCAGAATTATTTTTTCGCTTTTGTGACTTCTTTCCACAAAGTCCATTTTCTACGCTGTTATCTTCATTGGAAGTTCCAGAAGTTTCTTTCCTCGGTGTTGCTACATTTCTGGGTGTTTTATTACATATATCACTCATGTCAAACAGAGATTGTGCCTTCGTTGGAGTGGCTGATGCCCCTCTTTTCTTTTTACTAGAGCTCCTTTCAACAACTTCTTTGATAAACGAAATTATGCTTGTTTGCTTCAATTTCGGAGCATCATTTTCTTGTATTTCTGGTAATGGCTCGTCAGTTGGTGCCACCATATTTGTGTAAACATGTTTCCTCTTGCTGTTTTCAAAATTGTTAATAAAAGAGCACTCTAAAGCTGGAGTCATGTCCGGTTTTACGTAAGTATTGGCATGCCATTTTAAAGGTAACTTTTCAAATTCTGCCCTCCATGGTGTCGCATTGGGATTCCTAGTAGACACATTCATACTGCTATTGGCAACTGGTTGGTCATCAAAAAAGCTTAAATCATTACGTAAGTTGAGAGGATCATCTGGCCTTACTTCCTGTCTTTCTGGGCTCATTACTGGATGATTTTCAGGCTCTGTCTCAACCCTCATAGGAGAATTTACTGGAGAATAGTTAATATCATGATCAATTGAAGCATCAAAGTCTGCAGCAATGTCTTCCACTCGGATGGAGACATGTTTTGCGGTTGAAGTATTACTTCTTACAGAAGCATTTTGAGCTGGATCAGTATGTATTTGCGCAACAGTGCTGATCACTACTGAAAATGGGGCAAGATGAGTAGCTGGTAGTTTGTTTGTTGCAGGTTGCACAGCTTTATCATTTGTTTTCAAAGGCTTTGTAGCTTTTGACACAATTTCTTCATGCGGCTTTTGTTTTGTGACAACATTCTTCAGGTCTGCCAGAGCTCTAGCTATATTTTTCTCATAATTGTTATTATAGACTCTTGTTTTAGGTTTTGTCGTCTTTTTGGCAGTGACCTTTTTCCGTTTTTTCTTTTGGGGAGCAGGTTCCTCAGACGGGTCAAAAGTGAACTCATAAATGTCGTCATCATGCCCTTTTTTTGATTTTTTCTCTTCAAGGACTCTGAATGAAGAATTTGCTTTAAGTATTTTTCTGTCGTCAGGGTTAATAGGTTTAGCTTTTTCTGGACTCTTTACTTTTGGACTGAGTGTGTCCTCTTTGTATTTTACTGGCTTTCGTAGCCGTCTTACTCGTTCTTGTTTTCCGTTTAAGTCTGAATCCAAATTCTTAACAACTTGACTTATTTTCTTTTGTACATGCTTTTTCTGTGTAGCCTTGGTTTTCTGTGGCGATATTTTAAGAGGTGTGACTTTGCTGGGTGTTACTTTATTGGATGTAACTTTCTTCAGTGTAGCCTGGTCTGGTGTTGGCTTTTTAGGTGTGCAGTTTTGTGGGGTCACTTTTTGGAGAACAGCTTTTCTTGGTGAAGCTCTTATTGGTGTTACTTTAGTGGATGCTTGTGATGAATTGACATCTTCAGATGATTTTAGTGTAAGGTTCTGTTTACTAGCTGATATTTTATTAACATCTTTCTGTGTGTTTTTAGGTTTAGGCACCAATGGTGTGCTTGTATGGCATTGTATTGGAACAAACTTATGAGGGCTTACTGAATTTTCATCGAATTTCGATGGCAATCGACTCACCCTCTTGGGACGATTGGCAATCAGACTATTGTCTAGTACATTTGTTGGTGTTTTGAATGGAGACTCCACCTTTGACGCATCTTTAACAGGAGTCTTGTTCAGCGACTTTATAGGTGCCGTGGCGTTTTCTTTGCTGTTAGATAAATTATTTAACACTTGATTTTGAAGATATCTAGGTGGCAATCGTCTATTTCGACGAGGTCTCTTGTCATCATCAACTGCAGGCAGAACTTTTTTAGATGGTTTTGTCGCCTTTTTGATTGGTTCTGGACTAGCATTTTCGTCCGAAGCAGAGTTAGTTTTATCAGCCAATGGTTTTCGTACTGCTTTTGTACTCTTTTCAACGTTTTTTGTTGTAATTTTGTTTAAAACTTCTACATTTTCTTTGGACGCTTTTGGCGCTCGGACTGCACGAGTCCGTGGAGGCATTATGCCAAAATAAACACACTTTACTGTTTCACATTTAACTACAAATTAAACAATCGTAAGAAAATATCACAATTAACAACTATGTACAACTTATTATTTCAATAAACCGCAATTTTCATGATTTCACACACAATCGTAAACAACGCAATTTCTCATTTTTCGCTCGTTTTTCCACTTTTGACAGTACAGTACAGCAGTAGCATATTACCATAGATGATAATACTGTAAAAAGTTGCCAATATCTTGAACAAATCGAGTTATATTTAAGGCGTGTACTACACGATGCGATTGCGCAAGGCCATTTGTTACTTTAATTTCATGCCAAGAGAATATTTAATCGAGCCGGTTCATTGCAGTGCACTGCGGATACATATTTGATGCCAAATTATCAACAAAAACTTGCTAACTAATTGCTAACTTTTCCGCAATTTCCGAAATTGTTGCTCTTTTATTTAAGATAATGCTGGCTTTTGAATAGCCATCCTTATTTTTGTCCGATATGTTGATACTAAAGCTGTAAAAGCTATTCGAGAAAAGGATGTTACGGCGTGCCGGCAAGCGCGTTTGCTCGACTTGGCGGGGGCACTGCCGTGCCCCCAGATTCGCCAGCAGATGGCGCTGCTAAAGGTATTTTTTGTATTGGAGGCCCTGGAAGGCTAGTATGGCAACACTCGTTTTAAATGTCGTGTCGTCGGTTCGGTTGAGTTTTGATTTGAGTTTGATATTGATATCGCCTATGTTCATCCATCTCCTTGTGAGTATTATATTCTTTGTCTTTGTCATCCATCTTCAACCGTTGTTGCTTTGAAAGTTGACAATGATCTTGTGTGATTCTGTGATTCTAATTTGTGCTTATTCTTTGTAAAGCACCTAAAATTTATGTTTGAGTAGGGTAAGCTGATTTATGTATACGTTTTAAGTGATTAAACTTGCTAAATCGGTTTCTTTCTTTCGAAATGGAAAACCATTTAGTATAGCGCTAATATTGATAGAGAAAAAGTAAAACGAATCATGCAAACTTCATGATAAAATCTTTTTACAGGTATCTACAGTCACTGCCGTCACTGGTTGGCATTAAAAACTTAACTGGCGTGAACTGTCCAGTAAATATTGACATACCAACAACGGATTTAAGATCCTCCATGACCACATTTGTGGTCTAGATTTTAATTGCTTGGACGATCTGAACTACGGTCAATATGGTTGAGGGTGAAAACAGCAAAACCACTATAGATACAGTCCAAGTGGCCCTTAGGATTAGGCCATTGATGCAACAAGAAACTGACAGGGGCTGTGAAGAATGCATTGATGCAGTGCCAGGAGAAAACCAAGTCCAGATCAAAGATTTAGCATTCACATACAACTATGTCTTCCCCCAGCATATAACACAGCAGGAGTTTTATGATAAAGCTGTGAAAGGACTTATTGGGAGGCTATTCCAAGGTAATGCTTAAAAACATTTCTCTTTCTTTCTTTATTTTTTTCTTTATTTCTCTTTGGATGTTATCTATATATGTATTTATATATTATGTATATCGTCGTCTAGTACCCATAGTACAAGCTTTGCTTAGTTTGGGACTAGGTCGATTTGTGTATGATTGTCCCTTAATATTTATTTATTTATTTCTTCTGCTACTTCTGCCTATTATCAAATATAACATTTAACGGCTAGTGGCATACTGCCCATGCAATTAAAACTTAGTTACATGGTGACAATGATTAATCGTGACCATTGTTATTAAAACTGACAAACAGTGAAGTCATACTTCCGAACATTAAAATGACCTAGTCCTGCAATGTTTGTATCATAGGTATTAGATGAATATACATAGACTAGTGACCTGCCCCGACTTCGCATGGATGCAATGCTGATATATTATGTATGTATTATACATATAAACCTTCCTCTTGAATCAAAATCCATTGCATAGTTTTAAAGATCTAAGCATACATTGGGACAGACAGACAGCTGGAAGCGACTTTGTTTTATACTATGTAGTGATAACATCTATGACCCAGGAATAAATATTTGAGTCCATGTTTTAAATCTTTCTGCTGGCTAGGATTCAAACCCAGGCCCTCAGTAGGTATTTGCACTACCACTTTGCCAGCTGCATAGTCAAAATCTAAGCCTAACTAAGATTTGCGTTTATATAATATTTTATTTATACAATTATTATTTTTCTATAATATTTTTTTACACAATAATTCTTTCTTAATTATTTCTTCACCACTGCACTCACTAATTACCACATTTTTTATTTATTTTGAAAAAGATTTACATAGTGTTTCGCTTTGTATGCTTTAATACAGATCCGAGCGGGACATTTCAAATGTTTGTTAAAATATCAGCTGTATTGCATACAACGAGTTAAACCCACCATTCACTGTGTTTTGAGATCTAGGTGTTTGTCTTTTTTTCATGTGAAATAACTGAGTCATGCTCTCATTATTCAGTGAACAGACAGTTTCTAAAATAATTAAATCATTTTTTTTCCATCAGAGTCGTGTTCATAATAAACTAATAACTAATTGGCCACAACACAACCTATACTAATCTATCTATCTATCAGCCACAGATGTCCACTGCTGAACAAAGGCCTCCCTCCCCCGTAGCTGGCCACAAAGTGCAATCCCATGCAGACTGCATCCATTGACTCCCCGCTATCCTCACAAGGTCTTCTGTCCATCTAATTATAGGGGCCGTACCATGCTGCGCTTTTCTTATCTGTGGCTGCAACACTTTGTGAGTTTGCTGCCCATTGCCACTTAAACCGTGCAATCCAGTGAGCTATGTCGGTTACCTTAATTCTTCTAGTGGATATCCTCATTTCTGATTCTATCACGAGCATAGCCTTGTCCATTGCACGTTGCGTGACTCGTAGCCGCCTTATGAGCCCCATTGCGAATGATCATGTCTCAGCATATTTATTTAATCAAAGGAATGTGCTACAGTGCAAAATCAAAAAACTTACACATTAAGACATACACACAATCACAATTACAATTACATTGATTAATTAGTCATTATAAATTACTAACAATAAAACCAGAATAAAAATTGAAAATAAAAAAGTAAAAAAAAGAAATTAGTACAATGTCATAGGATCAAAAACAATAATAATAATAGTCAAATTCATTAATACCTACCTAGTTGTGTTGTGAAAAAAAGAAATTATCTATTTGTGTAAGCTAAGATAGAATTATAAAAGCCCTTGTATTGAATTTAAATAATACATCTTGTCAATGTTTTATATGTTCAATTTGTATGATTAATTATATTTTTAATTTTCCAGGTTACAATGTCACCATTCTGGCATATGGGCAAACAGGCTCGGGGAAGACTTACACAATGGGTACTAATTATTCTGGCTCAGATGGTGACTACACTAAACTAGGTAATACCTTTTTGCTTTTACACAAAACATATTTTTTCCTTTGTTATAACTTGCTTTTTTATGATTCATGCATTTTGGCGATAACGCCCCAGCCACGACTTCGGCGGCAACGGGCAGCGGCGGCGATAGGTGCGAGAGAAAAATCCAAGCGCGATGTCTCACTCACTCGTATGGCCGCCGCTCGTATATCCGTAAAAGTACACTGTTCAGCCCCATGTCTTGATTCAGCAGGCTGATACAGGATTTTGTTCAACAGATTAGGGTGCACCTGTAACTTAATAAAAAAAAAAAATGGTTTTGAGAAATGTCCTCACCATTTCTAATAATTATCCGAGCATTCCCTAGAATTTTCTTAGGATTCTCCACTACCCACTACCTAAAGGTTGTCTGGAAGAGTCGCTATTTAGCGATAAGTCCACCCGTTGTTTACCTCTGGCTGTTTTTTTAACGTATCTCATGTTGTATTTACTTCTCCATGATATTTAAGGTGTGCAATAAAAAAATATTTATATTTGATTTTCGCGAACATTGAACAATCGATTTATCAATTTATCCATCGAAATTCAGTACTATGTATAAATAACTAGCGAACCGCCCCGGCTTCACACGGGTATATGTATAAACCTTCCTCTTGACTCACTCCATCTATTAAAGAAAACGGCATCAATATCCGTTGCGTAGTTTTAAATATCTAAGCATACATAGGGACAGACAGACAGCAAGCAAAGCGACTTTGTTTTATACCATGTAGTGATAATAAAATGTTTCCACAGGTGTAATCCCTCAAGCCGTGGCAGACATATTTGACTTCATAGAGACCCACGAGGATAAGTACATCTTCAAAGTGAACGTGTCATTCATGGAGTTGTACCAGGAGCAGTGTTACGACCTGCTCTCCGGCAAGGAGCGGGGACACTCCATCATTGAGATTAGGGAGGACATCAATAAGGGAGTCATTCTGCCAGGTTAGTATGCGACATTTCAAAAATGCTATGCACTAGGAGGTGCCCTCTAACTTTCTGTGCAAATTTTTTTTTTACCATTGTATTTGATACAAAGGTCAAAGCACAAAGCAAAATTTAAATGCATAACCTGACGGAAATCGAACCCGGCACCTCTGGATTACCGGTCCGACGTGTTAATCTCTCCACCACTGTAACGCCTAATAACCTTTCGCTAAATTTTTCCTTACACTTTGTGTGTCGATCTTTGCATCGTTTATATGAAAGGCTCTACAGCATAGCCACATTAAATATAATGAGACTTTAAATTTATTTTCTTTATCATTGTCAGGTAATAAGTGTCATGTAACAATCTTTCAGTGCCCAACTCTCCTTATACCAAAATTGGTTAAAATTTAAAATCCATTCAACCGGTTCAGTGTGATGAGAGGACAAAGAAAATTTCACCAAAAGATGGCGCTGTACAGCTTGCGACGCCACACAAATCCTGCATCATGCTGTTATGCTTTTTTCCTGAATGAATGACCATTCCATAGAAAACTGATTTTCAATACAATTAACAACATTTCATATCGAGAGAGCTTTGCGTCGTGAACGCCTTAAAAAAATATTAGAATTTATTTTTCTATTTGTAAAGAAATATAAGAAAAGACATAGAGTAACCAAAATCACATGATGATTAAAATATATAATAAGCTGCCTAATTCAATAAAGAATCAGGAAAAGATAACAATATTTACAAAACAATTTAAAAATATTTCTCATTAATAAATGTTTCTATACCCTACGTGATTTCTTTGAAGAGAATACTAATGATTAATGATAGGCAAGAATGTAAATTTGTAAACATTCAATGTGAACAATAATGCATATAACGTACCTAAAGTAATTGTAATATTTTGAAATGTGTAAATAGTAGCCCTCTCTAATTGCTGTGCCCTTGCAGGGTGTCACATGTTCCTATACCTACTGTTCCATCTTTAATGCAAAATGTGATATGCAATAAACATTTGAATTTGAATTTGAAATCTATGCCTGTATAGAGTTAGAGTCTTCGACCTATCCCGGAGGAAAAATAACCTGTCAATAATATTAAGCTCAACATCATTCTTTTTTTTTAATTACCTGACTAAAGTAACCTTTCCATTGCTCTTTCTAAGCGAAATACAGAAAAGTAATAAAATTGTAGTCTTAAAAATATCAAATCTTTGTCAATTGTGTAATGAGATAAGTATAGATGATAAGTATAATAAAAAGACAAATAATATCAGCATTTCTATGGCCAGGTATAACGGAGCTGAGCGTAACGTCGACCGCGGAGACCATGATGGTGCTGGAGCAAGGGTCATCAGGTCGAGTGACGGGGTCCACGGCCATGAACCAGGCCTCCAGTCGGAGCCACGCTGTCTTCACCATCATCATTTCTAAGGAGAGCCGGAGTGACAAGTTAGTTATTTAATATTGTCAGATCTTCACCAGAATTTTATGGCACTTTGGAGATTCTTGATCTATTCATGATGGAGTTCTGAGTATAAGAATAGAGTACGTCCTCCTTTTTGAAGTCGGTTGAAAATTTTGAAAATTTTACTTAATTAGTTCCTGCAACTCTAGCACAACTGTGGCACGCGAGTCTTTCTCGCTCGAGATATATTATCTGTCTCTTTCTGTACAGTACTGTGAGATAGTGACAGGTGACGCTAAGTCGCGTGACAAGAGTCGCGAAGCATAATTGTGCTAGACGGGCTGGTTACTAAATAAGTATGTGCAAGTTTAAACTCACGTAAAAATTGTCCGGAACATATCGGGCCGGTTACTGACAATTTTTACGTGTTCAAACCGTTTTTATAACTTTTAAAAATGTCTCTCGATAGTTTTCATAACGTATAGTAAACAACAAGTGGTACCTTTTGCTTGAAAACGTCACATATGTATGTGTTCGTAATTTTTCAGAAACCTTGCAACAACATCAAAGTTCCACTTAGTCGATTTGGCTGGTTCAGAGCGCATAAAGAAGACGAAGGCCAGCGGCGAGCGGCTGAAAGAGGGAGTGAAGATCAACCAGGGTCTACTGGCTCTGGGCAACGTGATATCTGCACTGGGCGATGACACCAGTAGGAGTTACATCAGCTACAGGGACAGCAAGCTGACGAGGTTACTGCAGGGTGAGTATAATTATACACATGGGTAAGGAGACAAAGGCTAGCGGCGAGTGGCTGAAAGAGGGAGTGAAGATTAACCAGGGTCTACTGGCTCTGGGCAACGTGATATCTGCACTGGGCGATGACACCAGTAGGAGTTACATCAGCTACAGGGACAGCAAGCTGACGAGGTTACTGCAGGGTGAGTATAATTATACACATGGGTAAGGAGACAAAGGCTAGCGGCGAGTGGCTGAAAGAGGGAGTGAAGATCAACCAGGGTCTACTGGCTCTGGGCAACGTGATATCTGCACTGGGCGATGACACCAGTAGGAGTTACATCAGCTACAGGGACAGCAAGCTGACGAGGTTACTGCAGGGTGAGTATAATTATACACATGGGTAAGGAGACAAAGGCTAGCGGCGAGTGGCTGAAAGAGGGAGTGAAGATTAACCAGGGTCTACTGGCTCTGGGCAACGTGATATCTGCACTGGGCGATGACACCAGTAGGAGTTACATCAGCTACAGGGACAGCAAGCTGACGAGGTTACTGCAGGGTGAGTATAATTATACACATGGGTAAGGAGACAAAGGCTAGCGGCGAGTGGCTGAAAGAGGGAGTGAAGATTAACCAGGGTCTACTGGCTCTGGGCAACGTGATATCTGCACTGGGCGATGACACCAGTAGGAGTTACATCAGCTACAGGGACAGCAAGCTGACGAGGTTACTGCAGGGTGAGTATAATTATACACATGGGTAAGGAGACAAAGGCTAGCGGCGAGTGGCTGAAAGTGAGAGAAGATCAACCAGGGTCTATTGGCTCCTGCGATGTATGCGCTAGGCGGTGGCACCAAGAGGAGTTATATTTGCTACTTATTTTTAGCCTGTAGGAATGTCCCACTCCCACTGCTGGGCAAGGGGCCTCTCCATGATTTCCACAAGTCCCCATTTGATATTTTTCTTGCTGTTGAACTGTATGAAAACTCAAGTCATAATGACTTGAGTTTTCATACAGTTCATCTTTAATCCAACTTGAAGGCTAGTCAAGCTGAGGTCTTGAAACATCAGTTTTAGTTCTGCCGCTGAAGAGCCAAAGAGAAAAATATCGTCGGCAAAACGAAGTCTATGATCACCAACGACTATTTCCCTTGCTACAGGCATAATTTTAATACAGGCTTATCTCTACTTTTATACGGATTTTTTTCAGTTCATATACCTTCCGAAACACTAAGTTTCTAGCTTATGCTTCTGAAAATAACCGTGTGGCCTACCTGTGCTTATTGAAAAAAATCGAAATCACCTATAATTGGGGAGACGTTAAGAAATTCTCTCCCTCCTACAGACAGTCTCGGTGGCAACTCCCTGACGCTTATGGTGGCGTGCGTGAGCCCAGCGGACTACAATCTTGACGAGACAGTGTCGACGCTGCGTTACGCTGACCGCGCGCGTCGCATACGCAACAAACCAATCATTAATCAAGACGCGAAGGCCGCTGAGATTGTCAGGTAAATTCGATTATAACTTAAATTAAAAAAATTACCCCCAACACACGTAGCTGGTCATCATGAGATTTTTTTTTTCAGATAGGACGAACACTACAACTCTATGCAGGCATAGTAGTCGTAGATTTTAGTTAATTTATGTATTTTCTTATATTTCTTTACATACAGAAAAATAAATTCTTATGATGTTTTAAGGTGTACACGGCGCATAGCACTCTCGATGAGAGTCTCGATCTCTATAATTTTTCCAACTGTTAGAAATATGAAATCTTGTCAAATTCCCGACATAATATGTTCTTCTTTGTGGGCTATCCTGGCTCCAAGTTTTGCATTATATATCATTATTAGACTTGGTACAGCTATGTCACATACAATATATATTTGGAAATTTTCTTTACTGTCTAATTTGTTGACTTTTTTACAGGTTAAACAATTTAGTCAATGAGCTAAGACTACAAATGTTGGGCAAAGTGCCTACCGACAGTGAGCAAAACAACGAGAAACTTCAAGAAGAGATTGAGAGAGAGAAGGCCAAATACGCGGAGCTACTAAAGAAACATAAACAAGTCACAGAACACCTCAGCAACATGCTTATAGAAAACACCAATCTCTGCGAAAAGGCGCTCCTAGCCGAAGCGGCCAAAGACAAAATAGAACAGAAACTAAACGAACTAACAGAGCAGTGCAATCAAACCATAGACAATCTCAACGCCTCTGATAACAAAGATGAAGAAGCGAATAAGACAACCGTGCTTGACTATATTAAAGAGATTAAGAGTCGTTTGGAGGACTTGCAGTCGGTGAACTTGAAGACGAATGAGGAGTTGATCGATCATGAGATCAAGCTGTCGTTCACCAAGGACGAGGGAGAGGAGGGCGAGGTGGTCGTGCTCAGTGAGGACCAGGCGGTGTTGGAGGAAGAGAAGAGGGCAATGGGACAGGTGAGTTTCTGAATAAAAAAAGTTTGTTTTCCTTGAGCCATCCATCCATCCATCCTCCTAGCCTTTGTCCCATTGTAGAGAACGAATTCTCAATCGGGGTCGGCTACCTAAATCCCAAGATGTGGCGTAGGCACTAGTTTTTACGCAAGCGACTGCCATCTGACCTTCCAACCCAGAGGGGAAACTAGGCCTTATTGGGCTTAGGTGGTTTCCTCACGATGTTTTCCTTCACCGAAAAGCGAGTGGTAAATATCAAATGACATTCCGTACATAAGTTCCGAAAAACTCATTGGTACGGGCCGGGTTCGAACCCGCGACCTCCGGATTGAAAGTCGCATGCCCTAACGACTAGGCTACCACCGCTTCTGTTGAACCTTCTCTTTTGTTTTTCTTGAGCCATTAACTATAAAACTTATAGTTTATTTTGTCACTAGAAGATAGACTACCTCGCGTAAGGCATGCATCGCATGTGCTCCATCGAAGATCGCTAAATGACTACACCTGAAATTGAATAGGTTGTAAAATGTCTACATCACTGTTTGACAAATTCATTTGGGACGCTCCTATTGCTTTTGGGCAACGAGTCCCGAAGACAGCGGGGGTGAATCGAAAGGTGCACTTGCCGCAAGAGCGCCCTCACTCCTTAAGATAAACACTAGCTGAAACTGGTAGACGTTTCCATTTATGGACACTCGTCTGGATGAATCTGTTACGGCCCAGCCACAACTACGGTTGGCCAACGGTAGCGGTGAGCGGCGAGCGGTAAAAACAAAATCATAGCGATATATGAAGCACGTCATGAGCCGCCGTGCGCGGTTGCGGATGTATTTGTCCTCACGCCGCGCCACTCGCTGCCAAGACCAAAGTCATGGCTGGGCCGTTACGGACTTGCCACGACTTTGGTTGAGGAGAGAGAGAGAGATCATTTATTTGTTCTTTCTTGAGTGGAAGATCCGAGCGCGGCGGCCATACGAGTGAAAGAGACACGTACCGCTTGCCGCTAAGAGGAGACAAGTCGTGGTCGGGCCGTTAGTGTCCTCATGTCAAGCGTAATATAGAATAGAATAGAAACTTTTATTTCAGGTCATAGACCCATAAAAAATATTAACGATGACTAATTTATCAGTAGGTGTGCATTTTCCATGCAAAAGTGTAGCTTTTACACTCTGCTGTTACATTCCAGGTGGCACTAAACGAAGAACTGCAAGAGCTGAACCGCGCAATGGCCATCAAGGCTTCGGTAGTGCAAGCTATCTTGGCCAACAATAAGGATATGCTGGACAGCCATAACAATCTCAAGGAGAACGAGGAGCGGATATCCGCTTTGGAGAAAGAAAAGGAGGAGCTTATGCAACAGTTGAGGAACAATAAGGTATTACTCGTATTAATAATAAATTCTTTTTACCCTCATGTTACTTAAAGAAGAGCGGTGTCTCCCACCATAGGCAATTGTTTGCTTACAGGGCGGCCCCTTAGACCATATAATATACTAGCGACCCGCCCCGGCTTCGCACGGGTGCAATGCTGATAAATTATGCATGTATTATACATGTAAACCTTCCTCTTGAATCACTCTATCTATTAAAAAAAACCGCATCAAAATCCGTTGCGTAGTTTTAATGATTTAAGCATACAAAGGGACATAGGGACAGAGAAAGTGACTTTGTTTTATACTATGTAGTGAAGACGTGATTTTTACACAATAAAGAACTTTGTATTTGTATTAAGGTATTGTAGTTTTTTAAGCGCCTTCAATTTTTCAATAATTCTTCAAAGACTGCCGAGATTTCTTCCACTCGAACAAGTTTACTAGAGTACTACTTTTGTGCATAAGTGGTCCACACTCCACAGGACCCGAAGATTTTTAAACACCACTCCACAGTCACCTGTGTCATCTGCCGTCAATTGTAGTTTTATGATTTACTAGGGGATGCTCGTGACTCGTCCGTGCAGATGAAATAGTGAAAAAACCATCAGCATCCCTTGATGTAACAACACCAGAGGTGTTAAACATAGTTAGAATCGGTCCAGCCGTTTAGGCGTGATAAGAGGACAAAGAAATGTTGACCAACAGATTTCGTTGTAAGCTTGCCGCCGCGCTTAACAACGCATACCTGCATCGCACTGTTTACATTCTTCCAGAAACTATTACCCCTCTCCATGGACAACCGATTTTCAATACAATTTTAGAATTCCAGTGAAAAAGGCGTCAAATATTCTTATATCATGCTAATCATCGATTTGATGGCAAAATTTTACGTTTGTATTTTGTTGTCCACATATACACGTTAATTTATCTCATTTAGACTAAAGACCCGTCGCACGAAGAACGTCGCACGAAGATCCAGACCTTGGAATCTGAGATTAGCGATCTGAAGAAGAAATGCCAGCAACAGGCCTTCGTGATCAAGAATAAGGAAAAGAATGAGGCCAAGATTGCGTCTCTCAACGCTGAGCTCAAGGCCATGAAGGCAACCAAGGTTAGATTGTTTTATCATCTTCTTCTTATGGCTCCTTATTCCTTCAAAAATGTTGATTGTTTTAGATTTTTTTCTCTGGACATGTTTCTTAACATATTATCGATGTAACTACCCAGAACAGGGCTATTGCGATTTATTGGTATACATTTGAAAGCTACAGTTTAAATTTTACATTGATAATTTTTGTTTCAAAAAGTACTCGAAACTGTCAAAATTCATGCAGCAAATTGGTTTTTTCAACTTATTATCTGTAGTTACCAAAGCAATTGAGTGGAAGTGCCATTGATGATCAAAAGATATAAAACATTTGATTTCCACTAATTGTCTTCTTTTTCTCTCATCCTTTTCATTTTAATTTTGAATAGAATAATCACCTCCCACTAACCATTAGAACCTGTTTTTTGTATGCGTTAAAAACACAACACGCTTAATCCATACGCAGGTGAAAATAATTCGTCAAATGCGAGAGGAAAGCGAGAAGTTCCGCAAATGGAAGGCCGACAACGAACGAGCCATGTTGCGGCTGCGTAATGAGGATCGCAAGCGAGCCAACGCCATGGCCAAGATGGAGTCTCTCCACGCCAAGCAGCAGAATGTGCTGAAGAGGAAGATGGAGGAGGCTGTCGCGGTCAACAAGAGGCTCAAGGTAGGATCACATTTTATGGAGGCATAATTAGTAGCAGGTGGGCCAATATGAGGTTTGGCATGACAAATGGACGGCCGGCAATGGACACTCCATGTGGTGAGGACCACAAACGAGCCAATGTCATGGCCAAGATGGAGTCTCTCCACGCCAAGCAGCAGAATGTGCTGAAGAGAAAGATGGAGGAAGCTGTCGCTGTCAATAAGGGGCTCAAGGTAGGTTACATTTTAAGGAGGCATAATTAGTAGCAGGTGGGCCAATATGAGGTTTGGCATGACAAATGCACGGCCGGCAATGGACACTCCATGTGGTGAGGACCACAAACGAGCCAATGTCATGGCCAAGATGGAGTCTCTCCACGCCAAGCAGCAGAATGTGCTGAAGAGGAAGATGGAGGAGGCTGTCGCTGTCAACAAGAGGCTCAAGGTAGGTTACATTTTAAGGAGGCATAATTAGTAGCATGTGGGCCAAGATGGTTAGAGAGGCGTGTCATGGCAAATGGAAGGCCGACAATGAACGCTCTATGTGGTGAAGACCACAAACGAGGCACGCACAGTCGATATCAATAAGGGTCTGCAAGTAGGTAACATTTAAAGGTATCTATGTAGGCACAACTTGTAGCATGTGGGCTAAGATGGCTAGATAATGAACGCGCCATGTTGCGACTACGGAATGTGGTGAGGTTCGCAAGTGTGCCAACGCCATGGCCAAGATGGAATCACCTCACGCCAAGCAGCAGAATGTGCTGAAGAGGAAGATGGAGGAGGCTGTCGCGGTCAACAAGAGGCTCAAGGTAGGATCACATTTTATGGAGGCATAATTAGTAGCAGGTGGGCCAATATGAGTGGGTAGGTTTGGCATGACAAATGGACGGCCGGCAATGGACACTCCATGTGGTGAGGACCACAAACGAGCCAATGTCATGGCCAAGATGGAGTCTCTCCACGCCAAGCAGCAGAATGTGCTGAAGAGAAAGATGGAGGAAGGTGTCGCTGTCAATAAGAGGCTCAAGGTAGGTTACATTTTTAGGAAACTACGTGGGCGTAATTAGTAGCAGGTGGGCCAAGATTAGTGGATAGGCGTGGCATAACAAATGGAAGGCCGACAATGAACGCTTTATATGGTGAGGACCACAAACGAGCCCACGTCATGGCCAAGATGAAATCACCCCACGCACAGCAGCAGAATTGGTGTCGGGATCCATAAGAGGCTGAAAGTAGGTAACATTTAAACGAATCTATGTAGGCACAACTTGTAGCATGTGGGCTAAGGTGGCAAGATAAAGAACCCGCCATGTTGCGACTACGGAATGTGGTGAGGTTCGCAAGTGTGCCAACGCCATGGCCAAGATGGAATCACCTCACGCCAAGCAGCAGAATGTGCTGAAGAGGAAGATGGAGAAGGCTGTCGCTGTCAATAAGAGGCTCAAGGTAGGTAACCTTTTAAGAAGGCATAACTAGTAGCAGGTGGGCCAAGATGGTTAGAGAGGCGTGTCATGACAAATGGAAGGCCGACAATGAACGCTCTATGTGGTGAAGACCACAAAAGAGGCACGCACAGTCGATATCAATAAGGGTCTGAAAGTAGGTAACATTTAAAGGAATCTATGTAGGCACAACTTGTAGCATGTGGGCTAAGATGGCTAGATAATGAACGCGCCATGTTGCGACTACGGAATGTGGTGAGGTTCGCAAGTGTGCCAACGCCATGGCCAAGATGGAATCACCTCACGCCAAGCAGCAGAATGTGCTGAAGAGAAAGATGGAGGAAGCTGTCGCTGTCAATAAGGGGCTCAAGGTAGGTTACATTTTAAGGAGGCATAACTAGTAGCAGGTGGGGCAATATGAGTGGATAGGTTTGGCATGACAAATGGACGGCCGGCAATGAACGCTCCATGTGGTGAGGACCACAAACGAGCACACGCCATGGCCAAGATGAATTCACTCCATACACAGCAGCAGAATTGGTGCGTCGGGATCCATAAGAGGCTGAAAGTAGGTAACATTTAAAGGAATCTATGTAGGCACAGCTTGTGGCATGTGGGCTAAGATGGCTAGATAATGAACGCGCCATGTTGCGACTACGCAATGTGGTGAGGTTCGCAAGTGTGCCAACGCCATGGCCAAGATGGAATCACCTCACGCCAAGCAGCAGAACGTGCTCAAGAGGAAGATGGCTGTCGCGACCTACAAGGTAGGTATCATTTTAAGGAAACTACTTGGGCATAACTAGTAGCAGGTGGGCCAAGATTAGTGGATAGGCGTGGCATGAAAAATGGACTGAAGAGTATAATGGAGGAGGCAGTTGATCACAAAAGGCTCAAGGTAAGTTGACGTTGAAGGGAAGATTGTAGAGACAATTTGTAGCAAGTCTAAGGCAGTTTAAGAATCTCTATTTGGATGCTATTGTAGTCTTAAAAAACAATTAAGCATCTTCGCTTCGCTCGTCGTCGTACCATTTTCAACCGTAAAAGGAGGCTCTAAAACATGTTCGATATTCAAATTCCAGGAAGCTCTCGACAGACAGAAGCATACTCAGATGAAGCGCAGCGCGAAGGGCCACGTGAAGGCCGGGGCCGTGCAGCAGTACATCGAGCAGGAGCTCGAGGTACACCTGAGCATTGTGGAGGCCGAGAAGTCGCTCGAGGAACTCATGGAGTATAGGTATAGTTTATAGAAAAAAAGTAACTTTTTTTTTTACAAAAAACGTACTTAAAACGGTTTTTTCGCGTGATCAATGTCAGAATGGCTGGATTTATTAGGCAGGACGAATTTTTTTTGAGTACCGTAAGGTCGGGTTACTTTAGGGGGTAACATTGTCCACCTATTCCAATGTCAATCTATTCTATTTTTTTTGGAATCAAATGTCTATATGGGACTAACTACTCTTAGAGTGCTCTAAAAATCAGAAATGACCGTCGAAGTTCAATATTCCGACGGAGTTTTTAGCGCTCCGCCACCTAATCATGACGTCATTATATGTTATGGGTAACAATGCCAATATTTGTATGGAGACAATAATTTGCCATTTATCAGTAAAAAGATGCGTTTAAGTTCATGGTTGTCGTACAATTAATGTATGGTAAACTTATGAGGATTCAGAAGAAAACCATTTAAAAAAAATTTGGATTAAAATAATCATAGAATTTGCGTATTTTGAAGTCTCACATTTCAAAAAATATTGACCTAATTAATGTTATTCATATAACTATAGGATGCTGTAGAATTTAACATCCAGTCATCCCTATTGTCCAGGCCTGTTCGGTAGAAATGCAATTAATAATGTTATACAGGGCATGGATAACGGAGCAGATAGAGAACCTTCGCAAGGGTCCTGATAGTGAGGAGAATCAGCAGAAGATAGCCGAGCTGGAAGATAACCTGGCGCTGCGTAAGGCGCAGATATCTGATCTTCAGCAGAAGATCCTCACTGCTGACCAGGGTAAGTCTTGAAGCATTGAATAAACAAGTAAAATTTTAACAAAAAAAAATAGAACCGACTTCAGTGAAACTAATAAATTACCGAAAGCGCCGTACGGCGTACATGTCCCTTTAACATTTGAAGAGTTCCCTCGATTTCTCCAAGATTCCATCATCAGATCCCGACTTAGTGTCAACGGGACCAACTCGGAGTTATACCCTTTCAATTAAAAAAAAATATTGAAAATCGGTTCACGGTTCTCGGAGATATCGAGTAACATACATTAAAAAAAAAAGTTCGAATTGAGAACCTCCTCTTTTTTGAAGTCGGTTAAAAATATCGGCCAAGTGCGAGTTGGACTCGCGCACGAAGGGTTCCGTACCAGTATCTGTAAGTTTGTTGTATGGGAGCCCCCCTTAAATATTTATTTATAGTATTTGTTGTTATAGTGGCAATAGACATCATCTGTGAAAATTTCAACTGTCTAGCTATGACCGTTCTTGAGATACAGGACAGCGAAGTCTCAGTAATAGAGTCCCGTTTTTACCCTTTGGGTACGGAACCCTAAAAAGACATTCTAAATATTTTTCCTGACAATACGAAAATCGAACATTTAAAGAAAATAACTCTACCTGTGATATCCACCAGCACGTCTAGCATAAATATATTACCTATCTCTTTCTTCGCAATACTGTAAGAGAGTGACGGGCGATGCTATATCGCGCGAGACATTTTCGCATCTTTCTTACACGCTATTTAAAAGAAGAAGACAGATAATAGACGAGAAGAGTCGCGTTTCTCAATTGTGCTAGAGGCATGCATGAAAATCGATGGAGAAAATATATGCGAAACACAATTATCGTAGTCTTCCTATCAAAATAGAAAACGTAGACTTTATACAGTCTAGCATAACTGTGACACGCAACTCTGACGTGCGACAAATACTACCCGTCACTTTCCTTTCAATACCGTGTGAACAAGACGGGTGATGCCGAGTCGCGCGACAAGCGAAGTTGCGGCAAGATATGCAGAAACTCCGTACGCGTAATTTTTTTTATACGGTAGTCGGATAAATATTATCCTATAACCAATCTTTGGATGTCCAGCTATCCCTGTACTAAAATTGATTAAAATCTGTCCAGCCGTTTCGGCGCGATGCGAGGACAATGGAAATTATGCCCAACAGATAGCATGACGCCGCGCGCCCATACTAAACAAAAGACGATCCTGCATCACGCTATTAACCATGACCCTTCTCCATAGATAAACTGGTTGTCAATACAAACCTACGCGACGACGCGTTTGGCTCGGTTTGTAGACACTTGCCTACTGAGCCGGCGGTCCCGGGTTCGAATCCCGGCCAGGGCCAATATTTGTGTGACGAACTCTAATATTTGTGCTTGGGTCATGGTTGTTCTATGTATTTAAGTATATACTCATCTATATAAGTACGTATATCGTCGTCTAGTACCCATAACACAAGCCTTCTTGAGCTTAATTTGGGACTAGATCGATTTGTGTGAGGTTGTCCAATAAAAAAAAACTAGAATTTTATAATACTGTGGGAATGGGGCAGGGAAAACGCACTAGATCTTCTTATACCGTCGTTTATTTACAATATATATACATCTTTATATACAAATCTTCATCCGTTCACTAAATCATTCTATCGTCTGACACTCTCCGTCATACGTCAAATCTAACACATTCCTTATTTCATTCAATTTAAACTAGCATTAATCGTCTATCAGCCAGCTCCTTATACTCTACCAGTATCAATCCCACAATACTATAGATATAATTCACTTATTTCCACCAGAAAACAAATCCCGCACCCAATGGGACAACATCCAATCCATGCTCGAAGCCAAGGTCGCCCTCAAATGCCTCTTCGATCTCCTAGTGGAAGCTAAGAAGGAACTACAAAACCAGAGCGAGAAAGGCTATCAGGCGCGGTACGAGGAAGTGAAAGAGTCGCACGATAGACTCGTGATGGACTTTGAGAACTGCAAGGCCGAGTTAGAGCAGAAACTGGCCAATCAGAAGCTGCAAAGTGAACAGAAGGTGAGCAATTGACAATTCATATTTCTTACAGATTGAAATTAATACACATGGCAAGTACTGGTCCGGCCCCTATTGTGGCGCTAAAAACAGTTTTAATATGGCAATAATGAGCATACGTCATATATTTGCATTATTAAACTTCATTAGCAATATGTCAAGGATTTGTCATTAAAAAAATTCAAAATATTGTTTACCGGATTGCTGCTCAATCGTTTTTCGTACTTCTTGCCAAATAAATACTTAATCCTATTGAAAAAAAAAACGTCACTTTCATCACTGGATAGTTTTGGCTTTATTATGCAAAAGAATACTTGAAATATGCGGAATATTAAATTTAGTCCTGTTTTCTCTTTATTTACGTCAGTGACATTCAGCGACACTCAGGCGACTTTCAATGTCAGTTACTAAAAATTTGTCGTTGCCAGTAAAATAAATTAGTACCACTAAAATCCGCAATATGACGTGGGTTGTACAACCCTCTGTAGGGCTACAGATATCGAAAGAGATTTGCGTTGTGTACACCCTAAAAACAAATTTTATTTATTTTTCTGTATGTGAATAAATCTACGACAACTATGCCTGCATAGAGTTGTAGTCTTCGACCTATCCGCGAAAAATAAGTTGTCAATAATGTCAAGGCCAACGTAATTCGTATTTATTTTATTTTATTAGACATCAGACTAAAGTAACCTTTCCATTGTGTTATAGTTTTGGGAGTTACTACATTTTAGAATGAGTAAGTTTTAATAAATTAATAATAAAAAAATTAGTAAACTTAGGAAAAATATAAAAACAGTGATTACGTCCTCTAAGTGGAATACAGAAAGTAATAAAATTGTAGTCTTAAAGATATGAAATCTTGTCAATTGTCTGATTTAACCTAGGAGAGTATAAAGTAATACTAATAACAGAGAATTCGTCACTCACCGCGTGACAATTTTTCGAAATGGCTGAAATATGACTTATTTTACATTATCTACCCCCGTATGACCGCAATTTTGAAAAGAAACTGAATCGACAAAAAATAGTTACACTAAATTTCACGAAAATCCGTTGAGAAATGCTACCTGCTACCTACAAATGCCGGACTAATTTTGGTAAAAGTGACGGATACTTCAACATTCATTTATCGAATAAATAATGCTATCATAATAGGTCCCCAGTAAATGGTGAGCAAAAGGCATGTCCATTGTCGATGTACAGTCGCCATCAGATATATCGCAGCATATAAGGCGTTCATAAATATCTGAACATGTACTGTAACGCCCAGTCAATAAGAGTCGTGTTCACATATTTATGAAAGCCTTATATGCTGCTATATTTCTAATGGCGACTGTCCTATGATCAGAATTGCACCATAAACATAATTCATTCATAAATAGGCCATTTATGAATGAAATTTATAAATAGGCCATGCAATTGTGCAGCCCATAATAGTACAAAAATATATCAAAAACTGTTCCGTTCCGTTTTCAAAATGTATGGACCTATGTAAATTTTATCGACTTTGCTCAGTGAATTACTGAACCGAATCTCTTCTGAGTAAGTATATAAATTTTGATGTACCTACTATAAAAAAATATTTATTTTTCAGTTGTCGGCGTTAGTGGCACTACAGCGTGGAGTGGTGGGCAATAAAAGCCAAGCGTGCCAGCATCTTCAAAACGTGATTCAGTACCAACAAGAAAGACTAGATCAGATTGAGAATGAAAATGTATGTTTTATATTGAATTTTGACTATCTTTATTTACCTTGAAACTGGCAATGGTTTTATTGTATTACTAGAAGTTGCAAGCTCGTTCGCGTGAAACTTTTTTTTTACCGTAGTCTGGGGAAAAGTATCATTTCCCGATACTAAAATTGATTAAAATCCGTCAAGGAGTTTCGGTACGATAAGAGGACAAAGTATGATGGCGCTGCACAGCCGGCGTTCGCCCGTAGACATTCTGCATCGCGCTGTTAAGATTTTTACTGAAATAATGACCCCTATAGAAAACTTTTTATACAATACGGTATTTTGATGACAGCTACTCTTTATGAAACGTCAAAAACGATTTGTTAGTATGAAGTTTTTATGAAGATACTGGCTTGTGACATCATAAAACACGTCTTCTTTTTAACTTTTGTCTGATTAAAAATAGTATAATATCCAAAAGATAATGGTAGTTTATTTGGTTTGACACAATTTATTTTCACTAAAGTCAAATACCATATTATGTAATAGTATAGATGTATTGATTATTTATACTATGACTAAAGTGTATTACGATTGTGCAAGAATAGTCTGTCCTGTTCTCAGCTAGACACAAGCTAATTACACTGACAAGTTAATTACTAAATTTATGAAACATGTAATGTCTCATTATTTTGAATGTGTGTACAGACCACAATAGTTTTTATAATGAACCACCGGTCCATCGTATTACCCGATATCCACACAACACGTTAAACCGGCAATCTAGAGGTACCGGGTTCGATTCCTGGTCTCTTCCGCCAGATTACGCATGTAATATTGTGAGTACAAAAAGTTAATGTTTTTTGTGCTTTGATCCTTGTATCAATAATTCAATATAGGTTAATTACTAACCTGTCTCTGATCTCAGATAGCAGTTATAATATAATAATAATAACAGTTCTTTGTAAGTAATTCAAACAATGACTATTACACTTGCAAAATTACAGAAAAAACTGGCAGAAGAATTAGAACAGCTCCGCAGCTCGAAGTCCAGCGGAACCAATAAGAAACCGAAGAAGGGTAAACAAGAGAAGGAAAGCAAGAAGACCGAATACGTGGAGCTCACAGAAGAAGAGGAAGACGAGGGGGAGAACGAGGAGGATGATCCGGACTGGCGGGCCACGCCGCTTTACAAGCGCATTCTGGTAAATTATAAACAAACTAGCGACCCGCCCCGGCTTCGCACGGGTGCAATGCTGATAAATTATGCATGTATTATACATATAAACCGTCCTCTTGAATCACTCTATCTATTAAAAAAAACCGAATCAAAATCCGTTGCGTAGTTTTAAAGATTTAAGCATACAAAGGGACATAGGGACAGAGAAAGCGACTTTGTTTTATACTATGTAGTGATGATGGTCACTAGATTGAAAAATACAACTACAAGGTCAGACAAACGTAGTAAAGCCTGACCAGAAATATATGAGGATGCGCTATATATTGCGGAATTTCACTGGAACTAATTTCTTACACTGGCAATGATTTTATGATGGTTTGTCAACAATGTCATTCGTAGTGATTTCTTGAAAAGACAAATATTTAAAATTATCCAAAGCAAATGCCGAAAACCTTTCACAATCGTGAACGTAGGATTATAAATAAAGTGTGCATGTGTTTAATACACGAAAAACAGTCAGGAAAAGTGTGCATTCCATTAAATGATATAACGAGGTTAACATAGTGGAACTGACAGGTATTTAAAACTAATGTCATTATAGTGGGTTGCGACTGGTTGAAAAATTGTAGCCGTGTAAATCTTATAAATTGCACCCTTGACAATCCTCATATATTTCTGGTCAGGCTTTACATGTGCAGGAAGACTGAAAGACTTCTTACGAAATGAAACATACCTGATTCATGTGTGGATAATTTATGCGCAATAGATGTTCCATTTGTGAAACTATTTGTGTACACCAAAGTAAAGGTGGCATTCTTTGACTTTAATAGTTTAACCTAACTCGTAGACATTGTGCGAAAGACATCCGTTGACGGCAGTGCCAGTTAGTTGCATACAATTATGTTTTCAATAGAGCACGAAGTGATTTTAACGATTTGCAGATAGATGCGTTTCAGAAAAATGTGCAAAACACAGTGGGAGCACACTGAGAAACTATAGAAAGAATCTAGTTGCACATCAAAAAGCTATTTTTGGCGACGCGGTTTGCGCCGTTGTAAAGCCGGCGGTCCTGGGTTCGATTCCTGGCAAGGCCAGACATTTGTGTGACGAACTCGAATTTTTGTGCCTGGGTCATAGATGTTATTTGTATTTAAGTATGTATTTAACTATATAAGTATGTTTATCGTCGTCTAGTGTCCATAACACAATCCTACTAGAGCTTACTGTGGGACTGGATCGATTTGTGTGAGGTTGCCGATTTATTTATTCAATGAACTTTCTAATCATCTCTTCCAGGCGCAACGCTCTCGTCTCACGATGAACTTCACCCAGAACGAAGCAGAAGCCGACCCGAAAGACCAGCCTCGGGAGCCGCCGACCGGAGCGGTGAAGCGCGACAGCGGCGGCACCACGCACTGCACGTGCCGCGGCAGCTGCTCCACCAGGATGTGTGGCTGCGTGAAAGCAGGCAACGGGTGTGGGAGCGGCTGTCGGTGCCAGCCGGCGTTGTGCAAGAACAAAAAGAATGCGTCAAACGCGTCCGATAGCGAAGAGAAGGAGAACACGGTTAGTTTCGCTAGCTTGTTTTGTTTCGTACGGATGCAGCAAAAAGGGAAATGGGTGCGATTTTAACTCAAACCTGGAGTGCAGTCATACCTGTGGCATCTGCTACACAAGGGTGAGGTTAGAACCGTCAAGGGTAGTGGTAGGATCACTCGCTGTACCTGTCGAGGTAGCTGTTCCTCCAGGATGTGGTGGCGGATGTTGGTGACATCCGGCGTTGTGCAAGAACAAGATTTTTTTCATTCCATTTCACAATACCTTGCAGTAAGGCATTTAATCCAATTGTAAAAGTGGCCTTTTGGCCTCTACTTATAGAATAAAGAGAATAGTCATCCATAGTAGCGGACTTCTGAGAGTGTCAGGAGACTTGCTACAGTTAGGGAAGAGTGATTAGAACCAAGCTGTATCATTTCATACCACCTCATACGTCATCATGGTTTTGGCCTTAGTAATCGACTTTCGGAAAATTGTTTAAGATTGAATTTCTGTTCTAAATATAGTTTTCTTATTATTTACAGCCAACCAGCGTACTGGATACAACACCCCCATCATACTTCGGCTCCAAGTAAGTACCATTCATTCAACCTTTACACAATATTTTCTGCTATTTATTAAAACTTTTCCATTTAGCTTGCACCCGTCTAGTTCAAGTCAAGAGTTGACGTTAAAGCAGACGCCTACGAAGGACCGGCCATTATCGAACAGAAGTTTGGGAAGCACACAAACACAGAAGTGGATGTTCGCATTACTTGTCTATAACACTTGCGTGGCCCCGATGTCTTCGTATTGCGCGAATAGTATCGTGCAGTATGGGATGGATGTGGCCAAATATAACATAGTAAAACTACTGATGCGGGAGGTTACATCAATTTTTATGCGTTTTGGGGGACTATGCTCTTACTGATACATGATACTACAGATCTAATTAATGATAAAAGAAAATGTTATACTGTGTACTCGGCAACGAAAACTAGCTAAATTATTATTGAGTCTGTGATTTAGGTGTTAGGATGTCTTAAGACAGAAAAATATCATAAGAAGTTTATCTTGAATTTTATTTTTTTGTTGCACGTTTTTTTTATAAAAGTATCAAACGTATATTGAAATATTGCGGCCGTCTGTCTGCCAGTCTGTATATCTAGTTACCGCATATCTAGATACCAGTATCTATAACTATAAATAATTGTTGTCGAGTGCACAAGTTACTCATATTTACACAGATTTTCTACTTTTTAAAGGAGAAACGAGAAGTATTCCTTTTACAAAAACCTATCTGGAATTTGGCACATTTTTAAAAAGAAGGATGGCATCAAAAGTTTGCCCAACTCAGTAAGTGCATGGTTCTGCAAAGCATATCTGTAGAATGAAATAACAGATAATTTGATAGTTTAGATAGAGCTTTTAGAGTAGAGGTTTGATGAGTACATGTTGCTATGCAGAACTATGACTCTCTTCTGAGTCAAGATGTGTTTTGATGTAGATTTGGGAGCAAACAATTTTTTTAATGCACGCTAAATCGGTTTTGTTTTTTACAGAAATCACCCTAATTTGACGTTCGTGAAGAAGAGACAAAGGAGTTATTTTTTCTCTAACGACGAATAGGTAAGAAATTATTTTTATACGCACCCTAGCCTAGACTAGATTGAATCATTAAATAGCTAGATTGCCTGTAATTAATTCAAATTCATCCTGAAACTAGGCTTCTAAATACATATAAAAGAGAAAAGCTAGAAACTTAACTAACGCAGATTTACCTTAAAGATTTGACGTGTTATTCTTAATCATTTTATTAGATCTGATATGGATCGGGAAAGTATTATTTCTAAACAAAATATAAGATTGGTGTTGCGAACTCAAATAACTTTTCTTTTTACTTTAAACAAATATAACATTCTATCAACCATACTTTTTATTTCGGTTATTGCTATTATCTTTAAACTAATTTTGGCAGTTTTTTTGCTAATCAACGAAAAACGATTTTCTTGTGTAGTTCACCCAAACATCTTTCAAGCCAAATCCATACAGGGTTTAATGTAAAAAGTGATATTATTCCGTGACTACAACAAATATCAAACGCCCTGTATAGTTGTTCACTAAATAATATTCGTTTAAGTCGTTCAAAAAACTAAATATTTACATGTAAAATTTTCTTTTTCAGACTGACAAAACTCTTTGGTGCCGCATAGTATTTAAAAAATAGTTATACTCAATGTGTTTTTAATGTTTACGTTACGACTTTTCAAATATACTTGTACGTTTTCCAGCCGACTTTTAAGAAGTGAATTATGAAAATTAGGATGTTATAACTAAATAAATTCATATTTATTCAGTAGTTTGTTTTATTTTCGCGTGCATGTTGAATTATGATTTTGCATATTGCTTGCTTGTAGTTGAAGTATAGTTACCGACCAGTACAGCTGCCGGCAAACTTTTTGAGCATAACCTTGACTGCGCAGTAGCCGATTTACGTACAAATGTACATGCGCAGATCGGCCATTTTTGTTCAAATAGTGATCTTAGATGAAAACAGATCAATAAAAGACAGCGACGCGAGTGCGGATAGCAATAGTTTGACTTGAAAACAAAAAACGAAAATAAATTTCATTCATTGTTTGGTACTGTTGGTTTCATGTTATTCCTTTAGCTGCGTAATAAAAAGCAAAAAAGCCAACGACACGAGGTGTTCCCAGGCGGTCACCCATCCAAGTACTGACCTCGCCCGACGTTGCTTAACTTCGGTGATCAGACGAGAACCGGTGTATTCAACGTGGTATGGACGTTGGCGAACAGAAAACCAAAGTTTCTGATCGGCTTGTTCAGTCTCAATAGTGACGTCAGATAAACTCGATTACTAAATCGCATCACAATAAAGCAGCTGTCTGATAACTGACAAACCATCTTAATAAAAATAGTATGGACTTCGGTTATGAACGGCCTATGTCGTTTATTTTTGGTTACTTCTCATTCAACAGTGACGTCACACGCAATCTAAAATTAAATTCCACCAAGACAAGGCAGTCGATAAGAAGGAAAATGACTACGCCAAATCAGTCCGTAGTATGTGGACCACTATTCGGGGAATTCAAAAACATCGACATAGGTTGCAAAGTAATAAATATGGTTTTACAATACAATACAAAATGCTTCATTGCACACTAAAAGAAGTTTACAAATTAAACAAAGAAACAATCATTTTAATAACGGTAGACAACAGGCGGTCTTATCGCTAGAGCGATCTCTTCCAGACAATAATTATCAACAGGTAAACATACATAAATATAAACATATACAAGACAGGTAAGGATCACAAGAGTAAGAATGTGAGAGCTCCGCCTATGACGAATAGGTAGGTTTTCCTTTAGGAAAATAAAAAAAGAAGCAAAAGGCCAACGACACGAGGTGTTCCCAGGCGGTCACCCATCCAAGTACTGACCTCGCCCGACGTTGCTTAACTTCGGTGATCGGACGAGAACCGGTGTATTCAACGTGGTATGGACGTTGGCGATCAGAGGATTGAAATTTCTGATCGGTTTTTCTGCTTTAGTTGGGACGACAGAAAAAAACATCAAATCGCGTCAAAATAAAGGAGCGGGGCGAGCATAATCTCGACGCGACTTCGCCCTCACCTAGGCACATGTTACAGTCATATTAGACGTGCAGATGTGTATGAAAATTGCCAAACCGTCTAATATTCAAAACGGTATGGAGGTTAACTTTTTAGATGGTCAAAGATTCTGCTTCAAGGATATTTTGACCTCAAGTTTATTTTTGATTAGTTCTTATTCTTGTTTAACAGTGATGTAATACAAAATAAACTGAAATACGGAAACAACCAAAACAAATAAGGCAACCAATGAGGAAAATTACTAAACCAAACCAGTCGTAATTAGAAATTGTGGTGCGAAATAAAAAAAGGGGCAAAAAGCCAACGACACGAAGTGTTCCCAGGCGGTCACCCATCCAAGTACTGACTTCGCCCGACGTTGCTTAACTTCGGTGATCAGACGAGAACCGGTGTATTCAACGTGGTATGGACGTTGGCGAACAGAGGAACAAAGATTTAGCTTAGATTGTACTAGTTCAATATTGACGTCACACAAAAAATATTAACAGCAAATTTACGCAGATAACAAATCAACCCAAACTAAATCAAGATAAAGTCAGTCCTAAAATATGTAGTGAACATTTCGGACCCAGAGGAAGCCAAAATCAAAGAAAGTTACTTCTAAGATCAAGTGACAAAATTAAAAGAATCATGCAGTGTCATGCAAGGTTTCTTCTATATTCCTTTTGGTATTAAAAAAGGAGCAAAAAGGCCAACGACACGAAGTGTTCCCAGGCGGTCACCCATCCAAGTACTGACTTCGCCCGACGTTGACTTAACTTCGGTGATCGGACGAGAACCAGTGTATTCAACGTGGTACGGACGTTGGCGAACAGAGGAACAAAGATTTAGCTTAGGTTGTACTAGTTCAATATTGACGTCACACAAAAAATATAAAACAGCAAATTTATGCAGATAACAAATTAATACGGTGAATAGAGACTAAAGTACTATGTGTGACCTTACAAACGGTCCGGTAGTTTTGAATTTTTGATATGTTGTCTAGGATGGTTAGTCAGTGCTTAAAATGCAAAATGCACAATTCCCCCCCCTCCGCGCCCGCCGCCATTTTGAAAAAACCTCTCTCTCTTCATATTTTTGCTCATATCTTCCTTTAGGAGCATTTTAGCTAGAAGAAAGCTTTGACATTATTATAGAGAGTTAAATTTACTACATTTGCCATTTTATATTTTTTTTCTAGGACAGATAGTTACGGAGATATCCACATTTAAAAAAACGTAAAAAATCGCAATTTCCTACTGAAAAATAAACTTCTGGATTTTATCTTCGTTTAGGAGCATTTTAGCTACAACAAAGCTTGGGCAATGTTGTAGAGAATTAAATTTACTATAATTTACACTTCAAATATTGTTTCAAGGACGGTTAGTTACGGAGATATGCACATTTAAAAAACAGAAAAAGTCGAATTTTTCGAAAATTTCTCAAAATTCTTGGTTTAGAACGCTGTCATTCAGTTACGGACTAGTCTAGGACAAATTAAAACATGTAGGGAATATAATTGCTTATAAAACTCATGTCCATTTTTACATACATTTTCGGAAAACGTGACTTTATTTTTTACATATCTCCGTAATTATCTGTCCTAGAAACAAAATTTGAAATGTAAATTATAGTAAATTTAATTCTCTACAAAATTGCCCAAGCACTGTTCTAGCTAAAATGCTCCTAAACGAAGATATAATCCAGAAGTTTGTTTTTGAGTTGGAAATTGCACTTTCTTAAGTTTTTTTAAATGTGCATATCTCCGTAACTATCTGTCCTAGAAACCAAAATATGAAATAGAAAATGTAGTAAATTTAACTCTCTATAATATTGTCGAAGCTTTCTTTTAGCTAAAATGCTCCGAAAGGAAGATATGAGCAAAAATATGAAGAGAGTTCCGGTTTTTTTAATATGGCGGCGGGCGCGGAGGGGGGGGAATTGTGCATTTTGCATTTTAAGCACTGACTAACCATCCTAGACAACATATCAAAAATTCAAAACTACCGGACCGTTTGTAAGGTCAAAATCCTTTATTCACTGAATTAATCAACCCAAACTAAATCAAGATAAAGTCAGTCCTAAAATATGTAGTGAACATATACGGTGGCGCCACTGTGCACCGAACAGATCGGCTCCGTAATTATTTTATTCGTAAATTATAATAAGTCTAAAGAGTGTGACTAAAATAGTGCCAATGTTGAAAACGGAAGATAACTCACCCCTGAAAGTGGAGGTAGTGAATAATTTAAGTGGAAAGTGACTTTATTTTTAAAAATACGAAAAAGTAGCTAACGGACACAGTGACTAACTTTAAGCAATAATACGAATCAGACGTGTCTTATGATAAGTGTACTAACCAGCAGCACACGGTCACAAACAGTGCTCGGATCGCAAGATTGAGAAGGTAGGAAGACTAATTCCAAATAAAAAAGCTTCCTAATCTGTATATCGCCCGATACTGACAACAGCGCCATCTAGTGGCGAATAGCTGAACAAGTTCGATCGATATAGATCTTCTACCTTGTGTTTGGTTTTCTGCCTGGTATGTGTTTCTTTTCCCAATAATACTGCTACCTCCCGCTGGAGGGCGCTCAACACAACAAATATTGACAGACAAATATAGAACAGACAGTAAACTTGTAAATATTAGATTGTGTATACTATGGCGTCTGACAATAAGTCTATATGAAAGGACGACAGCAATACAACAGTGGTCATATGCTCAATATGTAAACGCCCTGCAGAACCTTGGAAAACTGCCTTATGCTCGGAGTGCAAATCAACACTTCATTTTGACTGCGCAGGTTATTCTGGAAAACTATATGCCATCCTAGAACCGCATAAAAGAGCATCCTGGAAATGTAAAATTTGTGTTCAAAAAAACAAATCCCCCTGTATTTCGACCGGACCGACCCCCGAGACATCGAAAATTACTTTAAGAAAGAATCAAAAAATTAAAATGACGAGACAGGAGCCTACTTCTGCTACAGAAAACACGCCTTCACCGAATCAGCCTAAACACCCTGTATCGGTCCCTGAACCGCCCGAAGGCTGTGTGCAGTCAGAACCAGAAACTCTCTCAAACTCTAATTTGGAGGACATTGAACGCTCTGTAAGCTCCACTCCACTAAGGAATATTAACTTACAATCATGCGATCTAAACGTGCACGATCGTTCGGACCTAGATCTGGAATGTTCTCAGACAAACACTGTAACTTTTTCAGACTTACAAACTAGTACTGATCCTGAGTCATTTCTCAACCCCACTCTATTACAAGAAAAGCTATCCAAGAGTATGGACTTTACACCTAATGAAGTGCTAGCAGTGCTTGAAATGAAAACAGAAATCGAACGACTTACATCTGAACTCGCTTCGACGCAAAATCAGCTCGAAGAGGTCAGCATAGAAAATAATGGCCTAAAAAGAATGACTGAAAAACTCAAAAGGGAAATAGACACCTTGAGAAGCTTGTGTCAATCAACAAACTCGATGTCTACATCTCGATGCGATAAAAAGAAGAGACACTCCCTTTACTGTAATCTTCACGCTGCTCCTGCCCCGGCGAATTACCGGCCGTCGTCGCCGTCAGGTGAAGCTAAGAGCTGTCCAAATGACGACTGTACGATGGAACTGCAACGGCTAAACCAGCTAATCAGAACCCTGGAGGACGAGTTGTCCGTATATAAAGGAAACATTCTACAGCTTACCATGCAGATAGAATCATTAGTGCATGAACTACGCCACCCTGAGGGCACAGCCCTACGTACTGAAAAGCATGCCGTCCCATTGGAAGACTTGTGTGAGCAGAGGGCCGGCCCAACTCTTGCGTTGCCTAAACGAAAATTAGAATCCACATTGCTACAGTCACAAGTGTGCATCATAAGCAACCATACAAATTACATGATAAAGCTACTAAAACAGGAACTTTCAAGTGAAAAGACATGTGTTTATCTAACGCCCGGCGCGGGCACTCGCGAATTGTTTAGTGGCCTTCAGCATAAGCTGCAAGAATTCACCTTAAATGACTTTTGTGTTATAAATATTGGAGATAAAGACTTTAAGACTAGCATAAATTATTATATTCTAGTGAACTTCATTCGTGAACAACTAAGCCAAATTCAAAACACGAACATTATTATTTGCCTGCCGACATTTAAAGTCCATGAACATTCTACTCTATCTACTAAACGAGTTGAAACTTTTAATAACCTACTCTATCAAAGCAACTTAAAATATAATTTTTGCCACATTCTAGATTCAAATTGTAACCTATCCTACGAAAGAGATATGTTTACGCGGTTTGGAAATGTAAACCGACAAGGACTCAAAACAATATTCAATGATCTCATGCATTTATTAAACTCATCTGTAAATATAAACACAAACATTAGACCACAAATCTCAAAACGCAACGGACATATTATACCGATTGACAGCGCCGAAACACCTGACAGAGAGGGGTTTTTCGTATAACAGTATCCACATCATGCACCAAAACATAGCCGGGCTACTAAATAAAGCAGACATCTTAGCGGTACATCTGGAGGAGCTTGCAACTGATAAGAAACCCATTGATGTTTTGTGCATTACTGAGCACTTTGTACCGAATGGCACTGAGGATCTTGTAACTCTACCGAACTTCAGACTTGCTGCCAGTTTCTCCAGAGACAAAAGAAGAGGGGGTGCCTGCATTTTTGTCAAACAGAACACACATATAGAGAACTGAGTATTGTAAAGAGCCTATCTATTAAATGTGCCATAGAGTGCTGTGCTATTGAACTTTTAAGACACCGTACGATAATCATATGTTTATATAGAACACCCAACTCTAACATTACTCTAGCTTTAGAAAAAATTGACAGGCTGCTAAGCAAAGTCTGTGATAATACTAACAAAAAGATAATTCTGTGTGGAGACTTTAACATTAATATTTTAAAGCCCACAAATAGTACACTTCAATTTGAATATCTACTTTTAAATCATAACTTGAAGTTAGAATTGAAGCAACCCACTCGATTAAGTAGTAACACATGCCTAGACAATTTTGCCCATAACATCAAAGGGTGCAAGAGCGAAATCATCGATTTAGGACTATCTGATCACACAGCGCAAGTCTTAAAATGCCCTGTAATGAAATCCTGTATCATAAACGCATGGAAGATAAAACAGCGGGATTACAGTTCAGAGAATTTGGCACGCTTTGGGAAACATTTGGAGAACCTCACTTTCTCGGAAACGTTAACCAGTAGTGATCCTAACCCTAACCTAGCATATAACGCGTTTTTGGAAGACTTTCAATGTCTCTATAATTTATGTTTTCCCTATAAAACCATAACATTAAAAACCCAAAAAAAACCCAAGTGGATATCCCGTGGTATCAAAGTGTGCAGTAAAAAATGTAGGAATTTACTATGGCAGTCCAGACTCCACCCTACAAAGGCGAATAAAATGGCACACAAAAATTACAACGCTAAACTTAAAAAAATTATAAAACTTACAAAGCTCTCTCATAATAATCACTTCATAACCTCGGCAAAAAATAAAACAAAAGCGACATGGCAAGTGATTAAACAAAATAAACAACATTTTCCGAAAGAGCCCATAGCACACATAAATAATCATGGCGGGACCATTTCTGGTCCTAAAGACATTGCTAATGCCTTTAATGACCTCTTTATAGATCAGATCCAAAGTCATAAAAATAAAAAAAAAAATCAAAATCCGAACGTAAATTGTCCACAATCCATCTACATGAGACCGACCACTCCCAATGATATAGTCGCAATTATTAAGACGCTAAAAAACACGAATAGTGTCGGGCATGACGGTATATGCACCAAAGTTATTAAACATGTAGCAAACATTATCGGGTCGCCTTTAAGTCATATAATAAATCTAAGCTTGTCATCAGGAGTATATCCAGAGAAGCTGAAAATAACTATTGTCAAGCCGCTACATAAAAAGGATGACAAAGCTAATATGGCGAATTATAGGCCCATTGCTCTTGTACCCATTTTTTCTAAAATTTTCGAGAAAGTCATATATGAAAGGCTCTACGATTTTCTGGAGAAATATAAATTACTAGTATCCGAACAAAAAGGCTTTCGCAAGAATATAACGGTGAATATGGCTATCTATGATCTTATCCATCCTATTATTAACGCTATGGATAAGAAAAAACGAATATGCGCCATATTCATGGACATGACGAAGGCGTTCGACTATGTCGACCATAAGATTCTTCTAAGAAAACTCTATCACTATGGCATCCGTGGAAATTCACTTGATCTTATAGAGTCATTCCTGAGCAATAGAGTACAGTACACAGAGCTGACACAGGTATGCCTGAATAAAAAAATGCAAGTAACTTATAGATCTAAAAAACGAACCACTATATATGGAGTCCCCCAGGGCAGCGTTTTAGGACCACTCTTATTCCTCCTATACATTAACGATCTTCCGCAGCATATTGAATACCCCATGGTTCTTTTTGCAGACGATAGTACAGTAGTTATTGAAAGCAGGGATAGCAATAGTTACGAATACGAAATCAACAATACGTTACGTGTTGTTATTGAATGGCTGGAAAATAATAATTTACTGATTAATCTAAATAAAACTAAAATTATCCATTTTAAACAACGTGCACCAAGCTGTTCCATTACATGCGAATATTTAGGATCATCAATCGAAGCCGTGAATGATACCAAATTCTTAGGACTTCAAATCGACAGTAAGCTGTCATGGAAGCATCATACTGAAGCCATCTGTAAAAAAATAAATCAATTTGCTTATGCTTTATACAAGCTTGCAAAGCAAGCAAATACAAAGGCTGTCGTGACAGCATATCACGGTTTTGTGGCATCAACTTTGCGCTATGGTATCATATACTGGGGGAACTCCACAAACAGAGAGACTGTCTTCAAAGCTCAAAAGAGATGCATAAGAGCAATCCGCGGACTTAGACAGACAGACAGTTACAACTGTCTGTCTGTTAAATTTTTAGATCTTTAAATTTTTAGATCTTTAAAATGTGGTATACATACCACATTTTAAAGATCTAAAAATTTTGACCCTGCCATGTCTCTATATACTCGAAACAGCTGTCTTTGTCAAGACGAACTCTAAATTGTTTAGAACGGTTTCTGAGGTCTTTCCTAGAAGCACCAGGTACGCCCAGAATCTCTTTATAGAGCGCGCACACACTGCACTAAAACGTAAAAGCGTACTCTGCGTAGCAAGCGAAATCTTCAACAAATTGCCTAGTGGCATTAAAACATTGCCATTAAACGTATTTAAGAAAAAGCTAGCAAGTTTTCTTATTGATAAGTGTTTCTATTCGGTTTCGGAGTTCTTGACATAATTATGACAATTTCTAATTTGTAAATTAAATTTATTTGTAATCTTAGCATGTAATGATAGTAATAATAGGAATTTATTGTATTAATAATATTAATTAAGTAGTATTAATTGTAATAATGATATCTGTGAATTAATTGTTAATTAATCATTGTTTTTGTGCGCCGGAAGGCAAAACATAGTGATACCAAACTTTATTGTCATCTGCACCTGCACCAGTGTATGGTGTATTTACCTATGTTTAACAAATAAACACTTTTGACTTTTAACATTTCGGACCCAGAGGAAGCCAAAATCAAAGAAAGTTAAACTTCTAAGATCAAGTGACAAAATTAAAAGAATCATGCAGTGTCATGCAAGGTTTCTTCTATATTCCTTTTGGTATTAAAAAAGGAGCAAAAAGGCCAACGACACGAAGTGTTCCCAGGCGGTCACCCATCCAAGTACTGACTTCGCCCGACGTTGCTTAGCTTCGGTGATCAGACGAGAACCGGTGTATTCAACGTGGTATGGACGTTGGCGTACAGAGGAACAAAAATTTAGCTTAGATTGTACTAGTTCAATATTGACGTCACACAAAAAATATAAACAGCAAATTTATGCAGATAACAAATCAACCCAAACTAAATCAAGATAAAGTCAGTCCTAAAATATGTAGTGAACATTTCGGACCCAGAGGAAGCCAAAATCAAAGAAGATCAAGTGACAAAAATTAAAAGAATCATGCAGTGTCATGCAAGGTTTCTTCTATATTCCTTTTGGTATTAAAAAAGGAGCAAAAAGGCCAACGACACGAAGTGTTCCCAGGCGGTCACCCATCCAAGTACTGACTTCGCCCGACGTTGCTTAACTTCGGTGATCAGACGAGAACCGGTGTATTCAACGTGGTATGGACGTTGGCGAACAGAGGAACAAAGATTTAGCTTAGATTGTACTAGTTCAATATTGACGTCACACAAAAAATATTAACAGCAAATTTACGCAGATAACAAATCAACCCAAACTAAATCAAGATAAAGTCAGTCCTAAAATATGTAGTGAACATTTCGGACCCAGAGGAAGCCAAAATCAAAGAAAGTTACTTCTAAGATCAAGTGACGAAATTAAAAGAATCATGCAGTGTCATGCAAGTTTTCTTCTATATTCCTTTTGGTATTAAAAAAGGAGCAAAAAGGCCAACGACACGAAGTGTTCCCAGGCGGTCACCCATCCAAGTACTGACTTCGCCCGACGTTGCTTAACTTCGGTGATCAGACGAGAACCGGTGTATTCAACGTGGTATGGACGTTGGCGAACAGAGGAACAAAGATTTAGCTTAGATTGTACTAGTTCAATATTGACGTCACACAAAAAATATTAACAGCAAATTTACACAGATAACAAATCAACCCAAACTAAATCAAGATAAAGTCAGTCCTAAAATATGTAGTGAACATTTCGGACCCAGAGGAAGCCAAAATCAAAGAAAGTTACTTCTAAGATCAAGTGACGAAATTAAAAGAATCATGCAGTGTCATGCAAGTTTTCTTCTATATTCCTTTTGGTATTAAAAAAGGAGCAAAAAGGCCAACGACACGAAGTGTTCCCAGGCGGTCACCCATCCAAGTACTGACTTCGCCCGACGTTGCTTAACTTCGGTGATCAGACGAGAACCGGTGTATTCAACGTGGTATGGACGTTGGCGAACAGAGGAACAAAGATTTGGATTAGGTTGTACTAGTTCAATATTGACGTCACACAAAAAATATAAACAGAAAATTTATGCAGATAACAAATCAACCCAAACTAAATCAAGATAAAGTCCTAAAATGTGTAGTGAACATTTCGGACCCAGAGGAAACCAAAATCAAAGAAAGTTAAACTTCTAAGATC
The DNA here is from genome assembly GCA_947623375.1 of Apotomis capreana. NCBI lineage: Eukaryota > Metazoa > Arthropoda > Insecta > Lepidoptera > Tortricidae > Apotomis > Apotomis capreana. Next base: position 14,841,052 of record OX392516.1, read on the forward strand.
AAGTGACAAAATTAAAAGAATCATGCAGTGTCATGCAAGGTTTCTTCTATATTCCTTTTGGTATTAAAAAAGGAGCAAAAAGGCCAACGACACGAAGTGTTCCCAGGCGGTCACCCATCCAAGTACTGACTTCGCCCGACGTTGCTTAACTTCGGTGATCAGACGAGAACCGGTGTATTCAACGTGGTATGGACGTTGGCGAACAGAGGAACAAAGATTTAGCTTAGATTGTACTAGTTCAATATTGACGTCACACAAAAAATATTAACAGCAAATTTACGCAGATAACAAATCAACCCAAACTAAATCAAGATAAAGTCAGTCCTAAAATATGTAGTGAACATTTCGGACCCAGAGGAAGCCAAAATCAAAGAAAGTTACTTCTAAGATCAAGTGACAAAATTAAAAGAATCATGCAGTGTCATGCAAGGTTTCTTCTATATTCCTTTTGGTATTAAAAAAGGAGCAAAAGCAAAAAGGCCAACGACACGAAGTGTTCCCAGGCGGTCACCCATCCAAGTACTGACTTCGCCCGACGTTGCTTAACTTCGGTGATCAGACGAGAACCGGTGTATTCAACGTGGTATGGACGTTGGCGAACAGAGGAACAAAGATTTAGCTTAGATTGTACTAGTTCAATATTGACGTCACACAAAAAATATTAACAGCAAATTTACGCAGATAACAAATCAACCCAAACTAAATCAAGATAAAGTCAGTCCTAAAATATGTAGTGAACATTTCGGACCCAGAGGAAGCCAAAATCAAAGAAAGTTATTTCTAAGATCAAGTGACGAAATTAAAAGAATCATGCAGTGTCATGCAAGTTTTCTTCTATATTCCTTTTGGTATTAAAAAAGGAGCAAAAAGGCCAACGACACGAAGTGTTCCCAGGCGGTCACCCATCCAAGTACTGACTTCGCCCGACGTTGCTTAACTTCGGTGATCAGACGAGAACCGGTGTATTCAACGTGGTATGGACGTTGGCGAACAGAGGAACAAAGATTTGGATTAGGTTGTACTAGTTCAATATTGACGTCACACAAAAAATATAAACAGAAAATTTATGCAGATAACAAATCAACCCAAACTAAATCAAGATAAAGTCCTAAAATGTGTAGTGAACATTTCGGACCCAGAGGAAACCAAAATCAAAGAAAGTTAAACTTCTAAGATCAAGTGACAAAATTAAAAGAATCATGCAGTGTCATGCAAGGTTTCCTCTATATTCCTTTTGGTATTAAAAAAGGAGCAAAAAGGCCAACGACACGAAGTGTTCCCAGGCGGTCACCCATCCAAGTACTGAACTTAGCCCGACGTTGCTTAACTTCGGTGATCAGACGAGATCCGGTGTATTCAACGCAAGGACCGGAAAACCCCTCTTTAAAGTTAAGCCTAATATAAGGTAACCCTAACAATTTGGTAACCATAACATAAGGTAACCTTTTCATTTGGTAACCCTATGTTAAGGTTACCCTATCATAACAGTTAACTACAACCTCAACACAGTTACACAGTTACGGTTAAAACCCTAACGCGTAAGGGTTATTTATAGCAGTTAACTCTAAACCCTATCGCGTTAGGGTTTGGAACTGGACGTTGAAGGATCGTTATAGATGAGCGGAGTTGGCAGAATGTTTACGTATTGCCGTGTTTTTTTTTACACTAGTTTTGTTTTGACTTTTTGTTTTTTGTTGTTGTTATTAGATAATAAGTACTTTATCTTTGCTTTTTATATGTTTCTCCTACACTGATGTTGTTAATTAGTTGATAATTTGATGTGATTGTTCTGTTAATAAAAAAATAATAATATCTAATAATAAATAACTATAATTTTCATACTGTTTTTAGGGTTCCGTAGTCAACTAGGAACCCTTATAGTTTCGCCATGTCCGTCTGTCCGTCCGTCCGTCCGTCCGCGGCTTAGCTCCGTGATCATTAGTACTAAAAAGCTAAAATTTGGTATGAGTATGTGTATGTATAACGCCGACAGAACGGTAAAATAAATATTAAAAAAAAAAATTTTTTCGGGTATAACTCGAACACCTAAAGTGAGGGTGATTTTTTTTTCTTTTCAACACTAGTGTGTGGGGTGTCGTTTAATAGGTCTTGTAAAAATAATTGGGGTCTCCTAACATTATTTTTGATAAAGTCAGCAGTTTTGTAAATATTCGCTCCGAAAACAAAAAAATAGTGTCCGCCCCTCTAACTTTTCAACCACGGGTCAAAAAAATTCGGAAAAATAATGTAAATGAGGCTTTATAATTACTTTCAATGAAAACTATATTGAACAAAATCGGTCGAGCTGTTTTTGAGATCGTCAAATTTCATATTTTTTCTTTTAAAGGACGTAAGTTGACTTCCAGAAGGTAATAAGTGATTACAGTTTCTAGGGCGTTTACGACCTTTTTATAGAGCTTGAAATCTTTCTTAACTTAAAACTCGGGCTTAAAACAGCAGTTTATTGTGAAGGATGAGCAACTACGGAACCCTACACTGAGCGTGGCCCGACATACTCTTGGCCGGTTTTTTTTCTTATCGAGGAACGATCGGCAGCTTTGCTGGTAACGTTATACCTGATAACAGTAAAAACCATCGTATAAGAACAAAAGAGATTTCGACTTGCAGCATGGTATTTGCTGTGCTGTTTTAAAATGATAGATTAGATAAAAAATGTAAGAAAGAGATGGGATTAGTATTGTTTTGAAGCATCATAGATGCTAAGCGTTAGTTACTCAGTATCCTCCAAATCGTCCAACTGGTCAGTTACAAACGGGTGCCATAAAATAACAAATATTAAAAAAAAAAAATTTAAAATGTACTACAAAAAGCGCTTGCTGCCACTGCCATGCAATTTTCCCGAGGAATATAGTGATTTTGTAAATGAACTTAAAAGACAGAAGAAACTGGTAAGTTATGCATTCTTATTATGATTATATTTCAATTTTGTTTACCATTAAATCTTTGTAAATACTATCGACCTTAAAGGTACTCGAACTGATATTTTTTCCTTAATAGTATCTGCAATATGTTTGTTTTTTTTTTTCAACCATATTCTAATTATATATATACCTATACGTACCTATATCTATTTATTTCAACTTGATTGCACATTGCATTCCACAAAAACGTAGATAATAATGGCGGCTTTTTGCCATGAAATGAGGCGTTCTCTGCCAGACAACTTGTTTAAATGAATGTATATGTAAATATATAATATTTAATTACCATACAAATTCGGAATACCTACTACAATGACATTTCGCAAATGTGTGTTTGTGCATTTTATTTATTATACATTTTATTCAGAATATGTTGGCACATTTAGCTAAAAATCTCAGTAGTATATCTTGCATTATTCCAATTTACTTATAATGTTCGGGTATCCTTAGAGCTGCCAGTTTAGCATTCCTAACAAAAAATAGGCCATGCATGAACGTTGTACTTTATTGGACGACGCTTACATTTCTAATATTAGTGACGTATTTCTTACTAAACTTAAAATGAAACACCAAATTAAGTATTTTTTTTTTTTTTTCAGACAAAGTGAAATCAAGAGAGGAAGGAAGGTTATGAAAAACGTAAAGAAATTTTGGCTGAATTCAAGGAATTGTTAGAAGACGTACCGGACGATAAATTGAAGGACATGTGGGCACGTGTAAAATTTTTGACAGAATTGTATCATAAGGCTGTTCTAAAATTACGTAAATAATAAGTAATCCATAATTTAGTATTATATTTGATATGGTCTAATTTTAAACTGATTTGATTTTTTAATTGCTGTGATTTATGTCATTGTTTTTTTTTATTATGGTGTTTTTAATGTATAGGTGTTATAAGTATTAATTGTTAAGAATAGGTAGTTATTAAAACTGATTATGCATGTTAAACTGTGATGATGATTATTTTTATGGTTTTAGTTAGTATAATTAAACTTACTATTTTTGTTATCTGATTAAAACATGTATATTCTAGTAAATTATTTACACACCTAAAATGTATTTTTATTTTATGAACATAGCATGATTATAATATGGTAAATACTTTTAACGGTATCATTATAGAAATCGCGTTGATGCTGGCAAGACGCTATTAGCGCTCAGATTAGGATAAACACAAAAATTGAATTCTTATTTTATTAATTAAAGAAAAAAAAAGACAAAATAATTATTATACTAATACATTTCAAATAACGTTCAATTATAATGTTACTTGGATTAATTTTATTGTACAGTCGGTTAGATTTTGTTACCTAAGTAGGTATTGTGATGAGTATTTTTTTAAACAAGCAACGCATCTCCGTATCAGCTTGTCCTAAAATGCTTTCATATGTCCAGATGTTCGGATTTCCGGCTGTTGTCGACTAGAGGTCCGATTCATATGAATTGTTGATTCAGTTATTCGTAATTTTTCAATGTGGCGAAGATATGGGGTTTGCTAATGTAAAAAATAACAAATAACAACCATTTTGAAGTAAAGTCGCGAGGTTTACCGCTTACATAGCCACTTGTTTAGTTGTTTTAATGAATGGGTAATATGGAGACTAATGTCGTATGGTGTAGTCAGGAGTTGGATAGTGGAATTCCTTAACGGTTGCTTGTATACTTTTCGAGTGCAGGGTCTGATGGTTTGTTTTTAAGTGTACAATTGAAACTGCAATATCTCGTGTCACATCATAACTTCATTATAACTAACTGTCTACTGAAAAAAAAAACAGATTTACCGCGTACATACATTATAAGTACCGACAAGATACTAGTAAGAGTATTAACAATAGGCAACTGAATTTTAGATCTTTTTTTACTATTCCTAACAACGTATGCTATCCCTTTAATATCAGCGGAAAGCGAAAGAGATAGTAAGTCATGGCAGGTAACAAAGATCACGTGGGTATGCTTGAGTTTTGCATCTTTTGCCGGTTATGACCTTTCTGGATTGTACAGGCTTCAAAAAACCTCCTGAAAAATGTCCTATGAGATGAGAATTAAATGCTTGTTTTATTTATTCAAATTACTAACATAAGACAAAAAATAAAAATAAAAAACAATCAAAAAAGCACTAGTTGACAGTTCAACGTAGGTTTTATTTAAAATATCATTTACCTGCAACCGTCGTCGTTAACCTGCTAACAAATTCAGTTAAGTTGGAACATATTTGTCGCAAACCTGCACCCATTGTCGATAACCTGGTAGTAACAGATGTCGTTTACCTGACATCGATGTCTTTCACCTGTCGACCTAAAATTTCAAACACCTATATCTTCTAAGATATTCAATTTAACTACTTCCCTCGACGTGATATCAATTGTCTGAATATATTTCTAGCGATCCTATGAAAAATAAAATAAGAAATCGCAACTTAAAAAAAAAATGCAAAATTAACGCAGCGGTGCAAATATTTTGAGAACGACCCAAATATTCTTGTTCAAATCAATTTGAATAATAAGAATATCCACAGAACCATCATTAATATTGCTAATCTTTACAATTTAAGGGTGTAATTTTATTAAAATAATATGAAGTTCGTTATTGACGCATACATCAATTTAAATATATACTTAGATGAAAAGGGATGAGTGAAATGCAAAGGATTATTTTTATTTTATTGTTATCGGGGTAATGGCATTTACTGCACACTAAGACGCAAACCGTAATGAGACGCGGTATTTATTATTGTTTTAAGAATAATCAAAATGCAGTTGTGCCTTAACTGAATGCCGCATTAATTGTTAGATTTTTTTATCGAAACAATACTTATCTGTATTACGGGGAATGAAGGAAATGATAGTTAATTGTGTTTGGGATAAACCAATATGTGATATCAATGGTGACGGCAAAAATAAATGAATGACTTTTATTTTTTCCGTCTTAGAGTTATTTGTCAAGCCCCAAGGCCCAAAGGCAAAGATGAAATATGAAAAAAAAAACAAACAACACACTGTTTTCGCCGCTCGAGTTAAGCAACGCTACAATGGTAACATAAGAAGTTTCTACACCAAAGACTTAAAGTTGAATATTGACTGATTTGACGCTTTATAGCATATTGTTACAAACCTCGCAAGCTAAACACGTTTATGACTTGCAAGAGATAAGAAATTTACTGAGTTACTGTTATTCAAAAACTGACCTAATAAGACATAATTTAGGGATCATATTCGTTCGAACTCGTTCAAAAACCCTTACGTTAAGGTTATTAAGTTAGGGTTAGTAGTTATTATAACTGCTATTCAAAAACGGAACTAATAACACATTACTTAAGGATCACATTCGTTTGAACTCGGTTCAATACCCTAAAGAACCTGTTAGTGGGACGAGGTAGGTTAGTTAAGGTAGTTATTAACCGCGTTAACTGCAACAAAACAGTAACCGTATCATTGAAACAACCACATCATAGGGTTAACAATATGTAAGGGTTTTTAAAAACAACTTCTAAAATAACCTCATCAAAAACCCTTGTTAAGGTAACCGGTTCCGGTCCCTGATTCAACGTGGTATGGACGTTGGCGTACAGAGAAACAAAGATTTAGCTTAGATTGTACTAGTTCAATATTGACGTCACACAAAAAATATAAACAGCAAATTTATGCAGATAACAAATCAACCCAAACTAAATCAAGATAAAGTCAGTCCTAAAATATGTAGTAGACATTTCGGACCCAGAGGAAGCCAAAATCAAAGAAAGTTAAACTTCTAAGATCAAGTGACAAAATTAAAAGAATCATGCAGTGTCATGCAAGGTTTCTTCTATATTCCTTTTGGTATTAAAAAAGGAGCAAAAAGGCCAACGGCACGAAGTGTTCCCAGGCGGTCACCCATCCAAGTACTGACTTCGCCCGACGTTGCTTAACTTCGGTGATCGGACGAGAACCGGTGTATTCAACGTGGTATGGACGTTGGCGAACAGAGGAACAAAGATTTAGCTTAGGTTGTACTAGTTCAATATTGACGTCACACAAAAAATATTAACAGCAAATTTATGCAGATAACAAATCAACCCAAACTAAATCAAGATAAAGTCAGTCCTAAAATATGTAGTGAACATTTCGGACCCAGAGGAAGCCAAAATCAAAGAAAGTTAAACTTCTAAGATCAAGTGACAAAATTAAAAGAATCATGCAGTGTCATGCAAGGTTTCTTCTATATTCCTTTTGGTATTAAAAAAGGAGCAAAAAGGCCAACGACACGAAGTGTTCCCAGCAAGGACCGGAAAACCCCTCTTTAAAGTTAAGCCTAATATAAGGTAACCCTAACAATTTGGTAACCATAACATAAGGTAACCTTTTCATTTGGTAACCCTATGTTAAGGTTACCCTATCATAACAGTTAACTACAACCTCAACACAGTTACACAGTTACGGTTAAAACCCTAACGCGTAAGGGTTATTTATAGCAGTTAACTCTAAACCCTATCGCGTTAGGGTTTGGAACTGGACGTTGAAGGATCGTTATAGATGAGCGGAGTTGGCAGAATGTTTACGTATTGCCGTGTTTTTTTTTACACTAGTTTTGTTTTGACTTTTTGTTTTTTGTTGTTGTTATTAGATAATAAGTACTTTATCTTTGCTTTTTATATGTTTCTCCTACACTGATGTTGTTAATTAGTTGATAATTTGATGTGATTGTTCTGTTAATAAAAAAATAATAATATCTAATAATAAATAACTATAATTTTCATACTGTTTTTAGGGTTCCGTAGTCAACTAGGAACCCTTATAGTTTCGCCATGTCCGTCTGTCCGTCCGTCCGTCCGTCCGCGGCTTAGCTCCGTGATCATTAGTACTAAAAAGCTAAAATTTGGTATGAGTATGTGTATGTATAACGCCGACAGAACGGTAAAATAAATATTAAAAAAAAAAATTTTTTCGGGTATAACTCGAACACCTAAAGTGAGGGTGATTTTTTTTTCTTTTCAACACTAGTGTGTGGGGTGTCGTTTAATAGGTCTTGTAAAAATAATTGGGGTCTCCTAACATTATTTTTGATAAAGTCAGCAGTTTTGTAAATATTCGCTCCGAAAACAAAAAAATAGTGTCCGCCCCTCTAACTTTTCAACCACGGGTCAAAAAAATTCGGAAAAATAATGTAAATGAGGCTTTATAATTACTTTCAATGAAAACTATATTGAACAAAATCGGTCGAGCTGTTTTTGAGATCGTCAAATTTCATATTTTTTCTTTTAAAGGACGTAAGTTGACTTCCAGAAGGTAATAAGTGATTACAGTTTCTAGGGCGTTTACGACCTTTTTATAGAGCTTGAAATCTTTCTTAACTTAAAACTCGGGCTTAAAACAGCAGTTTATTGTGAAGGATGAGCAACTACGGAACCCTACACTGAGCGTGGCCCGACATGCTCTTGGCCGGTTTTTTTTCTTATCGAGGAACGATCGGCAGCTTTGCTGGTAACGTTATACCTGATAACAGTAAAAACCATCGTATAAGAACAAAAGAGATTTCGACTTGCAGCATGGTATTTGCTGTGCTGTTTTAAAATGATAGATTAGATAAAAAATGTAAGAAAGAGATGGGATTAGTATTGTTTTGAAGCATCATAGATGCTAAGCGTTAGTTACTCAGTATCCTCCAAATCGTCCAACTGGTCAGTTACAAACGGGTGCCATAAAATAACAAATATTAAAAAAAAAAAATTTAAAATGTACTACAAAAAGCGCTTGCTGCCACTGCCATGCAATTTTCCCGAGGAATATAGTGATTTTGTAAATGAACTTAAAAGACAGAAGAAACTGGTAAGTTATGCATTCTTATTATGATTATATTTCAATTTTGTTTACCATTAAATCTTTGTAAATACTATCGACCTTAAAGGTACTCGAACTGATATTTTTTCCTTAATAGTATCTGCAATATGTTTGTTTTTTTTTTTCAACCATATTCTAATTATATATATACCTATACGTACCTATATCTATTTATTTCAACTTGATTGCACATTGCATTCCACAAAAACGTAGATAATAATGGCGGCTTTTTGCCATGAAATGAGGCGTTCTCTGCCAGACAACTTGTTTAAATGAATGTATATGTAAATATATAATATTTAATTACCATACAAATTCGGAATACCTACTACAATGACATTTCGCAAATGTGTGTTTGTGCATTTTATTTATTATACATTTTATTCAGAATATGTTGGCACATTTAGCTAAAAATCTCAGTAGTATATCTTGCATTATTCCAATTTACTTATAATGTTCGGGTATCCTTAGAGCTGCCAGTTTAGCATTCCTAACAAAAAATAGGCCATGCATGAACGTTGTACTTTATTGGACGACGCTTACATTTCTAATATTAGTGACGTATTTCTTACTAAACTTAAAATGAAACACCAAATTAAGTATTTTTTTTTTTTTTTCAGACAAAGTGAAATCAAGAGAGGAAGGAAGGTTATGAAAAACGTAAAGAAATTTTGGCTGAATTCAAGGAATTGTTAGAAGACGTACCGGACGATAAATTGAAGGACATGTGGGCACGTGTAAAATTTTTGACAGAATTGTATCATAAGGCTGTTCTAAAATTACGTAAATAATAAGTAATCCATAATTTAGTATTATATTTGATATGGTCTAATTTTAAACTGATTTGATTTTTTAATTGCTGTGATTTATGTCATTGTTTTTTTTTATTATGGTGTTTTTAATGTATAGGTGTTATAAGTATTAATTGTTAAGAATAGGTAGTTATTAAAACTGATTATGCATGTTAAACTGTGATGATGATTATTTTTATGGTTTTAGTTAGTATAATTAAACTTACTATTTTTGTTATCTGATTAAAACATGTATATTCTAGTAAATTATTTACACACCTAAAATGTATTTTTATTTTATGAACATAGCATGATTATAATATGGTAAATACTTTTAACGGTATCATTATAGAAATCGCGTTGATGCTGGCAAGACGCTATTAGCGCTCAGATTAGGATAAACACAAAAATTGAATTCTTATTTTATTAATTAAAGAAAAAAAAAGACAAAATAATTATTATACTAATACATTTCAAATAACGTTCAATTATAATGTTACTTGGATTAATTTTATTGTACAGTCGGTTAGATTTTGTTACCTAAGTAGGTATTGTGATGAGTATTTTTTTAAACAAGCAACGCATCTCCGTATCAGCTTGTCCTAAAATGCTTTCATATGTCCAGATGTTCGGATTTCCGGCTGTTGTCGACTAGAGGTCCGATTCATATGAATTGTTGATTCAGTTATTCGTAATTTTTCAATGTGGCGAAGATATGGGGTTTGCTAATGTAAAAAATAACAAATAACAACCATTTTGAAGTAAAGTCGCGAGGTTTACCGCTTACATAGCCACTTGTTTAGTTGTTTTAATGAATGGGTAATATGGAGACTAATGTCGTATGGTGTAGTCAGGAGTTGGATAGTGGAATTCCTTAACGGTTGCTTGTATACTTTTCGAGTGCAGGGTCTGATGGTTTGTTTTTAAGTGTACAATTGAAACTGCAATATCTCGTGTCACATCATAACTTCATTATAACTAACTGTCTACTGAAAAAAAAAACAGATTTACCGCGTACATACATTATAAGTACCGACAAGATACTAGTAAGAGTATTAACAATAGGCAACTGAATTTTAGATCTTTTTTTACTATTCCTAACAACGTATGCTATCCCTTTAATATCAGCGGAAAGCGAAAGAGATAGTAAGTCATGGCAGGTAACAAAGATCACGTGGGTATGCTTGAGTTTTGCATCTTTTGCCGGTTATGACCTTTCTGGATTGTACAGGCTTCAAAAAACCTCCTGAAAAATGTCCTATGAGATGAGAATTAAATGCTTGTTTTATTTATTCAAATTACTAACATAAGACAAAAAATAAAAATAAAAAACAATCAAAAAAGCACTAGTTGACAGTTCAACGTAGGTTTTATTTAAAATATCATTTACCTGCAACCGTCGTCGTTAACCTGCTAACAAATTCAGTTAAGTTGGAACATATTTGTCGCAAACCTGCACCCATTGTCGATAACCTGGTAGTAACAGATGTCGTTTACCTGACATCGATGTCTTTCACCTGTCGACCTAAAATTTCAAACACCTATATCTTCTAAGATATTCAATTTAACTACTTCCCTCGACGTGATATCAATTGTCTGAATATATTTCTAGCGATCCTATGAAAAATAAAATAAGAAATCGCAACTTAAAAAAAAAATGCAAAATTAACGCAGCGGTGCAAATATTTTGAGAACGACCCAAATATTCTTGTTCAAATCAATTTGAATAATAAGAATATCCACAGAACCATCATTAATATTGCTAATCTTTACAATTTAAGGGTGTAATTTTATTAAAATAATATGAAGTTCGTTATTGACGCATACATCAATTTAAATATATACTTAGATGAAAAGGGATGAGTGAAATGCAAAGGATTATTTTTATTTTATTGTTATCGGGGTAATGGCATTTACTGCACACTAAGACGCAAACCGTAATGAGACGCGGTATTTATTATTGTTTTAAGAATAATCAAAATGCAGTTGTGCCTTAACTGAATGCCGCATTAATTGTTAGATTTTTTTATCGAAACAATACTTATCTGTATTACGGGGAATGAAGGAAATGATAGTTAATTGTGTTTGGGATAAACCAATATGTGATATCAATGGTGACGGCAAAAATAAATGAATGACTTTTATTTTTTCCGTCTTAGAGTTATTTGTCAAGCCCCAAGGCCCAAAGGCAAAGATGAAATATGAAAAAAAAAACAAACAACACACTGTTTTCGCCGCTCGAGTTAAGCAACGCTACAATGGTAACATAAGAAGTTTCTACACCAAAGACTTAAAGTTGAATATTGACTGATTTGACGCTTTATAGCATATTGTTACAAACCTCGCAAGCTAAACACGTTTATGACTTGCAAGAGATAAGAAATTTACTGAGTTACTGTTATTCAAAAACTGACCTAATAAGACATAATTTAGGGATCATATTCGTTCGAACTCGTTCAAAAACCCTTACGTTAAGGTTATTAAGTTAGGGTTAGTAGTTATTATAACTGCTATTCAAAAACGGAACTAATAACACATTACTTAAGGATCACATTCGTTTGAACTCGGTTCAATACCCTAAAGAACCTGTTAGTGGGACGAGGTAGGTTAGTTAAGGTAGTTATTAACCGCGTTAACTGCAACAAAACAGTAACCGTATCATTGAAACAACCACATCATAGGGTTAACAATATGTAAGGGTTTTTAAAAACAACTTCTAAAATAACCTCATCAAAAACCCTTGTTAAGGTAACCGGTTCCGGTCCCTGGTTCCCAGGCGGTCACCCATCCAAGTACTGACTTCGCCCGACGTTGCTTAACTTCGGTGATCAGACGAGAACCGGTGTATTCAACGTGGTATGGACGTTGGCGAACAGAGGAACAAAGATTTAGCTTAGGTTGTCGTAGTTCAATATTGACGTCACACAAAAACAAATATAAAGGGTTTAGCAGGCTAAGGAAGGACGTGTGGCCCCTGTCAGGAATATTCGAATTGGTAAATGTCAATTGTTGGTGGCCTCATAACATAACTAGTAATCACTCCAACTTTTAGCCCTCTATCTTGAACTGTCACAGAGATAATGTCAAAAATGAATTTTTATCCCATTTTTTTTAAACTCATGTATCTTCTAATCCAAACCAGCTAGAGCATTGATACAAAATCACAGCTATGTAAGTTTAGTGGGACTATACCCTATAATTTTATTAATATTTTATACGTGAGCAATAAAAGAAATAAATGTCAATTTATTTTTTGACAGCTCTTATCAACAAGTTTCTTTGAAAGTACAACTACAAAAAAAACATATGTATTGCTTTTCTTACTAGAGTATTAACTACTAGCAGCATACGCAAAATCAATTAATTATATTTGGTGGAACATACTCAAAAAAAATAACGAAGTAGTCAAGTCTTTTGAAAATTCGTTTTTAGATTTTGTTTGTTGCTTAGCAACTAAGGGTGTATTATCTTGAACGTATAGCTGTCATGTATATAATATATATATGTCATGTATCATGGGAATATGATAAAAATTCAAAAGAAAAGACTCCTTATATTACTTTAATACTTTCGTTATTTTTTTTGAGTATGTTCCACCAAATATAATTAATTGATTTTGCGTATGCTAGTAGTTAATACTAGAAGCAATACGTATGTTTTTTTTTTGTAGTTGTACTTTCAAAAAAACTTGTTGATAAGAGCTGTCAAAAAATAAATTGACATTTATTTCTTTTATTGCTCATGCATAAAATATTAACACAGATTATATAATACTAGGTATATAAAATTATAGGGTATACTCCCACTAAACTTACATAGCTGTGATTTTGTATCAATGCTCTAGCTGGTTTGGATTAGAAGATACATGAGTTTGAAAAAAAATGGGATAAAAATACATTTTTGACATTATCCCTGTGACAGTTCAAGATAGAGGGCTAAAAGTTGGAGTGATTACTAGTTATGAGGCCACCAACAATTGACATTTACCAATTCGAATATTCCTGATAGGGGCCACACGTCCTTCCTTAGCCTGCTAAACCCTTTCACCAAATCTATGCAAATAACAAATCAACACAAACTAAATCAACATGAAGTCAGTCCTAAAATACGTAGAGAACATTTCGGGCCCAGAGGAAGCAAAAATCAAAGAAAGTTAAATGATTGTTGTCGGTCTAAGATCAAGTAACAAAATTAAAAGAATCAGTGTCATGCAAGGTTTCTTCTATATTCCTTTTGGTATTAAAAATGGAGCAAAAAGGCCAACGACACGAAGTGTTCCCAGGCTGTCACCCATCCAAGTACTGACTTCGCCCGACGTTGCTTAACTTCGGTGATCAGACGAGAACCGGTGTATTCAACGTGGTATGGACGTCGGCGGCTAAATCATCAGAGATTCTTGTCAAGTGGTTGTGTACCTACCGTAATGACGTCATAATAAGTCACAAAAAGTCTTAATGAAGTATGAACGTTTTTCTGTCTGTAGCTCTAATACATCAATGACATTACTCATTTTTAGGGTTCCGTAGCCAAATGGCAAAAAACGGAACCCTTATAGATTCGTCATGTCTGTCTGTCTGTCCGTCTGTCTGTCCGTCCGTATATCACAGCTATTTTTTTCTGAAACTATAAGAGCTATACTGTTGAAACTTGGTAGGTAGATGTATTCTGTAAACCGCATTAGGATTTTGATGCAAAAATAAAAAAAATAATAATAAATATTGGGGGCTCCCCATACTTAGAACTGAAACTCAAAAATTTTTTTTTCATCAAACACATACGTGTGGGGTATCTATGGATAGGTCTTCAAAAATGATATCGAGGTTTCTAAAATATTTTTTTTCTAAACCGAATAGTTTGCGTGACAGACGCTTCCAAAGTGGAAAAAAGTTGGTCCCCCCCCCTCTAACTTCTAAAATAAGAAAATGAAAAATCTAAAAAAAACATATGATGTACATTACTATAAAAACTACCAACGAAAATTGTTTTGAACGAGATCTAGTTAGTAGTTTTTTTTTTATAATTAAATACCTAACTTTGCACCTAATTTATATGGGGCGCTATACATACCAGGTGCAAACTTAACTTAACCACTTAGGGATGGAAAGTGTTTGTACGGAACCCTCGGTGCGCGAGTCCGACTCGCACTTGGCCGGTTTTTGGATTTGCTTACATTACATTACACATCGCATGTTCGAATCTCACACATGAAATGTCAGAAGAATAAATTTTCCAGTGCGCCACGTGCATAGAAAAAAATGGTACAAGAACAAGACTGACGAAATGACAATCTACAACAGACAATTTGGTCTGAAAGAAATTACTTACGATTCTTAAGAAAAAATACAATAAAACTCCCAGGAATTCGAACAATTATATACCTACAGATAAAGCAGCGCAAAGTAAAAGGTTGTAGGATTAATTAAATTAACACGTCCACCAAGATTTTATTTTTAGATTCAAGAGCACTACCATCTAGTGGGAGTAGCTAATACTAATATGAATGGATGCCGAGAACGAGATAACATTGTCTCCAAGAATAGATAGTTCAAACATTATGCCACAGATGGCGCCTACAACAATGCCGAAGTTAAGCAACATCGGGCGAAGTCAGTACTTGGATGGGTGACCGCCTGGGAACACTTCGTGTCGTTGGCCTTTTTGATCCTTTTTTAATACCAAAAGGAACATAGAAGAAACCTTGCATGACACTGCATGATTCTTTTAATGTTGTCACTTGATCTTAGAAGTTTAACTTTCTTTGATTTTGGCTTCCTCTGGGTCCGAAATGTTCACTACATATTTTAGGACTGACTTTATCTTGATTTAGTTTGGGTTGATTTGTTATCTGCGTAAATTTGCTGTTATTATTTTTTTGTGTGACGTCAATATTGAACTAGTACAATCTAAGCTAAATCTTTGTTCCTCAGTTCGCCAACGTCCATACCACGTTGAATACACCGGTTCTCGTCCGATCACCGAAGTTAAGCAACGTCGGGCGAAGTCAGTACTTGGATGGGTGACCGCCTGGGAACACTTCGTGTCGTTGGCCTTTTTGCTCCTTTTTTTTAGGGTTCCGTAGCCAAATGGCAAAAAACGGAACCCTTATAGATTCGTCATGTCTGTCTGTCTGTCTGTCCGTCCGTATGTCACAGCCATTTTTTTCCGAAACTATAAGAGCTATACTGTTGAAACTTGGTAGGTAGATGTATTCTGTAAACCGCATTAAGATTTTGATGCAAAAATAAAAAAATAATAATAAATATTGGGGGCTCCCCATACTTAGAACGGAAACTCAAAATTTTTTTTTTCATCAAACACATACGTGTGGGGTATCTATGGATAGGTCTTCAAAAATGATATCGAGGTTTCTAAAATATTTTTTTTCTAAACCGCATAGTTTGCGTGGCAGACGCTTCCAAAGTGGGAAAAAGTTGGTCCCCCCCCTTTAACTTCTAAAATAAGAAAATGAAAAATCTAAAAAAAACATATGATGTACATTACTATAAAAACTACCAACGAAAATTGTTTTGAACGAGATCTAGTAAGTAGTTTTTTTTTTATAATTAAATACCTAACTTTGCACCTAATTTATATGGGGGGCTATACATACCAGGTGCAAACTTAACTTAAACACTTAGGGATGGAAAGTGTTTGTACGGAACCCTCGGTGCGCGAGTCCGACTCGCACTTGGCCGGTTTTTTGGATTTGCTTACATTACACATCGTATGTTCGAATCTCACACATGAAATGTCAGAAGAATAAATTTTCCAGTGCGCCACGTGCATAGAAAAAAATGGTACAAGAACAAGACTGACGAAATGACAATCTACAACAGACAATTTGGTCTGAAAGAAATTACTTACGATTCTTAAAAAAAAATACAATAAAACTCCCTCCTTTTTAATACCTATTAATACCTAATTTTGAACCTAATTTATATGGGGCGCTATACATACCAGGTGCAAACTTAACTTAACCACTTAGGGATGGAATGTGTTTGTACGGAACCCTCGGTGCGCGAGTCCGACTCGCACTTGGCCGGTTTTAATACCAAATGGAATATAGAAGAAACCTTGCATGACACTGCATGATTCTTTTAATTTTGTCACTTGATCTTAGAAGTTTAACTTTCTTTGATTTTGGCTTCCTCTGGGTCCGAAATGTTCACTACATATTTTAGGACTGACTTAATCTTGATTTAGTTTCGGTTGATTTGTTATCTGCGTAAATTTGCTGTTAATATTTTTTGTGTGACGTCAATATTGAACTAGTACAACCTAAGCTAAATCTTTGTTCCTCTGCTCGCCAACGTCAGGGTTAAGCAACGTCGGGCGAAGTCAGTACTTGGATGGGTGACCGCCTTGGAACACCTCGTGTCGTTGGCCTTTTGCTATTTTTGGATCCCTATTTTGCAACAGTTTAACTATCCAAGTTGCGTTTTTAAAACAACTATATTGGCCTGAATGCTTTCCTAATTCTTCCGTGTTTCGATTCGAGAATATCATAGAATTATCTTGCCGCGATCGCGTGTCAAAGGTATTCTAGACGTACTGTTTAATATTTTTAACGAACATCTGGATGAAATTCCTTTACAACACGCTATTTACAAAAATGTTTGTAAGCAACCACTTTGCTTTCATCTCAAAAATGTCACATGATTGTCCGAAGAAATGATTACGCATTTGGTTTGAAATACCAATTGAAACAACTTCTTACAATGTGATGGCATGTGCTTATGCTTTGGTATATTGTGGTTTGCCGTGTACAATTTCAAACATTGTCTTATATGCTTACAAAACTCTTTCGAGAATTTTTAAGGATGATATACAGGTCAAAAGTAAATAGGGTTACTTGATACAAAGATGATGCTTTACAAAGTTTAGCTGTTAATATCAAATATCCATCTTTGAAATACCAGTGAAAGGAAAAACGTGTGTAATTTAAAATCCCAAATACATACTGGTTTTCCTTATTTAAGGTAATGCTTAAATTAAAATACATTAAGGAGTTTAAAATCAGCATCATAGAATACTTAGCCCTTATTTTTATTTATTTTTGGGAATATATTAGCAGAAGTATAAAACAATACGTACATAGTGATGACGAATTTGCGAAACTGTCCTAATAAATCAATTCAAGTGGAAACGGCATATAGAAACCCCAAAATAGTAATGCGATGGTACATAATAAACGGTTAAGTAATATAAGGTATGAAAGCAAATGATAGAATAGAATAAAATAATTTATTTGTAATAAACTTACATTGTCAAACATTCAATTATTACATGTTCAGCCTTAAAAAATAAAATAAAAAGTTAATAATACTAAAGTGTCGAAAGAAATCAAATAGATTTGAAATTGTACACAAATAAACCAATGCAGCAGTTAACAAATTAAAGTTAAAATTAACATGTCAATTATATAATACACTACACCAAAAGGACTCGACACACTCACTCATCAAGGAACTCCTTGACAGAGTAATACGCCTTTTTAATACAAAAAGTTTTAAGTTTCGCGATGAAAATACGTTCTGTAGGTGAAGCTCTTATTATTTCAGGTATTTTGTTGAATATACGTGCACCCATGACTGCCAGGGACTTGCCAGTTTTTTGTAGCCTGTGCGGCGGTACTAACAGTCCTGGTTTTCGCCTTGCGGAATAGGTCTACACAATATATAGGATACACAAGTACAAAGGCAAACTTATCCCTAAAGGGATCTCTTTTAGTTAATCTTTCAACAAGTGAGTGAGGATATGACACACAGAATGCGTGAAGTAAGTACTCAAATGATTTACCATACCAACCAACCATTTTAAAGCTTCCACTAGAATTTACGTTTTGCCGCAAATCGAAAATTTTCGTTGGTCCTTCGAACCGGATCCGGTGACGTCAGAAATTCAAAAATAGAATATATTGCCTAACGACCAGGACACGAAATTAAGGTGTAAGAATTCCGAGGTGCATTCTATGTCACGCGTGGTTTTTTGCGTCCTCCCTTTAAAAGTCCACCTTGACCGATTGCGTACATCCTGGCGCGCGTCATCGAACGCTATGTGAGTCAAACGAAAGCCCCAAACAACGCTACCACGGGTTCTCTCTTCGAGTGTGTGTCGAAAAGTGAGCTTAATCACCGACACACTTGGAGAGGCAACTCACTATTAAATTTAGCGTTTTTTGATCGTTGGCATCTTACCTGCGCCCGCGCAGCGTCGACGGCCCCTGCCCCCTTCTCTCTCCCATAGCCCACATAGACTACATAAAAGCGCATATTGATGGAATTTAAAAACGTCCTGAACGTTGATTGTTAAAAACATACATTTTTCACGTTTTCCTCTAATAGTCCTAAAGCAGGTAAGTATATGAAATTTCTTTATAGGTCCAAAAATCAACTACCTACTATCAATGT
This sequence comes from Apotomis capreana, assembly GCA_947623375.1. NCBI lineage: Eukaryota > Metazoa > Arthropoda > Insecta > Lepidoptera > Tortricidae > Apotomis > Apotomis capreana. The sequence goes on from OX392516.1 coordinate 14,860,008, forward strand.
TAAACCATTTTATGCACTGCAATCATAATACAAAAATTATGTACTAGGTACTTACTTACGTACTTAGGTACCTAAGTACAAGGAAAATTAAAGCGGTTTTTACCTTCTTTGTTGCAATTATTAGGACCCAAAACAAATTCACAGAAGTTAAAAAAAACAGGTCGAAAACTCGAAAAACAATGTCCACTGAGAGGGACCATAAAACAATTAGCTTTGTTTAACTGAAATGTTATATCTGTTTACTGTACGAATGGCATTCAAGCACTCCGTGGTTTTTTCTTGTAAATTAAACTTCTCGTGTTATTTTCTTGTTGTTCGAAACAAATTGGGTGTAATTTGGAGACTGTATGAGCCTCAACTCATTATGTACACTTCAATGTTAGCTTATTGATGTACTTAGCAAAAATCTTGAACTGCCAAGAGTTTTAAAAATTAGTGAAGTACCTATAAAAATATTACCTGCGCCTAGTATAAATAAAGTTTCTGATTAAACAACACTGAAAGAAAAGTTAGCAACATTATTTAGTTTTAATTTAACGTTGAAAAGTGAGCCTTGCTATAATTATCATAACAAAACGTTTTGAACGTGATATAACTTTTTGTTGTTACTTTGGTAACCGACGTTGAAAGTCGGTGAATGTCACTAAATATTAGGATATACGAGTAGGATTCAGTATTTATTTCACAAGAAGAACGAAGAATTGAGACGCATTCAGGTAGACAATGTTTTGAATTTGGTTAATGACAAGTCCTTGACAAATCGCTAGTGACGTTTACTAATGCAAATATATGACATATGCACATTATCGCCATATGAAAGCCGTTTGAAGCGCCACTATCCCTAGTATCCCTGGGCCGGACCGACGCATGTTATGCTGTATAATATCGGTACGCCTATCGTGGTAGTTACGCCACTGGAATTGGTGCCAAACCAACGAAATAAATGGTCTGGGAGGGACTGAAGAGTAAGTCCCGTTTTGTAATAATAATGTGTGAAAATTAACCTACACGAGGTTTAAGTACCTTGCAATGCTTGTAGCATACATACTTACCTCACTTTGCATCCGACTGGGAGTTATACCCCAAAACTCACCCTTCTCACCTCCAATCGACAACCCATAGTACCGCTCACACCTGCGTTTCGCCACGAGTCAAAGAAAGGCTCGCTTTCGATGTTTACGGGGAGAAATCTCTGCGCGTAGACCGGTCCGCCGCGCCAGGCCAGTCTCGCGCCTCGCGCCGTCCGCGAACCACGTACGCATACCAACGTTTTTACCCCCAAACATTCTCCGAACTTCCCCCCCTATTCCGGGTAGTGCAGTGTTTTGTTTGTGTGTGAAGTTCCAGGATTTTGAGTGTGTTTTTGCTCGGGTACGTTGAAATTGTGTTTTTTTAACGACGCCGTCTCGCCTCTCACTGAACTCACGTTAGTAAAGCCAAGCTTTTAATTGACTAAACTAAGATTTGGATGGGCGGTAATCGTTTACTGGTGTTGCAAGAATAGAGTCCGTTAGGAAGACGGTTTAGGTAAAAAACGCGTGCTTCTATTACGAGCCGCGCTATAATAGAGTTCAACGCTTCTCTGCCCAATACTACCATCACGTCTCAAATCTGATGCTTTATTTTTACCTTATTGTAGCTCTACCTTGTTCCTTGTTTAGTTTTTTTGAATTTTGAACACGAAGCAGGGTACTGTAGCAGTATAAATGTCTGTTATTATTATTATAATAGTTAGTGTATAAGTTACGTTTCTGTTATGATTCTCTTTATAAAACATGCTTATTGACTTAAAACCAGATAAATAGTAGAGCCAATTAGTAGGTCATAAATACTAATTTATAGGGGTGAAATGTTTTATATAATAAGTAAGATTTAAATATAAACCTAGTGACATATATGATATTGACAAATAGAACAAAATTACCAGGTAGGGTAAACAACATGCGCTCTTCTGACTACTGAAGTAAGAATAACAAGATAACATTCACTATGCAAGTAAGTATGTATACATAAATATGTGTGTATGTTCATCTGTTCCCTCATAATCTATTTATTTTTAGCATACCTGTGGGTCACATGCATGTTAAAAATAAACACTGTTCAAAATCATAACCCCTTTTTGCTTCGCCGTAGTCGGATAAAAAATAAATTCACAATATGTTAAAACGTTTGACAATCTAATTTCAATATACCCCGCGCGGCAAACGATGAGTCTTATGACACCTGTCATCTCAGTAAATTTTTCCGATTATAGGTTAGAATCACCTCGGACTTCCGGTTCGTGACTTAAGATGGCCGCATGCGTTTAGGTTTCGTTGTCCATTATTTATTCATTTTCGTTGTTCAATGTGTAGTATTGATAGCGTATTGTGCAGTGATCTAACGTAGGAGTGAATAGCTAATGAAGAATTCAACTTGAAGCGTTCATAGCCCTTCCTGGGTCAAGGCCCGATAGTCCGCGTGGTTTTTTGTAAATCGCTATCACTTTACAAAAAGCACGATTTTCTCAACTCACCGTACAACGTGGTATCAATCCTCTATCTAGTCGCCTAGTGCGATTGGCAACGAGACATTGGCAGTAATGGTCGCTTAACTGTGACCGGTTGCCATTAAAAAAAAAAATAGAATAGAATAGATTATAGGTTATAAAATGTACTGAGATGACAGGTGTCATAGGACTCATCGTTCGCTGCGCGGGGTATAAAGTAACACTAATAAGGGTGCTGGCAATCAACGTTTCGGCTGACAGCTTTGAGAGTCTCTGTCGTTCTCTGGAACTCTGGAGTTACCAAGAAATCGGGCGGGGAATAGTTTCTGTTTATTAAGTTTAACAGTTCGGGCCTTGAATGTTTTAACATATACCATTAACCTAAACATGGAAAATCCATTATCTAAAGGTAAAACTTTACAACAAAGTTTAAAAGTTGTGGACTGAGTTGATTTGTGTCCGTTAAAAAAGTTGATTCGCCCAAAGGGGCAACTATTGGACATTTAGCTAAGATTGAGATTATGAAATCGCAATGAAACATTTGTCCATGACATGATGACCAGGTTGGCGCAGTTTGACACCTGCCTCCTGAGCCATCAGTGGTCCCGGGTTCGAATCCCGGCCAGGGTAAATATTTGTGTGATGAACACGAATATTTGTGTATCTATTTAAGTATAAATTATTTATCTAGATAAGTTGTATATCGTCGTCTAGTACCCATAACACAATCTTTCTTGAGCTTAATTTGGGACTAGATCGATTTGTGTGCGGTTGTCTGATATTTATTACGGACTTAAATCTTAAATTAAGGTATATGTACCTATTACGAGTATAAACATTGTAGTAGGTAAAATCATGCTTTCTCCATACCATAAAGCACCGATGAGTTAATAAACATAAAGAAGCCACATAATAAAATGAACAGTAATATACCTGGAAATTCTCAGTCGTTATCCTTGGATTAAATTATTTTCCATAAAACTTACACTGGAGATAACACAACAATTTACGCAAGAATTTACTTTCTGTAACTTACGGTGGATTTATCCACACTTTTACTTCAAGAATAATGATTACCCTAAAACGGGGTGACTTTAATGCAGGGGCTACTTTGGAATAGAGTTTTTACGATACATCCTTATTTTTTTGACCATCTGTGGCAAAGAAATACCTACCTTCATAACAGACCTAACCTTTTACTTCATTTGCTCAAGCGAGCTACGAATATTTGCGTTTTTATAACCATTTTAAATCTATCAAAGTAGCCTCTAATTTTTCTAAAGTAACCCCGGTTTACTACCCTAGAACTGTAACATGTTAACCCCATAATAGCTGGACATTAATGTCCGTGGGTATAAGCTTTATTCTTGGAATAAAAGCCTGGAAGAATCCAGCCTTCAACAACTACCTACTTCAAAATTTACGTACACTAACAAACATCGCAACTTTGATAATGATGATTGATGGTAGCAACATAAAAAAACATTGTCATTCTATTAATAATAATAAATAATAATAATTTCTTAATTTCGAAGCATATTAAAACACTCCATAGTGGTTAGCAACACAAGCAGTAATAAATATTAGAAAGAACATTCAAATACCTGGGGAACGGGTATATTACTAGTGTCGTAAAACTCGAATATCGTTCGACATGTTTCGAATCGGATCGCGATTCATCATCAGGAGAGTCGATCAGTCGCGGCGGCGACCAACCGAGTACTGCAAGTAGGTAGGTTTAGTAGGTATTTTAATATGTCTGAGACTCACCGTAGTTTTCATAAAATGGGCATTCTATTATTGAATTTTGTTGAAAATACAAACTGTAACCGTATGTCCAGTATTGTCCATAGCTTAACAAAAAAGATGTTTAATGGATCTGCAGATTGTTAATGCTTATAAGCTTCGTAATTCACGTGGATATTCGAAGACGAAGGCCATTTAGCACTTGAACTCAGCGTTAACGCCTACGCTATGACTTTCTCAACCTATTAAGACAGGATATTATTTACCCGATGTCAGCGCACTCACACAGAAGCGGTGTAGTGTAGGTAACAGCTGTACAAGCCAGTAGAATAATACATATATTAGTTATTATAGCTGTTAATATACTATTGTAGTTATGAAATACTGAAAAGGAGCGTCTATAAAACGTACTTAAGAATTATTGTGTTAATCTACGAATTGACATGTATCATGTAAATTTTTGTTGTTGTTGCATGGAGTAGGCACTAGGCAAGCAAATCCGTCTTGTTATGTTAAAGACACATGGAACGCTTCGTATCTGTAAACAATAATACTTATATTAGTTATTATAGCTGTACCAAAAATGGCTATTTAAATTTAAATTTAAATTTGATATTATTACTTAGAATATGTATTAAATTATAATAATGTAAATAACAATTTGTAAACCGAAAGGTAAAACATGACGAACATTATTTATTTACTATAACATCCTTGTAATATTATTTATACTCATGTTTATGCAAATAAATGATCTCTTATCTCTTACCAAAATTGGCTATGTCAGTCACCTGAGAGCACACGAACGAAGCTCGCGCGAAATCGGCTAGGATTGGATGATGATGATGATTATATCATGCCAAATATGTTGATATTACATGGAATAGGCAAGCCGTATTGTTATGTTATAGACACAAAGAACGCTTCGTATCTGTTATTTTATTTAATCGTATGGCGTTTAGTACAATAAAATATAGGCATTTTCTTCAAATTACAATGTCACAAAATTAAACTAAAATTAGATGTCAACATTCAGTGTGTTGAGCCACGCAATTACGTCGGGTGTTACGCGCAGTAGGTCTTCTGGGGGTCCCGAGTACGAATGTAGAGGGCATCGCTGAATAATATGCTCCATAGTCTGGACTTCTTCGCCACACTCGCACATTGCAGAATCTTTCCACCCCCATTTATGTAGAAAGTAATTGCAGCGGCCGTGACCCGTTCTAAGCCTATTCAAGCGGCACCACAGTTTCCGAGGAAGGTCGAACCCCCATGGCTTACAGGTCGGGTCTATGGTTGCCACGTGAGAACCAGTAGTAGCAGCGGTCCATTCTTATTTCCAGGACTCGGTCACATTGAGACTGGTGAGGCTCTGAGCAGCAGCATACGCAGGATTTCGGGACTTTAGGCGTTGGGGCGGTGGGTAGAAGAACTCATTGTGGACTGGTAGTGCAGTTTTGGATTTAATCTTCTCAGTCTCTCTCCTCAGTGCATGTTTTCTCCTAAGATGTGGAGGTGCTATGTTGCATAGTGTTGGTAGCCAATGAGAAGGAGTAGACTTAACTGTTCCCGATATGCACCGCATAGCATTCGTATCTGTAAACGATCGTCACGCTTCACAGACCTTTGGGTCCACAGTGTCCACTGTATCTAACCGTCCTCTGTGTCAAAACGGCCACTGTGTCAGAACTACCAGTGTGTCAGAATGTCCACTGTGTCAAAGCATCCACTGTATCAGAACGTCCACTGTGTCAAAATGTCCACTGCGTCAGAACATCCACTGTGTCAGAACGTCTATTGTATCAGTACGTCCACTGTGTCAGAACGTCCACTATGTCAAAATGGCCACTGTGTCAGAACATCCACTGAGCCAGTACGTCCACTGTACCTAAATGTCCACTGTGGCAGAACGTCCACTGTCTCAGAATGCCCACTGTGTCAAAACGTCCAATGTGTCAGAACGTCCACTGTACCAAAATGTCAACTGTGTCAAAACTTTCACTGTCTCAGAATGCCCACTGTGGTGTCAAAATGTCCACTATTTCAAAACTCACTTAATCTGAATACCTAAAGATTAAGAAGTTTCCGAAATAAAAAATACTATGAAAGTTTACTACCGAGCTGCAATATGTATCATTATGATTAAATATCAATGTCTGAGAAAGTAACAGAAATAGGTCAGAATTGATGTGTAGGTTGGACTGTTTGGTAGATAATATGGTGGACCTTTTGGCAGAGTGTACCTTTTTACAGAGATGGCCTATCGATGCAGTCGACCATTTGATAGAATGGACAATTTGGTAAAGTGGACATTTTAAAGTGGTCGTTCTGATATAGTGGACATTCTAATACAGTGGACTCTCTGACACAGTGGACGTTCTGACACAGTGGACGTTTTGACACAGTGGACGGTTTGTCACATTGGACGTTCTGATACAGCGGACGTTTTTATACAGTGGACGTTCTGACACAGTGGATGTTCTGACACAGTTGACGTTTTGACACAGTAGACGTTCTGACACAGTGGACGTTCTGACACAGTGGACGTTCGGATACAGTGGACGTTCTGATACAGAGGTTGCTCTGACACAGTGGACGTTCTCATACAGTGATGTTCTGATACAGTGGACGCTCTGACACAGTGGACATTCTGACACAGCGGACGTTTTGACACAGTGGATGTTTTGCCACAGTGGACACTGGACCCAAAGGTTCACAGATAATATCTTCAAAATAATAATGCAATGTTCTTGCATAGGTATACTGCGTACTTATACTCGAGAACAAATATTCCGAGTCGCCAACCCCATGTTCCCCGATTACTGAGACGGCGGGGCCGATAAAAAAAAGACTTTTTTATTTGTCAAGGCTTATTTTCTAGTTGGTCCCACTGTCATTAGATGAGGATCTGGTGTTAGTATCCTGGAAAAATCGAAGGTATCTTATAGCCCAACAGAATTTTAGTGGTTATAGGTAATGTATTTTACTGGCAACGGCAAACTTTGGTAACTGACGTTGAAAGTCGGTGAATGTCACAAAATATTAGGATATAGGATTCAGTATTTATTTCACAAGAAGAACGAAGAATTGAGCCGCATTCAGGTAGACAATGTTTTGAATTTGGTTAATGACAAATCCTTGACAAATCGCTAGTGACGTTTACTAATGCAAATATGTATATGACATATGCACATTATCGCCATATGAAAAACGTTTGAAGCGTCACTATCCCTAGTATCCCTGGGCCGGACCGACGCATGTTATGCTGTATAATATCGGTACGCCTATCGTGGTAGTTACGCCACTGGAATTGGTGCCAAACCAACGAAATAAACGCCTGACGAATTTCACTGGATGACTCACTTGAGTCTTCATTGTTGCATCATAATTATCATAATATTCACACCTTGACGCCTACATTCGTATTGTTTTTCGATCGAACCTTTACATTGTCTATATTTGTATACAAACTACAATATGTAGCTAAATAAACATTTAGGTTTATTTACTGTTTGGTGAGGCATATATATATGCCTAGCTAGGTATTGTGCTTTGAAATATTTCCAAATAAGCGAAGTCTCAGGTATATCGCCTTTAATTATCATTAAAATGCGATCTTTGCTGTTCGAGTAGCATAAAGTGATATTTCACGTTACTACTCGGTCAACTTAAATGAGGCGTAAAATTGACGCGACCGGGTTGACGGTCCCCACTTCGGAGATCTTTCCGAGATATCAGAGAGATATAAGTATAGGTATGGAATTGGGGCTTAGGGCCCCGGGGCCCAATTCCATTGACCCAGATGATCCATTATGCCAGGAACATATCATCGTAACAGGGTCGGTATAAATAGGTTTTTGCTATTGCGCGGTACACAACTGTACCGCGTATTTTTTGTAGTCTAAAATATTTTGCCACTTTTCTAAAATAACTGTAACACAAAAGTAAAAGCCTGTCAGCGAATCTGCGACGAATCAGTTCCGTTACTCATACGTTAGTTATTTTGTCACTTTCGTTTGTTACTAGCACTTTTCTTTTTCGTCAATAGTTAGTCGAAACAATCAGTGTGTGCTATTAGCAAACATACGTTTTTGAGAATGGTTTTAGTGCGGTAAATCTTTCGATACGGCCATTCCTCTGTTTCATGGTTATGTACAGTGCGTGAGCTGTCAGAATGCGATTCGCGTTTTATACCTGTCTCGCTTGCTCTTACGCGATCCAGATAAGAACCTCTCAGTTTTCTCCCTAACCCGAATGGCAATCTCAGAGCTCACAGACTGTACACAACGTTACATGTTTTTATGGCAGGAAATAGTTTGTCTTTTTTCATATTTTTGTGCCAGTACGAATCTACTATAACTCCACTTGTTTTACTTGAACTCTATTGCACGTAAAAGAAAATACACATTATGGTGGACTTAACCTAATGCCATATGGCATTTTCTTCCGGTCAATGATTAGGTTAGGACACTTGCCGCGCGACATAGCATCGCCCGTCACTCTCTCATGGTACAGCGAAGAAAGAGATAGGTAATATTTCTCACGCGAGAAAGAGTCACAGTTCTGCTAGAGGTGCAGGATAATTCTTGTTGCGGGACATATAGAGGTAGGTAACCGTAAATGAAATAATGCACTTTTATAAGAGTATTTATTTAATTGACATTGAGCCTATGTGAATGCCACACGACACGCCACATTTACCCAGAAATGAAAACCGAACGGTAATCATTCGTAACCCTATAAACATCCGCTCGCAAAAAACTGTTAGATTCGTGCCGACACTACCAATAATCAACCCACTTCGCAGCCACAATGGATATTAAACTTCATTTCTCAGAAGATTGGACTGAAATGATCTCGTTCACTGCATCGTTGCTTCACGTTGACTATATCGGGCTCGTGAGAAATAAAATGTCTAGCTTAGATCTATCGCTGTAACAGGGCCATGTTGCTTAACTGTGAGATGGTTTTCTCACTTGTACAATACAGTACAGAAATATTTACGGACCAATCACTCGATAAATTGTTGTTAAGAGGAGTAAGATTTATATTTCGACTACGGCTTTCCTACTATAAAATAGGCATGCTAAAATATTCCTACAAAAAGTCAGATTTATATAGAATCCAACGCGTGAGATTTTTCTTTAAATTGATTTGATCCTATGATGCTTTTAATACAGTGTGTAGGGCTAAAGACAAACTTTCATATACAATTTAATAAGCGGCTTGAACAATCGAAAATATAGTAAGTAGGCCATTTATCAAAGCGCAAAGAAATTTTTTAATGTGTAACCTGGTAGAAGAAACCAGGAATCAAACCTCTCCACCATCCTAACTCTAAATCAATGGTTTAATATAAAATTGTGATTAAATTAAAAAATAATGAGATGTCATTACATGTTTCATAAATTTATAGTAGTAGGGTTTTATTTTAAATCGGGCACAAAAATATGAACTTGCAGTTCGTGCTTAAGACTAAGATAAAACAGCTTTGGTAATGAATGCTACTTTTAACGCGGAATATATATGTATAAATTTTAAGAGGCATTGACCTCCTTTGCTATCGAGTAGGCCTAATATGGTTACGCTGATCACGCGAGTAATAAATGATAAAACATCCATCGCGCTTGCACTCACATAGAGTCACCAGGCCTATTAGCACCACTGTGACACGCGACTCTTTCTCGCGCGACAAATACTACGTGTCCTTTCAATACCGTGCGAGCAAGATAGGTGACACTGACTCGCGCGACAAGCGAAGTCGCGGCAAGATGTGCTAGCCTCTAGTTGCGTCTATAGACTAGAGGCAAATGCGTCTTTTGATGACATCTTAGAAACGCAACACTTTATATCTATTCGCTTTCCGTTATTTATAAATGTATAGTGCCAAACTTTAGTTAGGGGTATGGGCGGTCTTATAATGTTGCGTTTCCATGACATCATCAAAAGACGCACTTACTTGCAGTGGCGGGATCCTTATCATTTGTCGTGTAATAAAAGCGACCATCACAGTCCACTGACATACGTTTGCCAACGTGATGTAACTATTTAATATGCATTTTACGCTTGACATTGGCAACGTAACCAAATGCACCATCTACTTATGCAAGAGATTAACATACAACACTCGCGCGTCAACCTCCGGGACACATGCAAATTCCAAGATGGCTGCGGCGAGAGCCTAGCGCCATTTCACGAATCCGGTCTCGCGTCATTATGGCATAATGCGGGCCTATGATGGTTGCTTTTATCATGCGATAAATAAGTGACAAAGCATCCGTCACGTTTTGACAAGTGTGAGTGACAAATTCTTTGTCATCTTGTGACAAACGCAACCATAGGCCCCGCTGGTGATCCTTTTGATCCAGGATCTGTGGCCTACAGTAAGGAAGCGTCTATAGAAACCGATTTCCATTTAAAAAAAATGTTAGCTATTGTTTTTGGAATAAGCTAAGTTAAATTAGTCCCTGCTTAGGTACCTAGAGATTTTATTTCACGCTACGCTGCCCCTAACATAAAAAAAAAACTGTATTTGTATAGGGATTTTTGAACTTCATATGAATGAAGATTTAGATGTTCCCATAAAAATGCATAGAAGTTCTGTTACAGAACTAAAGTCATGCACAAAGCTAATGAACGACCTAAATATAAAAGAGTAGGTACTAGGTATGTTATGAAAAAGGAGCTATGTTAAACATAGTACTTACTGTGTTTAACATAGCTTCTTTTTTTATGTAATCTCTTAAAACGCCCAAAGCAAAATATTATGGTCTTCTGTTTAAAGTCATTTCCAAGGTCAAATTATTGAAGCCTGCCGGTACCTGTAGATATATACCGTCGGGTCTACCCAGGTAGGCCAAAAAACGTGCAATTTTTTACACGTTCCCTCAATTCAGCTTAATGGTATAATAACCCCAATGAGGCCTCTTAATTGCGTAATTATTATAAGGAGCATTTAAGCGTCGTTAATTATGGATGTCAGTATTTGCTTATCAGTAATTTGGGTAGTAGCGGGCGAATGTGACATCCGTCTCTCTCCCGAAGGCTATGTATAACGTATATGTGCGCAGAATAGCTAATAGAATAAATACAGACTTTTTATTCTTTTTCGTGTGACTTTATAATTAGCAACATTTAATTTTTTAATCAGGATTTTTTCTGATAAATTCAAATATAGGATTAAAAATGAAAACAACGTGTCCACTTTTTTACATTTTCTACGTGAAATCGAGGGAACTCCTCAAATATTATCTAGGCAAATCTATGACGATTTCGGTGTTTTTTTTAGTAACTCGATCAGTTGTTCCTGAAAATACAATTTCTTCTCGTTGAACTCGGTGATTTTTTATGAAAAAGTGATTATTCTGCCTTCATATCAATATTCTGGTATAGAAGTTCTCTGAAGAAAACATGACAATACCGTAGTACTTTTTTTTTCTATGTGAGTATGTTATAGACAAAAAAACAAGCATAAAACCATTTGACTTCTCACGACTTGCTTACGTAGTATATCCTAAACACGCCAATGCAAGTGCAAGCTAACACTTCGAAAATAAAGTGCATATTCATACGAAGGTTCCGTGAGATATGCTAGAAACCAACAGATAGTCGCTCACATCTGAGCTAACAAGATGTAATTAAATATGTGACCGCATTCACTAACGCTCTAGTTTGGTAGATTTCTCCGAAAATACCGTAAAACTTACTCATATGCGATATAACTGGTATACTTTTACATTAATGCGCCCAGACTAAATTTGATTAGATGAAATGCTTCCAATCTGACGTACATAATTATGTTAATTATAACGATTATAATGAAGGCAAAACAATCATATTTAACATTAAACCATTTAACCATTAACTTGACATTAAACCATTGATATAAAGATCAAAGCTCAATGAAAAATTGAAAGGCGTAACCAGGCACCTCTAGATTCCTGGTCCAGCATGTTGGACTGGCAATCCAGAGGTACTGGGTTCGATTCCCGGTCTCTTCGAGTCCCGATATCAATGGTTTAATAAAAAAAACTTGTGGTGGGTACACACTAAAAAACTGAGACATTACATGTTTCAAAAATTTACAACTTGACATTGTTTGTGCCATGTGATATAATATGTATAAACATTGGCAAACCACACAGAAATCGACCTAGTCCCAAAGTAAGCTCTAGACGGCTCTAGCAGGCTTGCGTTATGGGCACTAGACGTCACTACACAAACTTATATAGATAAATATATCACTACATAGTATAAAACAAAGTCGCTTTCTCTGTCCCTTTGTCCCTTTGTATGCTCAAATCTTTAAAACTACGCAACGGATTTTGATGCGGTTTTCTTTAATAGATAGAGTGATTCAAGAGGAAGGTTTATATGTATAATACATGCATAATTTATCAGCATTGCACCCGTGCGAAGCCGGGGCGGGTCGCTAGTACTTAAATAAGTAAATAGAATACATACACGACCCAGGAACAGTATCTGAGTTCATCACACAAATATTTGCCCTTGCCAGGATTCGAAACCAGGACCCAGTAGACAGCTGGACTACCTCTGCACCAAGCCTGTCGAAACGACACAAAAATATATCGATTTAAACACCTCTCCAGGACTTAGTTGTCTGATATAGAAGAGTCATTATTAAGAGTCTTTATACGGAAATACGTCAAACCTATGATCATGGGGCGTAAAAAATCTCGATTGAAGGGTCACGCAACAGTTAAAATCGTTACAAGTTGCATTACTTATCCCTGCTGGTCTTAGCCCTCATCGATCCTTCTAACTGACATTTTCGTTACGGAATTTCCCCGTCCTTCCTCTTGGTTAGGATAAATAGTAATGAAACTGGACCGAATATTCAAATCAAGTCAAGTAATAAAAACCCTGAAAAATTATAGTGTTTGGAAACCAGTCTCCAATTTAAAGCCGTCTTGTGGCTTCACCCAAAATTGCGTTAACACTGAAGCCGTACTGATCAGGTCTTTACTTAAGTTACTTTGGCTTATACAAGGCCAAGGTCTAGCTTATGTCATTAAAATGGCTTGTATGATCAAGTAATCGATAAGTGAACGACCGGGTTTCATACATTATGTATGCACTTACGTAAAATTGTTAGTTTTCTTTGTTGCAGCGTAATATAAGGTGACGCAAGAAGCTATAGTGCTAGGTCCAAAAGCAAATATGCGTAGGAAATGGAGATCACGAAACTAGACTTAAAGATTGATGTTGATGTATGGTGTATGTTGATTTTACACGAAAATCAAACGAACGGTATGTTTTTTATATTATGCCATACATTTATCGCTTACTAGCTGCGCTGCGCTGTTACCCGCTTCTCCCACGGGAACACTATTTTTTTCGGGGTAAAAGTAGCCTATTGGTAATCCAGAGTATCAGCTACCTTCATACCAAAATTTATCAAAATTGGTCCAGTCGTTTCAGCGTGAAGAAGTAATAAACATATGTACATGAACACACACATTAACTTTCACCTTTATAATATTAGTGTGATCTGATATCGAGGAGTATTTAACCCCAGACCCAGACAAATAAACTATGGAAACTAGTGGCAGTGGCTTCGACCTTTTTTGAGTTGGAAAACAAAAGTAAGGTTTGTTTGTAAGTTGGTCCTTCTAGATTGGTAAGCTGGTTTCTCAAGTTCACATCTAATGTGAGTGTTGCAGATTTTCTCGGGATAACATAACCTAAATGTTATTAATAACAAAAATAGGACTCAAACACGTCACAATGACATATCTTGGTATCGGATAGAACCTAAAGTATTCTAGCGAGTACTTTTTTCTAATATGAATAAACTGATCAGCGATTGACCTCAGTAGGACCTGATGGAGAATAACTACGGGGTCTAAGATGTAACTCGCTGATTCAGCAACATCCTAATAATTACTGTTGCCTTGGAGCGACCCTAGTTATAACTTTCAGGAAATACGTATACTTCTAGGAAAGAGATAATCGCCCGTCCCTTACGCATTTTAAAAACTGAGCAAAGATCGCACAAAGTGTCTCGTATTATAGCCACCACTATGCCACACTAAGATGTAGCGATAACGACGGCGACAGACACTGTTTCGGCCACGGCGATTACTCGCCCAAGTGCGGTTGCACTCAAAGTGCGAGGGGAGCACAAAGGCAGTTGATCTTATCACTACATCGTCCCCTGATACCGTGCCGGTAGACAGCTGGACTGAATTATTGAATCGATCATTTACAACAGTTTGCTACGCCCAGATTTTGGTTCTATCAATCCAAGCGGGATAATCCCGACTTTTGTGGAGTCTTTTATATTTTATTTAAAGACTGTATGAAAATAAATGCAAGTGAACACAAGTTGTGTCATTATGTAATGTTAGCAAGCTGCGTATTTACGCTCTTTCGCGTATTAATAACCTCTACAATAACTACACAACCTCTGCGAGTTGTAGACCTGGCGAATATTTTTTTAATTAGATAAAGCATGTAATTTTTGACGTTTCAACCAACATCTCCGCCAATTTGAAATATGTATTCGAAAAACTGAATCTACAATAAAAGTATTTGTCAAACTCTGTAGGTATAGGCGAGATCAGCTGGAAATCTAGACAAATAGACATCCGGAATTTGGACAAACAAAAGCCTCTTGGGCCAAGTTGAAACGGAAGCGCATCGCTCGCTCAGTCGATTATATCATTCACTACAAGTGTAAAGTAAAGTAATGAAATATACTTAGTGTTTTATTAGCACTATGGCAACGTGACGACCGAACTCAGTGTTTACAATTGAATGTGACATAACGCCAGGCCGATGCCGGTACTTTGCATAATTTACCATTCAATTTGATTATCTAAGTATCGAGGTAGACAACCTATAGGTACCTAAGTGGTGTTAGTAAGAGTACGTTCGTTGAGATCATTGTCTTTTTTCAACTATAAGATTCCGCAGACTACACTTTCTATCAACTGATAGTTTGATTGAGTTGGGCTGTGCGCACACTGGCCCGACAACACTGTCGGGTTGGTTGGGGATGTACACTAAGACTTTGGTACAGCTGAAAGACAATCGTGTAGTGTAGCCCATTAAACTTATTTTTCGTCCAATACGAAATCGGTGTAGTGGTGTCAAAAAACGGCGCAGGTTCTCAGTTCGTCTGGGAGTTATATTTGTGTTGTTGAGTTCGCCGATTACTCGAAAACGGCCTCGGCTGAACCTATTTGGATTTTTTTATTTTATTTTAAAAGATGATACATTTTAGTTGGCCCCATTGTCATATAAATATAACATTACTTCGCTTTGTTGACATCGGTTATTATTTGTTGTTAAAGAGTGATTATACTGATTATTTATAATACCTAATGACTGTGAAAATTTTAAAGCGCTTACCGCCCAGACGAAGTTTCGCATTAAGTATTAGTTATTTACTACGTTATTTATATCTTTATGATTAATTTTATTCATACATCATGTCCATTAATGGCATCATTATTATGCTTAGCAACTCGTTTCCAATGTCTGGTCGGCGGAGATCGAGTCAAGGTTGTTAAAGAAAATGCCGTATATGATTTAAAATATTGTGGAATAATTTGTTTTTGTCTTATTGACACGTTCAGACTCAGGTTAATTTTAAATGCATTCTGCGACAGAACTCATTTCATACCAAAAACGGCACTATTTGCCTTCATAAATAAACATTTCAGATATTTCAGTTTGAAGACGGAGTGCCAGTTTTGGGAAGATAAAAATCGCCGTCCACAGACGTGGCGCTGCCGAATCGCGAGAGAATTTAACTATGTCTCGCGATGTGCAGTCCTTGAAGTGATTTCTTTTTTCTAGCCTATAATTGTGTCCCACTGCTGGGCAAAGGCCTCCCCTCTCTTGCACCACTCGTCTCTATTGGCTGCATGCTCCCTCCACTCGTTACTAAATGCATCCAGGTCATCCCGCCATCTTCTTTTCGGTCTGCCTCTGCTCCGGTAACCTTGCGGTAACACCGCAAGGAAGTGAAATTGAACATGAAAAAGCAAACATTAAGAAAAAATAACTATTTTAGACCATAAAATACAGTAAGAGAGTACGATAAGTGATTTATGTAAATCTTCTTTCTCAGTAAGTGATTTATGTAAATCTTTTGAGAAATAAATGTCTTAAACCATATAAGAAATTGTAGCGTCCGTTCATCCCTAGATTTTACAAAATATCACACACAATTTTTTTACTATGAATAAAATTAGCTAACATAATTGTGCGCATCGGGTTACATTACAAGCATGAAATGTCTACCATATATATGTTGATAGTGTTCCGCGGCGGTGATCATTTTCAGTTGTAGAAAGAAGTCAGATTCGTCACCTGTGCGTGGGAAGAGCGGGGTATATGTATAGGACCAAGTACACATCTTTTTCTTTTTTATTACTGATCAGTTAAGGCTACTAGGGCTAAAAAATAATTAAAGGAATTATGGCATTCATTTCGTCATTTGTATTTTATTTGTATTGAGCAATAAAGTTTAAATAAATAAACAATTCTTCAAAGGACGTTTTGGTGCCCCTATTTTAATTGTTCTGCCTGCTTTTAACAAAAGATATAATTAGTGCTTTCTATAAACCTTTACGATTGACAGATGACAGTTGATTGTGTCAAAGGAGCCAACCCCTCAAAAGCGGAACGATTACTTAACATATTTTTTCATTTACATACAAATATTAATAAGAATCGAGTATTGTTTCATCAATTACTGGCAAACCCACGGTATTGCTTGTAGGTATTTGTTTGTATAATGCGTTCCCATAGCCACCGGGCCCCAACAATAACCCTTGAGTTAACTAACAAACCGACATACAAATCGTGAGTAGAATCCGCCATTTTAATTTGGTTTTTGCATGCAATTCTGTTTGAATAAATGCCGTTGCGCTTTTGCAAATTTAGGCTAGATTCACATGAACGCGTGACAAGGGGCGCCTTAGAGCGCGGTAAGGAGAAAAAAAAAACAGATTTTATATGCTTTTGGTACTTACGTGGAAAGTTGGACATCCAATAATCACTTTTTTACAAGAAATTACTGACGTCAACGAAACGACGTTATGTTATATGAATATGACAATGGGACCAACCCAACCAACTGGGACCAACAATGCTCTTTCAAACAAAAAAAATAATTCCAAATTGGTTCAGCTATTTTTGACTAAGCGGGGAACTGAGAACCTGCTCCGTTTTTGAAGTTGGTTGAAAATTAGATAAGATAAAGTAAAATTTTTACGCAGCCGACTAAAAGGTGCAACTACTTCTAGTCTATTTTAAAGCCTATTGACTCCATTGGTTGGAGCAATGCTTTTTTTCTGTCTGATGAAATTCTAAGATATCTTTAAATTTTGAATTAGGCATAATTTGTCCACAAATTTTGTTTTCGTGATGTAAATGACCTCCATCGTACAATAATTAACTGTTCTTTCAGTAATAAGCACCTACGCGCATTTTTCTGTTGAAACGGTAAAACACAAAACACCAATTCTCTACAGCTTTGTCACAGCTATTTTCGGATTTGTATATAACAATTCTTTTGAGCGCAAGTAATTGTTATTCGGACGTTTATTGTGTTATTTTTGGTAGGAAGTATCTGCAGACTGTGCCTAATAGGCCTTTGACTACCAGTTAGACAATCTTATATAGGCTAGGCTAGCTACAAAAATATGTATACCTAAGATAGGTAGCTATAGCTAAACAAAAGTATTAACTTAAATGAGTTCCCATGTATGACCATTCTTACAATTTAAAATTCAATTTCCAACGACATTTGCAAACGCTTAAAATACAAACTAACTGCCATGATTGTCCAGAGACTCAATACACCATTATATAGTTATGAGGAGCTTCCAAAGCCGACCCAGTTGACCCCTACCTAAGCTCGCTCAAGGTCAGATGCGCTCGCGCAGGGAACCTCGCGTACTCAAGCGTGCATAATAGCGTTAGAATGAAGCTTAATTTCATTGTTAGTAACAGGTTTAATATGTTTTTATTAGTAGGAGTTCGCGGTCAAACAATTTTTAGGCGTATTGTGAGTGCTTCTTTCCGGTTAATATTTTACCCATTTAACCCTACTCTACTTATTTTAGGATTTATTGAAAGATTGTCAGGAATTTTTCGTGTGTTCCTGTTGTCAACAAATCGTAGTATACTCTTTAGCACAACTGTGACACGCGAGTCTTCCTCGCATGGTAAATATTGTCTGTATCTTTCAATTCTTTTATCTCAATAACAATAAACATTGTAAAGCAAATCTAGAAATATTAGTCCCTCTATTTTCTTATGTCAAATAGAGTGAGAAAACCATTAAAATTCAAAAAATTGTAATTATTAGAGGCAGTATTTCGAACTTGTATAGAGGCTTTATCAGGGTCAGCTATCCATGCTGTTGCGGTCCACTGGTTTAGACGGAACAGAACAGAATGTCGGTCCGTTCTTCACAAATTAGACGTGAGGTTAAATCTGCTTTTAACCATTATAAAAGATGTCTCATGATAGTTTCAGTGGTCTAATTGTTAGGACGCCTGTGTTATCCCGGAAAGACATTGGAAACGCAGGTTCGACGCCATGAACCATCACATTTTTAAATTTAAATTTATCGATTTTTCGATGTTGTAATAAGTGGTTGTAATTTACTTTTTGATTTTACTTTGAGATCATCTGTGTTATGATTATCCGTTAGATATGTATGTAAGTGTGCGATATTGTATGCCATATGAATTTGACAATACAATGATTGATTGATAGTTAAATTATCAATAAAGCGTGCTGCAGATGCGTCATCAACCGTTGTTGTTGAATTATTTACGGTTAACTTTTTCAACACTAATTAAAATTGTAATTATAATTAAAAGTTTAAGCATTTCAAGGTTATCTCAAACGTTCAAGTTTGACTTAACTTATAGTTTTTAGTGTTCCGTACTCAAAGGGTAAAAAATGGGACCCTATTACTAAGACTCCGCTGTCCGTCCGCCTGTCTGTCTGTCCGTCTGTCACCAGGCTGTATGTCATGATTTCACAGATGATGTATTTCTGTCGCCACTATAACAACAGATACAAAAAAATAGAATAAAATATATATTTAAGGGGGCTCCCATACAACAAAAACAAAACAAACGTGATCGGTTGCGTTAACTTTGCATCTCATTTGTATCCGGCGCCATACACACCAGGTGTAAACTTAACTTAAACCGGCCACTTAAGATGAGATAAAGACCTATTTGTACGGAACCCATGGTGCGCGAGTCAGACTCGCACTTCCGGTTTTTATCAATCTCGACTATTTGACAGGCGAATTCAGCCGTTAACTACTCGTACCTTCAGTAAAATTGGACATGAAAATGTTATCTGTTTTGTCGTTTAGACAAAAATCATTAAACAATATACAATTGTGATTTTTAGATATCCCCATAACTTTTGATTTCCAAGCACCTGATGCAATTCCAGTTACCAAAGCCGGAATGACATTAGGGCAGCAATTCCAGAAACGTCCAAGCCTTATGGGCCATAAAAACCTAACATCTCATACAGGTTTTCCTAAGAACAGTTAGTTGGCAATGTTTATGCGGTTGCCATAAACTTGAGTGCAAGTTTGAGTTTTATTACTTACTAGCGACCCGCCCCGGCTTCGCACGGGTGCAATGCTGATAAATTATGCATATAAACCTTCCTCTTGAATCACTCTATCCATTAAAAAAAACCGCATCAAAATCCGTTGCGTAGTTTTAAAGATTTAAGCATACAAAGGGACATAGGGACAGAGGAAGCGACTTTGTTTTATACTATGTAGTGATGGGTTACGGTTATGTTCAGTTGTTGAGATGTAGCCACAATGCGGTGATTTCGCAAGTTGCTGCGCTCCGTTTGCGCTCCTCAATGAACGACTAATGATAGGGATCTGACGATTTCGATTTTGACACTTAACGAAATAACACAGCATACCCGACCGGTGTGGTTGAATTGAAACAATACTTCTATTCTACATATATAGATCATAGCCAAAGGGCGAACAGTGGATGCAATATGGTGATGGATAAGACTTTTATTACATTTCGAATGACATTTATGTATGAGGTTTTTGTTATAAACATACCAGTAAGTACAAAATGCCTCTATAATGGTGAAGTATCACTTTACAAATACCTACGCACCTCTTAGATCTGTAGATGTAGAGGCCATTTTCTCAATATAAGTGGATAGTGAACCATAAAAGGAATGGACTGAAAATACGTAATATAGAAAAAAATATGATCGTTTACTACAACAATAAAATTGTATAACTATTTTACATTCATGTTGTTTGTTGTCTTCTTTAAACCAATTGTAGTCATATCCATATTACGTATATCGTTTGACATGATTTTGACGTATATTGTATCCACTGTCCGCCCTTTGATCATAGTTATGCAGAAAGTGACCAAAGTTTTTTTTCATAATGCATAAAGCGACCAAACTCATTTATTGATTAAGACTTAAGAATCTACGCTGGACGCTTTGTGCATAACTATGACCCATATTGAAACTTTTTGATACAGTAAATAAGTTATCTAAGGATGGCATAAGATTCATAGAATACCCTGTTTACGAGACTTCGTTGAAGCCAATAAATAATATAGTTATGTAGTTGAGGTTAAATTCGACGTTTCTAACTACATTAATGCGACTCGCGGATAGCATAAAACTATGTATGTTACAGCTGATCTGATACCTATGTCGTTCAAATAGTCTTGTCAATATAATTCGAATTATATATATATATATATATTATAATTATATATATTATGTATATCGTCGTCTAGTACCTACAAGCTTTGCTTAGTTTGGGACTAGGTCGATTTGTGTATGATTGTCCCTTAATATTTATTTATTATTTATTTATTTAAACTGGCTCTGGAATACATAATGTATAAGTAAATAAATAAATAAATATTATGGGAAAATCATACACAAATCGACCTAGTCCCAAACTAAGCAATGTTGTACTATGGGTACTAGACGACGATATACATAATATATCAATACATAATATAGATAATATCCATGACCCAAGAACAAATATTCGAGTTCATCACACAAATATTTGCCCCGGCCGGGATTCGAACCCGGGACCACCGGCTCAGTAGGCAGGTGTCTGCAAACTGCGCCAACCGCGTCGTCATATCATTCTATAACCTACTTACATGATTAGTCTCTTCATGGTGCAATTTCCTAACAAACACCATATCATAACTCAAACCAAAACCAGGCAACTAGTACCGACTAAATTCAAATTGATTACGTCGTACAATACCGAACAATAGGTTACGAAACGTTGACCGATTGAGGTGAGAAAAACTATATAGTGTGAGAAAGTTTCGGTTTGTTCAATGTGAGTAGGTACAGTTAGGTTTGTCTGAAGTAAAAGGTTTTATGTTATTATGCTATTAATGGTGTAGCGTGGACCGCGTGGGAGTTTGGATTGTTTACCTACGGCAAAATTATAATTTGGGATTTGTGTGACGTATATGCAAATAGGGAAATGTAATTTATTTTATTTATGTAAAGTCTTTATTGCACATAAAAACAATTTAAAAAAGACATATAGAGTGTACAAAAGCGAACTTATCCCCGTAAGGGATTAACACAAATTCTGCCAATAAGAATTGTTGTAAATATTTTACAAAAAGAAAGGATCATTACATGTAAAATATTCATTAGCTATACATCATTACATGTATCGATATTTTTGGTGTATTAGACTTATTAAATAAACTTTATTAAAGCTAAAGAGTAAAACTGCAGTAGAAATTGAGTATTTGTTGATTTCTTTCCAATTCAGTAATATTTATTTAAGAACAATACTTTTATATATATTTCGCAAAAACTACAATCAAAAATTAAACCTTTATAAATACCAAGTATTAGGTATCACGTTCGTGTCTAGACACGAACATATTGTATATATCTTCAAATAATTCTCTTTCCTATGCCGGTGACCACCCTATGTTTCTACGGAATATATATGTGCTGCTATCGTGACACGCCATATGTTATCATCATCATCCTGGCCAGCGCCAAAGTCCACCTTCTGTATCCTTGCCTTTCACTTTGCTCGGTCTTTTTTTTATGTTGTGGAGTCTTTTACATCCACCCATCCATTTACCATCCATCCATCCATTCCACCGATTCCTCCATCCATTTTCCGTATATGTAGGTACTCCTTTGCCAGTGACATTCATGTGTGGAACTCATTAAATCCGGGTGATATTGTGTAAGGGCTGAGTGGAACGCTGCCGGGCCGCGAACGAACGTATTAACCGACTAGCAGGAAAAAAGAAACCTTGTTTTTACCTGCCACCAGTTCTAGATGTTCTAGTTAATAATTTTCCTACTCCATATACAGAAGATTGTAACGTATTTTTCCACTCAAGAGGTATCACTGCTCCTATTGCCAGACTATCAGTTTACGTTAAGTTTGGCGCCTGGTAACCGGGTTATACAAATCGAGGTTTCGTTCTTGTCTCCTTCAAAACTTAATCAATCTTTACGAAATTTTATGATTATAGAATTTGTGACCTAGGCGGCCGTTTGCGGCGGAATTTTGGCCAAAAACAGACGCCTAGTACACAAATTTCATAGTAAAAAGCGCATAAATCGAAACGGTCCGAAACAAAACATTTCCTTCAAATTTAGTTTCTAAAATTTCGTGAAAATTGGTAAAGTTTTGGAGGAGGAAACGGACGAGAGCGAGTCCTCGATATGTATGGAAAAATAGGCTGTGGTATTTCCTCTTAAGCCCTTTTATAGTTGGAGTTAAATGTACCTCTCGCACGAGCTCGTTTCCATCCCAAGAATCACGTACATAAGTGCACTGATCTTCATGCAAGTAATAAGTGGTTCCTGACAGCAACGCATTATTAAGCTGGACCGGTCATACATCCGTGCAGAGTATTTATTACTTACGTGGTTTTCCGTTAGCGTTAAAAGTTTTTCTAGATAAATGTAGCGTATACCACTTTCCGGCCTTTTCTATCTTGATGCAAAAAACCTAGTCAATTTGTTGATCTACTGCTGGCTGGATTTTTAAGTGATACAACACCCAATAAACCAATGTTCTGACTCTCACATTTATAACATGGGTAAAAGAAAAGAATAACGAGTTTTTTATAAGTTCATACAGTCATATGCTTAGATATAAAAGTTACTCTAGCTTTTTTGAAGATGGATATGTTGATATTGTCTACTTAATCTGAGATTCGAGTATAAACGTAGTAAATAATGAAAATAAAGCTTCAAATACCTTACGCGAACTGGACTTAGACCTTCCTCTTGACAAGGAGTTGTGCGAAGGCTGCATATACGGAAAAGCTCACAGACTTAAATTCGGTACGAGGACAGGACCCGAGATTTTGTCACGTCAAGATTGAAATACTCGTAAAATATTTTAAAGCTTTATTTTTATTATTTATTCGTTTATACTCGAATCTCCACTTCCACTGCTGAAACTATAACACTTCTCAATCTCAACTCCCTATTTGAGAGTTTGAGTCTTGTTATCCTCAATCATTGATATCATAACATTTTTTTAAGACAATACTAAAACAGTTCCCGTGTGAACGAAGTAAATGATTTGTTTGTCCATTTGTTATCATTATCAAGCTCGTTTAAAACGCTTAAATCTAACTTCGATGTTTCTGTTTTCTGTTTCGTGTAATAATATATGTCCAAGATAATTATAATACTTCTATTTATTTGTCAATGTCACAACACCTCGAGTAGCTAAACTCAATACAACACGTGTACATCGCCGTGATAAGGGTGTTACATTACTCAAATGGGTAAATGCCTATATCGATCGAATTAGTCCTAAGGTTCTGCTAGTTATTGCTACACTGGGGAAACAGTGACCCTCCATAAGCGAATCGGATATATAAAAAAATCAATGCAGTGAAAGTGATACATGATCAAGGATCGTAAAATCCGAGCAAAATCGATTGGAATGACGTATGACATTGACCCTAGCTAGACCTAAATACTCGTAGATATTGTTAGATTTTATGAACCCTGTACATAATGATTATTATTATTGATCCGGCTAAATTCAGTGCGCCAACCAGATGGACCGACCAAGTAAAGGACACGTCTTCCTCCAAGTTTTGCTCGGTTGTAAGAGAAGCAATGGACAGCACTCGATGGAGGCAAATCGAATGATTTGCCTAATGGAGTGAATACTACAAGTGTAAGCCATCCAGTAATTACCACGATCCTCAGTCATGAGGGAGCGACAAGAGAGAGAGAGAAATTCAATGGTACACTGCTTACCTCTGCCAGACCCACTGTTGGCGGAAATCTTAGAACCAAGCCCGATTACCGGTAATCATCCGCGATTACTCGTTTTTATCTCGATTATAATCGCCTGTTCCCATGTGCATCGACAATGCGGAGAAATTTTCAAGAAACAACTTTTATGTTACATGTAGCCAATTAATTTGCAAGTAAAAAGCTCATAATGAATTTGAGAGTTTCTTTCGCTATGTGTGTTTTAAAAATGATGTTTTGTTGTGTAATATGTGTGAGAAGCGACGTTCATTAACACAACTTTCATAGACGTGCTAACATTTCTTGTTTTTTTTTTTTTTTACGGTTTTCTGTAGAGGGCGTTCTCATATGTATATCATAAGTTGGGAATTTCCCGGGCCTTAATTTAGTCATTTTTTAAATACTTGATCACTTCAAAATGTTAGTTAACTTCTAACTAATCGAATCTCGACGACACCGTTATTTAATTGCGGTATATATATGTATATATGTATATTTGCTATTGGAATTTCGAACTGAATTGAGTTGCAATTTTAAACTATGAAGGTTTCAAATACTTTTGTTTACATCAAATGGTTATTTTTATCGCACGTAGATATTTCGAACGGTTTTTTAGCCAAACTGGTTAGTTTCTACAACATGCAGGTGTGGTTCGTTAAGAGTTAGGAACCTCCAATGCAGGTCTCTGTCGATTCGGCGATAACGAAAGACGTTAGCTACTCCAACTAAATCTGATTTGATACTCCTATTTAAGGGTGAAGCCAGACGAGTGTAATTTGATTCGGGTAATTTCGGTCGCGCCACACTTAGTGTGACGCGATCACGTGACATGATGTATTGCGCGGCCGAAATTACACGACTCAAATTACACTCGTCTGGCTTCACCCTAAGGAAAACTCAGTTTGAGGAAAAAACCAATCATAATGTATGCGTTTCATAAAAATTACTAATACAGTTTAGGGTGACAAAACTCACCTACGTACTCGTAAATAAGAAGTAACCAAACTAACCTTACAGACACAAGTTTGGCATAGAGAACCAGTTAATAACACTAACTTAGCATGAGACAATGGGGGCCGTATGTCGCATGCATCTGGCATGGGAAGCGTGAAGAAATCGACCCGGTTACGAGCTGCTACGATTTCACGACCTGTCGGTATTTTTAACGATACGATCACGCCTTGAGGGGGTTAAGAGGAAATACGACTTAATTTTTCCATACAAATCGAGCTTTTGGTCTTGTCTATTTCCGCTTCCAATATTTACGAAATTTTACTACTCTACTACCCAAAGAGGATCTTGGCCTCTGACACAAGAGACACGCCATTCTTCTCTGTTTTGCGCCTCTTCCCGCCAGTTAGGGATATTTAGGGCGCACAGATCCTTCTGCACTTGATCTTTCCAGCGGTTTTTAGGGCGGCCGACCGGACGTTTTCCACTCAGTCGCCCCTGAAACGCTCTCGCACGAAATTTTAGAACCTGAAATTTGTGTCCTGGGCGTCTGTTTTGAGCAAAATTCCGCCGTCATTCTGTCATCATTTGCGCATGACGGCGCTGTTGGCTCGGTTTGTTGTGCAGCTGCCTGCTGAGCCAGCGGTCCTGGGTTCGAATCCCGGCCAGGGCAAATATTTGTGAATTGAACTCAAAATATTTGTTCCTGGGCATGGATGTTATCTATATATGTATATCATCGTCTAGTACCCATAGTACAAGCTTTGCTTAGTGTAGGACTAATCAGGTCGATTTATGTAAGATTATCCGTTAATATTTATTATTTTTATTATTACCTATGTATTTATAAATCGGAACCGTCCGACACAACATTTCCTTCCCATTTAGTTACTAAAATTTTGTAAAGATTGGTATAATTTTGGAGGAGAAAACTGACGAGAACGTAACCTCGATTTGTATAAGCCGGTTACGTTATGTTTGGACCTCTTTTGTATCCGACGCCATAGTTACCAGGTGCTTATACGTAAACTGGTAGTCCGGTGAAAAGGAGCAGTGATATATCTTCTAAACCTAGCACACATGCTGTATAAGCGGTTATACAGCCCTTTTTCAGCGTACTACAGCTGTATAAAGCATGTTTGCTACTTGCGTATGCTTTGACACGGACCCGTATTGAACATGACACGGACCCGTATTGAACATTTCAACCCGGATTTAGATACTATTGGCTCTGTGACCTGTAGACCTCCGGAATTTGTTTCGAAATTGCCGAAATTTGTCGCTGTTTACGTTTCCAAAAAAAAAACCGACAAAAGAATTCAATTTATATGTATTATATTTATCAATCCTACTCACAAAATTTCAGAATCGGTTGAAAGAGGATAGGCGAGAACAATGGACATCCAAACATCCTAACATGCGAAAGAAGTTTGGGCCTATCTGAAACGTAGACGCTTCACTCGCTTCACAGGGATGAGACTAATAGTAATAAATTATCAATTTAGAACGCAACTCGCTTTTGTATGAAGTAAAGATGGAAAATATAAGAGCCCTTTCATACCTGGTGTTTATGCAGTTCCTACTTAATGCGTCCAAAACGTGCATTTGCATATATTAGTTTCGTTCGTAACGCTTATTGAGCGCTTTAAAAAAAGTGTAGGTAACTAGTGTGTTAGCTGTTATATTCGTGTCCTAGATCCATAATAAATATATTCATATTGACGTAATTACTCATTAAAACCGAGACTAATAAGGCCTAAGAGCTGGCACAGTTCCATTTAACACTTAGGTATAGACTCGATGTATGAAATTATGAACAAAACTAACATATATGCAGCTAACTTGTGAGGAAAAAGTCCAACACGCTGGTCGGTCCAGATACGCTCTACCTCAAGAGTCAAGACCTCAATTTACGATGCCATCCACGCAGCCCAAGATAAAGTAAGCTGGTGCAAAATAGTCCACGCGCGCGCGAAAAGTTATTCAGAGAGGCCATGACCCTCAGCATTGAGGATATATACTAAAGGAGGAGATTGGTTAAATATGAAATATTTCAACAGATGCTTGCCAAGAGTAACAGCATTCAGCATTAGTATAGACTCTATACTAATGCTGAGCATACAAAAATAAGCCATTTTGTATGAGACTCTATACTCTATAGTATAGAGTATAGAGTCTCATACAAAATGGCTTATTTTTGTATGAGTTTCATAGAGAAATAAGCCCTTTTGAAAAGACATTCCTCAACTAGAAAATATTGCCAACAAAAATAATTTTCCAAATAAAGTAGTAGAGTAATCGGGGAATATAGGGGTTAGCGACCCGGAATTTTCGCACCGAGTGTTGGTATAGAGCATGAAATTATGAATAGCAAGAAGTAATATAATATCTTTTGAACGTGTCATTGAAAGACTGTGGCTTGAGTGCCCGCTTTCTTGGACTTAATCACCGGATTTGTGTTTTGGCAGACTTGGCAGCAACAATTTTTATGAGTTAATCCTTTTGTTTGACTCGAGACGAATTGTCCTTTTGAAGCACCGTCTGGGTTTTTCAGGTGAGAGTTATGGGCTTATGGGGAACCTGATCATTTAGAAAAACAGTGAATGTATTATGATTATGAGGGTTAAATATTTATTGCTTTTTGTAGTACTTAAAAATAATACTGAAGAAGTCTATGAAGGACGAAAGGAGTAGAATGAACTTGCAAATCTGCTAACTCATATCTCCAGCGTGGTGATTATACGTTAATCATACTTCTTCGTTCAGGCACCGAAACGTCAGCTTTTTGCGAATACCAAAAGAGAAAACCTGTAGTTAAAAAAAACCTTTGGCCCTTTGAATTTATCGAATGAATAGTTGACATGCTTAGAACAAAGGAACTCCATCAGTCTACATATAGAAATCAATTGGACTTCCCGACCTTGTGCGAAAGTGACAACTAATTTCAATACAATTCGCGGCTGGCACGCCAACAATGAGCACATTACGTAACACCGGCTTAGACTGGTACAACATATTACACATTATGTAGCGACAATGCTTCATTTTTTGTTGGTCTTCCGGTGGTTCCAAATGTCCAGAGACCGTTAATTTCCTGGGTTTTGTATTGTGTAATTTTGAAAAGTTTATTACCTGCAATGTTGTGGTTAGTGTTCTAAATTAAACTATTTTTATAGATGTATTTTGTATCTAATTTTACATGTTAATTATTTGAAGTTTTTATGAAAGTGCTCGCATAAAAATCATCTACATCTATACTAGTGTAAGTTACCTTATGACTATGACACATGATCGCCTTCCACCAGGCGACCCGTTTGCTCGTTTGCCCCCTATGATAAAAAGAAAATACCCGTCACTTTCTCACAGCCCTGCACAGAAAAAGATAGGTCATATATCTTTCACGAGAAAGAGTCGCATTAAAGTCAGTTGTGATAGAAGTGCTGGTTTTGGTACCTATTCTATTTCCACAACTGGTCCTTCAATTAGTGGAATTGTGTCAAAACAACCATTGACACTAGCGGTTGGAACATTGCCTAATAAGTCTAACCACATCGTCCTCTTTTCGACCACGACCCAGCTCGCGTTACTGTATTAATTATCATTCAAATAGATACATTCAGGAATCATGAGCGGTCTGACAAAAGTAATGGGGAGGGTCACTCTGAATAACTTTTAACCACGAAATCTCGTAAAACATCATCATCAATCATGTTTCATACGTTTTGGACATTTAGCTGACAACTAACTCTTATTTAGCTTTTTTAAATAAATACAGGGTGATCACTTCTATTACTACCGTTAATTTCTCCTGAATCACCCAATAACTAGGTGTATTACAGGCCTACTTTCTGAATGTAAACAAAAACCAACAACCCAGAAAGAACAGACATATTTTTTGCCGCGAACTTGCAAGTTGCGCTTACATTCCACATCCACAACCTGCTTTCCTCTGATGTGTTTTGCTGGTATTACACAGAGCTCTTCAAGTGAGTAAACAGGCGGTTTTTATGATAATTGTGTTTCATTTCAATTCAAATTTGAATTTAATGGCTACTATATAACCCGCTGAAGTCTTTTGTATAATTACAAAAACATATCGATCAAACAATAAAAGTAACATTAAGTACAATTAATAATCGGGCTTAAATTCGACATTTTTTGTGACACTTGTCGGAGATATGTCTGTTTCAGCGATAATCTCTATTTATAATATTTATTATTAATCTATGTTTGTAGTCAGAGTAACTTAATTTAAGAAACTATATCGGCTATGTCCCGGATGTATCCGTCAAATGGCTATTACTTGTCAAAGTCAATCTAATTAGCCCGTGGCTAATAGCCATTTGTGAAAACTATTCCATGAAACAGTTCCACCAGGTAAGAGTAACTATAGTTACTCTTATAATATTATGACGATAACGTTTGTTTTTAATATGAATGTTATAGTGGCGCGTGGCAAACTTGAGCTTGCGGCTTTGCGATAATAGAGACAATGGCCTTTGTTGGAAAGATTAGGGCTCGAAGTGAAAAATTCACCTGGGAAGAGCCGTACTTATACCTGCGACCGGCATCTTACTAATTAAAACTGACCTGCAAACAATTACTGTTTCTTATTGACCAATTTCATTGTGCATTGTATTCGTATCATAACTGCTAGATAATATGCCATTGATGTTATTGACTCAAGGTATTGTTTGTTTATGAGATGATTTCTAGGTAAACAAAATTATATAGGTACAGGGCACAAACTACTTTGTATGATGTTGCAAATTCGATATAAGGCATGCATACAGTAAACTCTTCAGCTGATGTGCTTTGTCATTATCCAAATATTTCCTGGGTCTTTACCAGAACTATTTATGTCGCCTTGTTAAATCTGTTTTAGTTAAATGTTTACAATGAAGCGAAAAATGTTTTCAATTACCGAGTTTTTTATGAATTGGCCTAACTTTTAAGGTCGTACACCCCCTTAATGGGGTAGAGTTCCTACAGTTTTGACATCCGTCTTCATCTCACCTATAGTTTTCTGGTTTTGAGTCTCACCTCACCACTTAGAAAGTTGGCAGTCCACAACTATGCGTTTTTCTCGAAATTTTCTATCTCGCATGACTGCATTGTGGAATGATTGTCGCTTTGTCTGCGGTCCGGACCAATACGACCTTCAAATCTTCAAGAAAAGAGCGTACTCCCACCTAAAAGGCCAGCAACGCACTTGTGACTCCTCTGGTGCAGATGTCTACGGGCGACGGTAATTGCTTTCCATCAGGCAATCCTTTTGCTCGCTTATTATGACATTTATGTTTTCGTCTATCTATACTCTTCCGTCTAATCAAATGCCTACCGTCGTCTGTCTATAGATTTTACCAGTCTTGAATTTTGCGCTGTAAAAAGTGTACCCTTTCATCTCAAACTCCGTCGTGAGCCCAGAATTATCTTTTGAAGTATAACGACCGTCTGTTTCCAGATGTGGCGGTGATCGCAATGGCGCGCGCAGCGCTGTGGTGCGCACTGGCGCTCGTCGCCGGCGCAGCCGCGTATACGATCGACTGCAACCATGAATACACGGACTGCGACACTGAACTAAGTAAGACTCCAGCTTCTCTCACAATTGACAACATTCGAAATTTTCAAATAGTGTTAAGTTTAAATTCATTTCATTTCTTTAGTGTCATAGAACCCAAAACTATTTACTTGGTTATACGGACTAGTCTAAGAATTAACTCAAATAACGTCACATTGTAGAAAAATGATAGCGCAAACTACAAAAAGAACAGTGGTATAATGTCCACACTAAATCCGTCGTCGAGGCAAGCTAGTGGGAATCCGGTTGTATGGATGCCATGCTACTGCTATATATTCAGTACAGTATCTACTCATACATAATGCTTCCACCACGGAAACATTTGACTTAACCTCAAATCAATGTATCAAAATGCTCATACTACCAGATAGGACAACATTCACGCCAGCCTGTCCATGAATTTATATCTTTAATCGTATGGCAGAATTATACGTCAAATACAGTAAAAATAAAAGAATAAAAATAAAAATGTCCGTGTATTGAGGTCGTTGTTTCAGGATCTGTCATTCAACATTCCAACGTCGTGTACGTACACGAAATATTCGATATGATTACGCCTAATTAATTACTAAGTATGTGCGAGTACATATTAGTGTCGGGTGTGATTGATGGGGTCGACGACCGGACGACGTTAGTTCGAATCGAATGTAGTCTGGTCATGTACAGTCAACGGGAAAGACGATGGTCAATTTTGGCATCTAGTGATGTGCCTTAAAAATGCGCTTTTCTTGGTCTTAATTCTTTTGACATTGGCATCAATATGCCCGAGAAATATTCGTGATATCGCTAATATTTTTAGCATAACATACTGTAGTATATAGACATTTATAGATAATAAATGTACCCTCGATCCGCCAGCTATATCATTACATTGACAGACGTCACCGGTGGCGGACGCACTGCAGGTTTACTGAAAGCCCGATTAATGTGTTTATTGAAGTATCCCAATAGGAAACCCTAGTGAACACAACAATGGCGACGAGTATAAAGCAACGGAATAAAAGCGTGAGTTAAATTTGACATAAAAATCATTGACGTAATTACCGACGTCGTTGACAGTATTTCTTGGAAAATAAAAAGGGACGACAAGGGCATTGGAAAAGTAGATGCGGTTTCTTTGGGGTGATAAGACTATTAACACAAGTTTTCGGTTGCTAAATGTAGGATAATTTTATTTTGGGTAGTGTATATTAGTCACGGAATTCGTGCTGAGGCCTACCCACGACATGAGGCTGAGGCCTACCCACAAAGCACCACCTTGTGGAAAGTTAAATAAATAGGAACACAGGCGAAGTGTATTATTTTGAATATTAATTTGTAGTTGTGCACTCGAGGAATATAAATATTTAGTAGTTTAGCGTAATTCTCGAATTGGTCGTGTTACTAATCTTCGACTGCGCAGTGGCGCAGTGGATGACGAATCACAATATTATAATTATGAACAGATTGGGAAAACGATTGGACTGCTAGGCGTCTATTTAATTTATACGACTGTTAATTTGTGCGTGCGTACTTAATTGAATACGCTACTTAATACTATCCTATGGAGTGGGCTTCATTGTTCTGAATTCCAAAATATATTGACGGGTTAAATATTATAGTGTGATAAGCTTACTTGTCTTACGTTGAAAATGTTTTTTGGAATAATTATCCAGAATATCTTGTATAGCTGATAAACCGTATGAACATCCAGCTCAAGGGTCATGTATTAGTACACATGACACACATAGGTGCATATGTCACATGTAATCAATTTGGTATAACAAAATCAGTAATTACATACCAGCAGATATTTTTATAGAATTACAGACCAGCGTCTTGTAAGGTATAGAACAACGAAATATAAAGAAGCAAGAGAGCCTTACGTCTGTGGGAATTTCGTTGTAATTATAAGCTATTTGCGAGTGTTGACTGTTGAGCGGTCATTATCATTATATACCAAGACGGATTAAAAGCGATATGGAAGACTTTTATTTGGAAAATCATTTTGAGTTAAATTATAAATGTATTTGTTCAGTAACACCGTAATCCAGTATACAAACAGTTTAGTATCTCTTAAGTATTTAATACTTGTGCTAAGAGGCAGCACTCTTCTACATGGTAAAGTTATTTGTATTATTGAGGAGTTTATTACTTTTAATTAAAATGTTACTGACTTAGTATACAGTGGAAGTCAATATGATAGGCTATGACTGGATTGTTATAGAAAATAGGTGTATCTATAAGGAAGGTCAATATGATAGACCAAGTTGAATTTAAAAGTGATATGGAAGACTTTTAAGTTGAAGGTCAATATGATAGGCTATGACTGTATGGTTACGGAAAACGGAAGGCTTTATGAGAGGTCAATTTGATAGACCATGCTGGATTGCCAATATGATAGGCAAAGGCCGTATGAGAGGTCAATTTGATAGACCTTGCTGGATTGCCAATATGATAGGCTAAGGCCGTATGAGAGGTCAATTTGATAGACCATGCTGGATTGCCAATATGATAGGTAAAGGCCGTATGAGAGGTCAATTTGATAGACCATGCTGGATTGCCAATATGATAGGCTAAGGCCGTATGAGAGGTCAATTTGATAGACCATGCTGGATTGCCAATATGATAGGCTAAGGCCGTTTGAGAGGTCAATTTGATAGACCATGCTGGATTGCCAATATGATAGGCTAAGACTGTATGAGAAGTCAATTTGATAGACCACGCTGAATTGCCAATATGATATAGGCTAAGAGGATTGTTAAAGTAAGCGAAATGCATTTTGAAACGTCTATTTAATAGACCACGGGATCCAAAGTATTCGTAAGAAAGATATCGTAAGGCTTAAAGGCGAAGCAAATATAATTGCATGGAAGGTAAATTTGATACACCATAGAAATATTATAAGCGGTATGTAAAGTGCCGCGTTCGTGCTGGAAGCTCAATTTGAAATACCATATAATTAAATTTGATTACTATATGTATTAAAGCTTCCTTTTAATTGGGAAATATTAAAAGTAGTTACTTTAAATTCGAATTTGTAATGAACCTGAATCTAATGTCTCAAAGCGTTCATAAACTGGGGAGTATGTGCTTTTGAGACTTCTATTAAAATTTGAATATCGGTGGCTTCGACGCGTCGATTAAATTGAAATATGATGTGCTTTAAATCTTTCATTCAATGGAAAACGGCTGTTTTTTAAGACTTTCATTAAATTGGAATATCTGAGGTTTCAGAGGGTCCGTAACATGGGAATATGACTTGGTTTTGACTCCCATTCAATTGGGATACTAGAGATCTGAAAGCCTTCAGTGAATTGGAATTAATTGACAACCTTTATTGAATTGAAAATAGTTTGGTACTTCAAATGAATGCCTGGATAAAACTGTAATTGTTCGAAAACATTTTTAAATTGACAAAAGTTTGGCATTTAAAATGAATGCCTATATTAGGTTGGGATTGTTTAACAACCTACATTATATTGACAAAAGTTAGAATTTTGAATAAGAGCTTACATTAAGTTAGATCCTCGATGTATCCTCTAAAGCGTTGTGTCAAACAAGGTTCAGGGCAAGTTTATATTGCAGAACTAGTTCTAATGGGTTGTGTGAAACGAATTAAATTTTAAATTTGCTTTGATTTCAGAATATTGTTTTCAAGTATCAGGAATGTTGTTTCAAGTCACTAATGTCGAGAACTATCACTGGCTTAGAAGTGAATATACTTACGGCATTTTACGATAAGGAAAGTAAGCTCGGAAAAAATCTTCATTAAAATCTTTGAACTAATTTATATATTTTGCTGACAGGCTTGATAGAATTATATTAAAAATGCAATCTGTGAGTTTTATTGCGGCGCTTCTTTATCACGCAAGCCTTGTTTAGAAGCGCCGGTAGATATTATAAACTTTCAAATATAAATAAATAGCTTTCTAGCTACCGCATGAGTAAATACTTAATAAATATCTTAGAAACATTTAGTAGGTATGAGATGGTAAAAAAATATAAATTTACTGAATAGTTAATAAAAGTAATAACAAATTGGAAATAAATAATAAAATAGAAACGAACAGAAATAAAGATAAAAAATTAAAGCAAAAAAAAAAGTTGTCAACGGGATATGGAGGGCGGCATAGAAGTTTCCATGGGATAAAGGAAAAAAGTGGGTATGATTAAAATAAATAAGTAGAAGACCAAATTGTTCATGTTGACTACTAATTGTATTAACTTGAAGAAAACTAAGTACAAAGAGGATTATAAAATCATACTACAAAACAGCTCGGGTTCTTAACGAGACGTCGTAATCGACATAGTGTAAAGAGCGTTGTGTTGTTGGTCTTCGAGATCTTTGAGCGAGCATGTCGTGTGTTGGTGTTTGTCATAGCTGTCTGGTGTAGGGCGCCTGGAAGTGGACCCTAAACAGAATTAGTTGACACTTGGACGGGACAGTGAGTAAGTCTACTAAAGGCTTGAAATACTTGTAACTACCTAATTCCAAGCAATTTCTAATTGGTAAAAAGGGAGAGATGTAGTATATAGACATTTATAGATAATAAATGTACCCTCGATCCGCCAGCTATCGGTCATTACATTGACAGACGTCACCGGTGGCGGACGCACTGCAGGTTTACTGAAAGCCCGATTAATGTGTTTATTGAAGTATCCCAATAGGAAACCCTAGTGAACACAACACATACGATATAAGAACGTACCAATTTCCTCTCATCTGCTATTCGATTCTAAAAAAGTTTATACGTTAGATAAAATGCTCATTAATAATTTGCGACAGGGTTGCCTATCTAAATATACTCATCTGGTGAAACTCTTGATAATATAAAGTCTAGGCAACCATATAATATATAGATTTGACTTATTTTTGAGAAGGTAACCTAATACAGGCGTATTAATAATAGGTAAAAATGCATTTCATAAAAAATAAGAACAAATAGATGGTACTAAATAAATTAAATATACGCCTATTTACTTGTTTATACCTGGCAACTTATTTATTCCCAACTTTGTGATATAAAGGTAGGAAATATTATATTCTTGGCTCTAAGCAGTAATTCTCGTCCAAAAGACACAAACGCGAGCTTAAGCCAAGACTCGAATCATGACAGTTTTTGTGAGCAGAATTTTGTTTCATAAAAATGTTAAATTAACGGTATTAGCGGTTAATAATGTAGCGACTAATTCGGGCTTTGGGATTAAATTGCCGTTTTACTCATAGAAATGTAAGACAGTGGACACACGAAGTCTACAATAATAATAATATTAAAAAATTAAAAAATATGGATACCTTGTGGCTTTTGGCGAGCTATGGGCAGGCCTAGTTCAGGAGTGGACGTCTGTGGCTGATAGTTAGATAAGAAAAAAAAACATGTGAATGACGTACTTTGTATCACCAAAATACCTACCGAAAGAATCAATCGATCGATGTTGTTGGAATTAGATACCTACCCACTTAGACGAAATACAGTAGCGGAAATGATTAAAATAAGCGCGTATGTATTTTTTAAAACATTGTCGCCGACGTTCGACTAAATAATAATTTGGATAGAAAAATAGCTGTTTTATTAGCTAAAAGTGAAATAAAAGGATAGTATTTTGTTCTAGAAAAATCTTTTGCGATGGTAAACGTGTGACATCTTTTAGGTATACAAATTACACAGATATGATATGGTTTTTTGCCGCTACTGGTAAGTTAATACGAGTATTTCACTCATGAATTCGTCATCATCATCATCATTATCAGCCGATATACGTCCGGTGCTGGATAAAGGCCTCCCCGAAGTTCTCCACAACGATCGTACGTGTGCCTCCATCCAATTTCTTCCTGCGATTCTAGCCAGGTCGTCGGCCCGCCTTGTTCCCCGCCTTGCCGCGCTTCCAATACACGCTACTCGTACATTTCATATATAGCTAATTTTACATACACAGTTTTTTTTTTAAGAAATATTAAAACTTAACATATTCTTGACTGTGACCGGCCATATTTGCATCTTGCTCTAGCGTAGGGTGTCAGAGAAGGATGGCCATTGTTGCCAGTTATAAATTGTAGTAAAAAATGGCCCGTTTAGAAGCCCCTTTATAATTCGGTTTGATTGTATTTAACAATAACTTTACTTTGACATTTACGAAATTACCAAAAATTTCCATTCTGGTTTGAATGACCATCAACAAAATCGTCCTAATGCAACCGCAGTAGTTTGCAAAAAACCGCCAGTGTGAGCGAACCCTAAAAACTTTTTTTTGTTTTTTTTTTTTGTTGTTGGACGATTCTGTTACCGCAGTTAATATGCGGTTAGTCGGCGGGTTAATGTGGACTTGCCTTTATAAAACGGTGATTTTACTGCCTAGGATAAAATAAATTTGTTTCATGGTTAATAATGATTAGATTACCTATAAATACTCGCAAATGTAACAGTTAACCACATAACATCATGCTCTGGTTTTTAGCCGTATTACTCACAATAACAGTGTTTAGTATATACGTACTTATCTAACAGTGTTAGAGTAAACATGTTGGTAACTGATTCACACTGAAGATAAAAAAAAACCATCCAAAGGATTTTTTATCTTTACCGTAGTTGGGTAAAAATCTTATTAAAATGACCAAAATCCTTTTATTTAGCCGTTTGCCGCGGTTACAATTGTTTATAAGAAAGTGATTTTGTAGCTAAATATAATTTTCTTACTTTTCAGAGTATTTTTTTCGTCGCAAGGCAGCCCGACTGTTGTCTTGCGACATAGCATCACCCGTCACTTTCTCATAGTACTGCACAGAATGAGATGGGTAATATTTCGCTCGACAAAGAGTCTCGTAACAAATTTGACATTTGTCAGATTTCTGGCAATTCTATTTATGCCATCATTTCCGCTATCCCCTTTGAAAAATGGCGGCAAATGCCGCCCTACCTGGAATATCTTTACCGTGACTGATTTTTTCTAATGTCCGTTTTCATTTGTCCGTACAGAATAATAAAATTCTATTCGGGATATCCCACAATAATAGATTGATGTTTGTACGCGTTTAAGTAATATAACATTGCATACTGGTAAATTCTATATAATTCACGACGCAGTTTGGCGTAGTGCAGTGCAGCAGCTGCCAACTGAGCCGAATGGTCCTGGGTTCGAATCCCGGCAAGGGAAAATATTTGTGTGATAAACTCGAATATTTTTTTTCTTGGGATACATCCATGAGGATGTTTCTATGTATTTAAGTACATGTATATCAATGCTATCAATGCATATGTGTCATTATTTTAGGAAAAATCTCAACAGCGCCAGTCGGGCAACGCCATCTGCTGTAAAAAAATGTCCTATCATCACGCCGAAACGGCTGGGCGGATTTTAGCCAATTTGAGTACTAGCAACGTGAGTAGATAGCTGGATATCCAACTAAGTTCCCATAAATAATAAATCCACGAAAGTGAGGTGTTGCTACGTTTGAGTAGGGAATGTAAATCGGTATATTTCGTATGGAAATTACCGGGTTACCGGTAAATTACCGCCAACAATTTCTCTGCTTCGCCCTAAGGTTGACTGGTAGAGAATGCCTCATGGCATTAAGTCCGCCTTTTGTACGTTAAGTTTTTCTTTTGTGCAATAAAGTTTAAAAAAAAAACCATAAGAAAGTTTTGCCGGTTTGCATTCCTTAGTTTGAATTTGAATATAGCCCATGTTTACTTAGACTTTAGAGTAGAGTAATCCTCGCGAACGTCATTTATTAAATTGTCTTTCTTCACATTGTGGGCTTAAATAAGAAAGGATGTCCGTTTATCAAATCCATATATTTTTGTCTATGAGTCACCTACCAATTTAGCTGTATATCGTTTATTGATTGCAAACCGGTCGGCGTGTCCAATGTTATGCCCGCAAACTGTAAAGGCCGTGCGAATATGGGTAAACGGGTTTGGCATTCCGTTGTGGACCATGACTTTTTGATAATTACCTGAACGATAGCAAATTGGTTGAGTTTGGATGCGCAATTCTGAGGCTCTATGTAGATCCTAGAGTCTCTAGAGTAGGTGTGATTTTAACGCAAAAACAATTGAACGTGTTTGTGACAATGTAATTTATACTAGAAAAGTACGATCAAGGCGTTTTGTTATGTTACATCGGTAACTTACACTTGAGGGATCCGAAATATACCAAATGTATGTCATGGCCATACCAATAATTAAAGCCTACGCGTCAACTTCAAAACCTTTTTTTGAAGTTGGCCGAAAGCTGAAATCGCTTAAATAACGCAACTAACAAACTAGACCACATCGAAAACATGGAAATAATTATTATAAAGCTTTTTTAAACAAAATTAAAAGAGCTGCATAATAATTATAAAAAAAAATCACTTAAAACACACTCATATTTTATGATTTATTCAATAGAAAGTGTTACAAAACCTATAAGAAAATATTCCTTACGGTATGTCCATACAAAACTTTGGTGAATGTGTGCACGTGGGCTCAAAATGAGCTTCTCAATGAACAGAATTCCAAACCGGCTCGAGATAACATCCACAGACTCCAAATATTTTACCACCTGGCTGCATTGCTCAATACACTGCGTTTATATGGAGAACCGTGTCACAATACAGCTTACAGTATTCCCATTCCCATATATATTTAGGTCTGAATTTAGATATGTACTTTGAATTTGACAGGGTTCTTTCGTATTTTTTAAAACAATTCTGCCACTCAGCTGCGAAAAATGAAATCCGTGGCTTAGGTTACTTACGAAACTAAAGTTTTGCTTCTTCGAGATAAGTCCATAAGTCGCGATAAACTATACCTCTTTTGAAGTTATTCATTAATATTGTGTCATCAAAATTAAAATAATAGAACACAAAGATGAAGCACAATACACGACTACAGTGCGTGAGCTGCCAGAATGCGATTCGCGTTTTATACCTGTCTCGATCGCTCTAACGCGATACAGATAAGAACCTCTCAGTTTTCACCCTAACCCGAATCGCTATCTGATAGCTCCCGGGCTGTATAATTATTTATTCCCATTTCACACTCGTTTCCTCAACGAAACCAAACTATCTAAAATAGGTGAGTATGTCTAATGAATACTCAGAAACATCGAAAGATTAATCGCTTCAACCCGTGTCGGTTTAAAAAAGAACCCAGAAATTTTGTTTCACTCCAAAAGAGCCTAAGTCTATTAAGGTCTCTAAGGACATTACGCTCTTTTGGTATTTAAAAAAAATGGCGGAATCGTGAAGTCGTGACTTCACCGCCGCCTTTTTCGGAAGGCTCTACGCATTCCTTGTTTTGGCTTGTTTTATTTGTTTCTGGTTTTTATACTCTATGGCCAGTCATCGTTTCATCATGGATTTGTCTATGGATAGGCGGAATGAGGAAACTGGCGCAAACCGCGAATTGTCACTGTTTCTTTTTAGTTTTTGGTAGGTTATTATGGTCTAGTATTTTACTGGTATGAAAGTGAAAATTGTTCCTAATTCCCGTTGCCATTCATTGTAGAGTCAGTCAAGGTTTACTTTTTCATTTATTATTCTTGAATTGCTCTTAGGCTAGACTCTACCAAACTTTTATTTCAAGAATAACGCTTGGATAGTAAAGTCAAAACTCGATAATAACTAGTTTGACATTACTATCTGAGGGTAATAACACTAATAACTCTTACCTACCTGCTTGGTTATTCTTTTTGTAAATCCAGCGTTAGTTTTTTAAGACATTACATGGGTACCTAGGGCGGTAAATGTCCCAGAACGAAAGTATTTGTGCCATAAGTACCTATGCGACCTGCAGCTTTACGAATTACTGCCCTTGGTTCGTATAAAGTTTTTCATCACACTTGCTCGTAAACAAGGGTTTACATGATAGAAAACCGGGCGGTAAGTCGTATATTACCCCCTAGAGTGGTAAGTAATTTTATTATTGACTACTATTTATTACTTTTGTTTTATTTCCTCTAAAGTGTGATGAAAGACGTCTTACGTGACTCTGGTGGGGGCTCCCTCTATGTCGCATACTTTTGTTTGTCCGAAACTGTTTTAGCATAATAACAGACTTGGCATATTAAGTTTTCGACGAATGGTAATGTGGCAGAAACAATATTTGGCATAAGTTCTAACTTACCGAAAATGTGTTTGTCCGAAATTGTATTCGCATACTATTGTTTAGGGCGATTATATTTACGAATAATTTGGTTTAGCATAATGGTATTTGGCATAGTATCTATTGTCCGAATCTATCTTGGCATACTTAAATTGCTACAATAAAAGCGGATTAGGTTAGGTTAGAACTGCATCCCTCGCCTAGAGGAACTGCTAGCAGAAAAGTAGGTTAGGTTAGGTTAGAACTGCGTCCCTTGGAAAAACAATCAGCTAGCAGAAAAGTAGGTTAGGTTAGGTTAAAACTGCATCCCACACAAAGAGCAACTGCTAGCAGAAAAGTAGGTTAGGTTAGGTTAGAACTACATCCCTCACAGAAGAACTGCTGGTAGAAAAGTAGGTTAGGTTAGAACTACGTTCCTCGCAAAAACGAAATGCTAGCACATCCACTCTTCCTCTTAGAGCGGAAATAGGTAACTGGTTCTCGGATCGTTAGTAAATTAAATTTTCGGAGTGATGAAAATATGCCTGTTTATTTTATGCGTAGACATTATTCGGACAAACAAAAATATGCGAAAATAAATTATGACAAATGAAAATATGCCTATTTATTTTATGTGTAGACATGATTCGGACAAACAAAAATATGCACAAATAAATTATGACGAATGAATATCTGCGTTATCAAACTATGCGAACCTTGATTATGCTAAAACAGTTTATGCGGAAAGTCAATTATGCCTACATAGATTATGCTCTATGCAAAATTATGACTAAAAACATTATGCCAAAACAGGGGGAACCCTGTGGTGGTAAAGGAATTCCAAACTCGTGTCATTAAAGAGATGCACATACACTCGTTTGTAATTCCTCGTTTACCACCCTTGTTACGTAATGTACTATTACGTCTTAAAGTAAGATTTTCTCCCTTGCTTAGCGTATCTTCTATAGC
This sequence comes from Apotomis capreana, assembly GCA_947623375.1. NCBI lineage: Eukaryota > Metazoa > Arthropoda > Insecta > Lepidoptera > Tortricidae > Apotomis > Apotomis capreana. The sequence continues at coordinate 14,902,102 of OX392516.1, forward strand.
GGGACATAATTTGAAAAAAGTATTTGTTGTATCACAAACAAAAATCACAGAAGTGCTACAGTTAATCTAATGCCTGAATAATTGTATGTCCGTTCGTGTACAATAAACAAGCTTCATCAGTTACGAAACTCTCCACGCTTCGAATAACTCCTCCGTTTTGTAGTGTTTGACAAAATTAACTAAATTCCACAAAGACAATGCGAACTGCCCATTCATAACGTTGTTCCCGCACTTAAGCCTGGGAAAACGTTTTTAAGTACACTTGCATAATGGTTTTAGGTACCACATTACTTACTTACAACATAAAAATTAGCATACTACAGTGGCATTGTTTTAATATTTGGCAGGGTTTAGAAATGTATAGGTACCTATTATCGTGGATCAATAATTCGCGAAGGACTGCCAATACCTAAGTGTATACACTTAAATACTATCTATACTTACCACTATAGTGGTATAGAGTGTATTGTGGTTATGTATGTTTAAGTAAGTTTATTGGTATATATGTATGTACTTGTGGTATTTTATGTACGTTTATTTATGTATTATTTTGGTCGTTTTTCTATAGATTCTATGATTACTTTTGCATCGCCTACTCATTTCTGACGTTTTTATTTAATTTCGCTACCCAACAAAGATTATCTGTAAGAGATCGCTCTTTAGTGATAAGACCGCCTGTTGTTTACCTCTATTTAATTTTACCTGTAATCGGTATTTGTTTGTAACCCGTGAGCTGTGCTGTGCAATAATCTATTCTATTCTATACCTACATAAATTCGCGTTTTACCGATCTTTTGATAGTGCCACCTAGCGCAATCTGTCCAATAGTCTCGTAAAACACTTACCTAAACCTCGCTTAAACTTACACACACAAGCTATGTATTGATCTAAATATTTAGAAGCTTTCTTCTCTTCTTTTATTTATTTGTAATTTGTGATAATCTAATTGCCTCAATAAGTTATTACGAAAAGTACTGAAATATAATGTACAAGGCTTGTTTTATAAAAAGAAATACCTTTGCGACTGTGCTTGTGATTGATAGTTAAAATCAATGTTAAATCATTTAAAGTTAAATTATGATAGCGCTGTTTTTTTAAGGCACCATTTGTGGCAATCACAACTATCGTCATCGTAATAATTGGGTATAGGAAAACTTGAATTCAAACCAATTATCAACCTGTCTCATACCTCAGTTCGTACGAAGATTAATCTTTTTCCTGTTTTGTTGCTTTGTCTCTGTTACAAATTATGGCCTTCTATTCTATTCTTCTATTCTATGATAGCAGGGTTCGTAAAATGCGAGCAAAATTCATGGAAGTGCTTGTCATACGTCATTTCAATCGATTTTGCTCGCATTTTTCGGTCCCTAAATTGATAAGTTTTGAACTACTCGTTTGTCATCGTCTATTTTTCATCGTCTTTACGAATTACTTAATTAATTACATTTACAACTATCTTCTTGACACTCGGCTGTGCGCGGATAACACCAACGCCATCATATCTACAGAAACCATCACTCAATTAAATGAGAGAGTTAACGATGCTCTGACAGCTTTCAATACTGGGTTTGACTCAAATGAGCGAATAGTAATAACACTAAGGTGTTGCTATTCAAAACCACAGCTACTAACAAAGATATTCTGCAGATGAACCTATAAATCAAGTGGATTCGGTAAAATTGTTTGAAGTTGAGTCCAGCTGGACCTGCTTGATAAATTAAGTGACAAAGCATCTGACACTAACACTCTCATTTTGTCGAAGTGTGACAAATGGTTTTTTTTTTTTTTCATTTATTTGGGTAAACAAACAGTCACCACAATTGCGTTATACCTAAGCGTTTTAAAACAGTTTTTAAATATATGTGTGACCAACACCGTTCACCACTTATTAATGCTTTGCCACTTATTTATCACGTGATAAAAACAATCATCATAGGCCCGCTGGAAAGATGAAGTGTCAGCTGTCGTTGAGTCTGTCAATTCTGCCAGCTGCACTCTGATACAATAACATGGCTATATAAATTTTCCGCTAGAGCTATGCAAAGGGCAAGAACGCAATAACATCCGAAAACAATCTGTTACTCAACCTTCGGTTTTTGTTCCACAAATACCTTGTCTCAGCATAAATAAACTATTGTTCCACTGTAACGCCGTGAACTAATCGAAAACAACTAAAACGTGAATCCGTGAATCGTGTTCCAATTAGATAGAACCAGTTGATGCCGGTCCAATTTGTATCATGAATTTGACTAAGGTTATTCAATATTATGTATTTCTAATTATAATTATTGATCTACGCTTGTAGTAAGCAATATTTAAAAGGACTGCCCGACATATTTCAAAGTTTTTAAACTCGTTTGGAGTTCATCTTCAGGTACTTCGCTGAGGAAAATATACTTTAAATTAATTTTGACTTGACATTTGTAAGATAATTGTTGTAACTATTAAGCGGTTTACACTCGCGTGAAATTGTCAGGAACGGTCCGACATGTTTCGAACTCGTATGGAGCTCTTCATCAGGGACTGCTATATCAACTCGAGAACACTGCAAAGGATCATACAAAATTGAAGGCCTAAGCCGGGAGGCTATTTTTTTTTAAACATGGCGTCTGTGTTCATGGACATGGACAGGCTAAACAGCTGAATTATATTTTTTTAGAGGTGTGTATTTTTTTATGATACAGGGATAGTTGAAAATCCTTACTTTTTACCCGTGTACGGAAAAAAAATACACGGATGAAGTGGCGGGCACTAGGGTTCTTTAAAGGCAATATTTGTTCGACAGCGATGCGTCGACTAACAAGCAACGTTACTTTCGCAATTGTTGTATTACAGAGGTAGCGCAGAGATATAATAAAGGGCTTTTTCGCAACAATTTCGTTATTCGTACACGTTGTTACTCACGAATTGCACCCTTGAGCTGTTTACAGGATACGTTGCTTCATTCGATACGATGGTAAACACATACTTTTATATAATAAATGCGAAAGTCTGTCTGTCTGTCTGTCTGTTACCTCTTTACGCTTAAACCGCTGAACTGATGTAGATGTGGTATGGAGATATTTTGATCCCGGGGAAGTACATAGGATACTTTTCATCTTTCCAAGCAGACGAAGTTGCGGGCAAAAGCTAGTAGGTAATATATCTACAACATACAATGTTAAGGAAAACGGAATCTTACACGTTTTACCTTTACAATTATAAATTATAAAAATCGGCCAAGTGCGAGTCGGACTCGCGCACAAAGGTTGTACTTAAATTACAAGTTATCCAAAATACTTACTACAATACACTCATGTCAAGATTGACCGACAAATCCACACACATGAATAATTGAAAAAGAAAAATCTGGTTCCACAACATAATCGTCAATAAATTAAGATAAGGTCAAACGACATTTGTCGAGTTCTCTTTATACACTTGTCGCGCGACATAATATATTGCGTTACCCGTCACTGTCTCACAATACTGTGCAGAAAGAGAGGATGTAGCTATCTCGCGGGTGAAAGACTGGTGGGAGATTGCTCGGGACAGGGACGCGTGGAAGAATGAGAGGGAGGCCTTTGCCCAGCAGTGGGACAATATAGGCTCTTAAATAAATAAATAATTATTATTATGGACCTTATAGTACATAATAGCTCCATGGGTGCTGAATAGACATACGTCACTCGCTGACAAATGTCAACTTGGAGAAATGAACGTACACTGATAAACAGTTTTCTTTCCAGAAATTCGCAACTGATGTCGTACATACTTTTTGTTCCTACCGGTTTCTGTTTAGGAATCTTAACCATCGTAAATCCATTTTCACGCGGAACACTACATCTTCCTTAATAAATACTTGTACTCAGTAACTTGTACAACGAGTTCTAAATAGCTGGACAATTAATGTCCACGGTTATAGGTATCTACGATCCAGTGCCTACTTATAATATAAGTCGTCTATACTTATAGGACAAGATACCACTGCAAATTTTAACGCCTACCTATGTCTTCAATTAAAAAAGGTGAAATGGTGCAATGTTAACGCAACCGATCACGTTTGTTGTATGGGAGCCCCCTTAAGTATCTATTTTATTCTGTTTTTTTTTAGTATTTGTTGTTATAGCGGCAACAGAAATACATCATCCGTGATAATTTCAACTGTCTAACTGTCACGGTTCATGAGATACAGCCTGGTGACAGACGGACAGACAAGACGGACGGACAGCGGAGTCTTAGTAATAGGGTCCCGTTTTTTACCCTTCGGGTACGGAACCCTAAAAATTGTTAACTTCCATTTAGATCACATGATTGAAAAACATGTGGTCATGGCAACAAAAAAAATAGGTACCTGCAGATATTTGCAGTAGGATCTTAACCAATTATACCTCCAATCTAGTATATTCAGACATAGAAGTGTTGGTGGCACGAATAAAATTTAGCTAGGGTGAGCCACACGATATTATTTTATCGATAAGTTGTACTTTTTTATGACAGTAGTTATGTTTTGACTATGAGATAACGTATATTATGATAATATAGTTATATATAAAGTTCGAATCCCATTTGCTAAGCGAATCCCATTAGCTTTGTACCCGATGAACAATACTTATTATCTGTATTGTTAACGGTGGCCACAGCTGCCACTTCGAAATGTAAGGCGTTATAAGTGCAAATTACTTTTACACTAAATTAGTCTTTAAATCAAACGAAATAAGGTTTACTCTTAAACAAAGAGAACACAGATGTTGGTCACTTCGTAAGTGAAAGAGCAGTGAAGCTCGTTTCGATGCTTATATAATGACAATGAAGTGACCAACATCTGTGTTCTCTTTGTTTAAGAGTAAACCTTATTTCGTTTGACTTAAAGACTAATTCAGTGTAAAAGTAATTTGCACTTATAACGCCTTACATTTTGAAGTGGCAGTTGTGGCCACAGCTAACAATACAGATAATGGGTATTGTTCATCGGGTACAAAGCTAAGTGGATTCGCTCAACTCAACCAAAAGAATTACTTCTACCGTATATTATTCGGTTGAATCTTTAAAAATATTAGGTTCTTATAGTTGTTATTTGAATTTTAATATGCCTAAAAAGTATATAAGTAACTTTGATGGATAGAAATCAGCATATTTTAGTTAATATCTATTTATCCGGTGAATGCCGAAATAACATTTCATTGTACAAGCTATTAATAGCTAGTACAATGAAATGTAATTTCGGCATAAGTAGGTATTCAGTTATCGATATTTTTTTATCGGAAGGATGTCCCTAGTAAATCGACGTTATTGCCAAGAACACTTCTATGCCTGTACATATATCTCAGTACCATCCATCACTATGTCCCCACGGCCGTCCACTTTCACTACCATAGATTAAACGGCACAAGGTCGATGATCTACGATAGATCGAATCATTTGTGCTCTATGCTATGCCATGATGCAATGAGTACTTAACATTTGACAGGTCATGTGGAGGTTGATCTGATTGCCAATCATTTGCCAATGCTTACATTATGACATGTCATTAAGTCTGTAGTATGGAGAGTAGAGATAAGGAGAACAGTCTCTGTACATATATCAAAAGTATCCGTTGAAGGTGCTAATTTGATACTAGAGTCGAACCACAATAACTCTTCCAAGCAAATAAACTGTCAAACACTTGCATACTTTTATTTCAAATTCACCCATACAAACTTTTGTCTTATTTTAATCCCCTTAGAGTAAGAATGTCAATAAACAATGTAGCTATTTTTATGAATTACAGTATGTAAACTCACACGTCCTCACGACGCAAAAGGCTTCCAAAATATTTTTTCTAAAACTTTTGTTAATATTTTTATAAACAGTACAATACTGATCAAAGCTTAACTTACGTTTCGTTACTTATGTATGCTTTACGTTACTTATGTTTTTTATTTATATTAAAATTGCTAGAATGTGATACTAGTTTAAAGATTAAGAATAATACACAAGTATCAAAACTAATTAGTGCTTCTATCTTCAGATTAAAGTTTTCACCCTGTGGACGTTGTCGCGCTTTTATTTTTTTATATCGGAGAGTATCGGATAAAACAAAATAAAAGCGCGGTCAAAACATTTGAAAATTCACCTTATTGATTTATAGATAATACCTAACATTCTGCCTCGCTTCGCTCGTCGTCGTACCTAATGATCGAAAAATAAAACAACTGCGCAGCAGGAGTCGATAACCGCAGGAAGCGTGCGTAACGTTGACATAACCGGCGCACGCGAATAGGGGCCGAGGTATGATAATGCACGGCCGCGTTTGTGCAGTATGTATAGATAATGGCTGGTTGCATTGCATTGCACAGTCTTGGGGTTAATTAAAAGATTCCGTTGTATAAAAATAAGAACTTTATAACCGGAATATAACTATACCTTTGTAAAACCATATGGCATCACGCCGTGTATAACATTTCGATAGAAGCAAATCTTCGAGCGTTTATTGTTTTGTTTTTACAAGCTGACCGGCGATTGACCTATTGATTGAAGTGACTACGGGGTCGAGGATGTAGCTTGCTGATTCAGCAATAGCCTTTTCACTCTTGCCTTGAAGAAAATCAAATTATAATTTTCTGGAAATACACACGAAGGAATGGGATTCCTTAGCGGTTCACATTAGAAATGATGAAGCAAATCGCTTCGTGCGAATTTTAAGTTGTAGGTAAACTGACAACGAGGCGCTATAACTAATATCGTCAAACTGAGATCAGACCTGAGGGTGCCTTTATTTTATTTACTGTGATAACAATGACGAATAAATCTCCGTAAAACGATGAGTTGTTTTTGTTTTGGTACCGAAATGTAACAGTAGGTACCTACCCCTATCTATCTATCTATCATCCACAGACGTCCACTGCTGAACATAGGCCTCCCCCATAGTCAGGGGCCTACCCACGCTCCGCTTTCCTATACGTGGGACTTTGCTGCCCCAACGGCCATCCATTCTTCGGGCTACATGGCCTGTCCATGGCCGTATTTATGTCTAAATAAATATTTTCCTCTTAGATTTTCTCCTTTAGTACCGCTTAAAATTACTGATTTTGTCGGTAAACTTCAATTTATTTACTAACTGCGCCCCGCGGCGGCGTTACTCCTCATCCCATACAAAAAAAAATCGGGATAAAAAGTTGCCTATGTGTTAATCCAGAGTGTCAGCTACCTTCATACGAAAATTTATCAAAATTGGCCCAGCCGTTTAAGCGTGAAGAAGCAACAAACAAACATACACACAAACTTTCGCCTTTATAATATTAGCGTTATTAACACGCACATAAATGGTCAAAGCAAATTTATGATCACCGACGCCAAGAACCTAATGCTCCTTAATATAAAATATAGGTAATAACAGCTATTATTTTACAACCTCGTTTATAACTACAATTACATTTACGACCGAGGAAAGTAATAACATTATTTATTGGTTTGTTGTTATACTGATCACGCCAAACTTGTATCAAGCAATGCACTTTCACTTTGCAATTCTGTCATTTTCCGCGCAGTGGTTTTGCTTGTTATTTTTCCCACGGGAAGGCCTGCTGCCATCATTACCCTCAAAAGTATTTCTATAATATTGCGACAAAGTAAACTTTTGTACACACCAACAGGGGGTTTTACAACCAACGCCATTGCGTGTTTTTAGTGACACTAATTTATCTAACTGGCAACAACACATTTTCGGTAACAAGTTGATAGTCGGTGAATAGCACTAGTGTAAACAAAGAGAAAATAGGACTAAATATTCCGCAAATTTAAAGTAATTTTTGCATAATAGAGCCAAAACTATCCACAGTGATGAAAATCAAGTTTTTTTGAATAGGAAGTAATTACTTCGCAAGAAAAACGAAGGATTGAGCAGCATTCCGGTAAACAATGTTTTGAATTTGGTTAATATAATAATAATAATTCGTTTATTTCAGGCATCAAAGGCCCATAGATAAATACCTTACAATCTAACATACATATTAAATATTAAAATAACTAGGTCACGATGTGTTGAGTTGAGTCCATGGTGTTGGATAGCCGACCGCGGAAACGCCGGAATAAAACGCCTTTCGGCCAAAATTCTTCCTTCATGAAGGTCGTTAGTTGGTCAGCTGGAACCCCCAACACATAAGAATTAAAATTTACTTTGTGGCGAGACTCCAACTTCACGACCCTCAGGATAATTCCGGTCTTCACACGTACATACTCTACGATCTCCTCGGCCTTCGTAGAGTAATGTAATAGACGGGACACATACAATTGCGTCGTCGGCAGGGCGGGACGCAGCAGGTGTTTGGGCCCAGTCGGTGCGGTACCGCACTGATTTCGGCAAGCCGGCTTCTTCCTCCTTTCCACCTTGATGAAGCCATCCTTGTCACATTTTGACTCCCGAGGAGCCGGTTTCGGCAGATCCTTGTGAACGGGTTCACACCGGTTCTACACCCCTTTTGATGCCCGCTGCTTAGATCTTAAAACAGCGGGACTTTTTGCGGCAATCTCAGCATAAGCACGTTGAGGGGTCAGTGCTTACACGTGACGTACTCGCCTTCACTTCTATAGCAGGCGGGTGATCGGCGGGCGGGTAATGACAAATGGCTATAAAAACTATAGCCGGGAAGCTTATTTAAACACCGGCTATAGGCGAAATAAGTATATTTTGTAGATAGAACACGTAAAAAGTATAAGAAATTAACAGAAAAACACAAAATAACAGTCGTCTTCCGGCAATGAGTATAATCAACGTATGCTCATTATTGCCATATGAAAGCTGTTTTTAGCGCGACTATCCCTGGGCCGGACCGACGCTTGCTAGGCTATGGCTATAAAGCGAGTAGGTGAGGTCAATGTCTCTATGTTTAACACCCTAACTCCAATAGTTGCCATTGGCACACTTTGTTGTTCCTTTTACTATATTTTTTTTTAAGTATGTATTTATCTAAGTATGTATTTGTCTATATAAGTATGTTTATCGTCGTCTAGTGTCCATAACACAAGCCTGCTAGAGCTTACTGTGGGACTAGATTGACTTGTGTGAGGTTGTCCGATATTTATTTATTTATTATTAAGGCTTAAAGTGCTAGGCTGATTTAGGTATTTACCTAATTTCCGTGGTTGGAACATTATAAAACAAGCGGCTTTATTTTGCTGTCTATTAACGCACTGGAAATGCAGTTATCGCATGCAAATGTATGTATAATTATCATAATTATGGTTTAGATTGCCTTTCAATTTTCTCTACGGTTTAGATTGCTTCCGTAAAGGATTCTACCGGGTGTGAATCGTTCTTAAGTGGTAAATACCTGATTACTTAAGTGATAATAAGGTATTGTTACGCTTGAAAGACCGCAATTTGAATAAACAGACGAATCCACTTACTGAGTCCGGATAAGCAAAATGAGCACCAACTATGTCAGTTAGTTATTTATTATACCTATACTCACTCGGTAAAATTATAGTGAATCTGAATTATAAATTTGGGGTATATTTGCAAGTTCTACGTTTTTTTTTCATCAAATAAGCAATTATTGCATTACAATGGAATAATGACATTATGGAGAAAAGTAACGAAAACATTTAAACAAATATCTTCTTGAGACAAATGTCTTTTCTATGAGATAAATCACAAGGTTGAAATAGCAATGCCCTGATTATACCGTGCTTTGATACCGTTTAATGCAGTGGCGTGGCTTAAAACACTTTTTGGTAAATCCTAATTAACTATTGGGGCTCAGTGACCCAAACAGGATCTTAGCCTCCGAAACGAGAGTACGCCACTTGTCCCGATCCTGCGCAGTTTCTCGCCAGTTTTCGGTTTGAAGCTTACGCAGATCCACCATCCATTGCTCTTTTGTTCAATTCGGCTTACCTTTTTTGCATCTCATTTGCAAATCCCATTAAATATGCAAGCATTACTAATTTAGAATGATGAAAGTGTCACTGCTATTTATATTTCCATTGATTGTCCATGGATCTGAAATAATGTTCCCGATGTTGATGATCGCGACATTCGTTAAGTTCCCTTTCGTTCAACCTTGCTGCTTCGTGATGCATTAACGATCTAAACGACCGACTTAATAATAATGTCACGACATTTCTATTAAGTGTAAGTGGTGGTGCCGTGTTGGATATATCCTCACATTACTCGGGCCTAACATAGATTTAGAAATTTAAAAATGTGGGATGAGAAATCCGACATAATTCTGAACAATTTTATTATTATTTCTTTTGATATACTTACTCGCTACTTCGTTCGCAAGAGTGAAGAGTCACCCTCATCATAGTCGGGTAAAAATATGTTATAGTCATCTTTAGGACCTTAACACACGATTTGCAAGCGAATTTTGTATGAAGGCGATCACGCAGCAGCGAGTCCGCCGCGACGCTTATTTAGGTATATATTTAGAAAACTCGCTCGCAAATCGCAAGATTAGGGACGTGACATAAGACCCTCACCAAAAATGGTCCGAATCCGATTTCTGATCATTTGTTTTAATTGATATAAGGGCGGGCATAAAAGGCAACAAAAATATCAAAAATTATCGATACCGGTACGTTTAATAGCTGTCATAATATTGTGCTTTCAGATATTTCATGATAGACAGAATATTAGTAAGGTTTTAGGAATTTCTTTACGCTACCTTCCCAACCCAACTCACGCGACTCCGTCGGGTGACAGACTATATGTAGTCTTTGTTTTTAATACAGTGCGAGAAAGACGAGTTACAGCCTAAGTCGCGGTCAGTACATCTAGCATAACTGTGAAGTGTGAAATGCGACTCTTTGTTGCGCGACAAATACTAATCTGTCACTTTCCTTTCAATAGCGTGCGAGCAACACAGATGATGCTGAGTCGCGCAACAAGCGAAGTCACGGCAAGATATGCTAGGCTCGCTGTTTCCATTATGTCCTACATGAGCATGTCTGCAGAATTTGTTCTATACGTGCACTCAAATTTAGACAAAATGCAAAGAATTCCTGATAGTTGCGCTATTCTGCGGAAGCACATGACAGTCATTGAGGCGTGTGGCGTAAATAAACACGACTCTCTTCTGTGTTGACTGCATTACACGCCGTGCACGCGACGGTTAAGCGGTTTTCACACTAGCGGCAGATTTAACATTGAACGCAAAAGTATCTTTTTTTATAAAAACACGCTCAGAACAACTCTGCATCACTCAAACGCGCAGTTTTTTTTCATAGCGATGACGTTGCGACTGTTGCGAGGTAGAGCGACTTAGCGCGTGGCTAGTGTGAGCACTGCCTTGCTTTACAACGGATACTATCAGATGATATTGAAGATACTTTTATATACTGGTAAGCGTGTCAGTTATGTTATGGTAAATGTTTTATACAAGTGCCATACACGTAGTTCTCTTTTAATGCAACCTAAACGCGAGCCTATTATAATTGCGTTTATTACGTGATAGATAAGTGTTAAAGCATCTGTCACTCACACTCTCAAAACGTGACGGATGCTTTGACACTTATTTATCGCGGGTCCGATTCACGGCATTTTATACCACTATGCACGCACAAGCGATTGCGTGTAAAAATCACACTTATTTATTTACACTGTGGGTAATTCTTATTCTCATGCATTTTTTTGTGATTTGTAAGAATCACATGTTTATTTTGTTTAAATCAAAAATCTATTTATGCCTTTGTTGAGCAAATATCCTCTACTTATCTTTTATATACACATTTACCTTAAAATATTCAGAAATATATATAAAAAAAAAAATGTTTGCCCAAAATGTCACGTCCATGCCGTGTGATATCTCCCGATTTTCTAATAAAATATTTTTTTCTGCTACAATATCAAGTAATTTTGACTAATGTTATACGAATGACGCAAAGCTAATAAATGTCTGATAACATTATTAAAAAGTTGTAATAGTATAATGTAACAGTTTCTGATTCAGAACATCATAAAGTTTGTGATCAATTTTTTTGTCACAGCCATGTGTGTTTGTTTAAATACGTGTAACTTGGTAGACAATTATATTTGAAGCTAGCAGCCCTATTTAGGCTTTTTAAGAACGGAAAAACTACCTTCTTGTCGGTTCTGCTTATGACAAAGTGCGGTGAATGTATAGCAAAAATATTTTCTTGTATTTATTAAAGAAAAGGACAACCTTAGTACGTCACGACCGTGGAATGAGTTTTAAATGTAAGTTCTACTGTGATGTTATTGATACTTATATAAATTGTACCTCAGAAATAACAGAATAAGGTGATTGTTTAAAATTGGCGAGACAAAGCAAATTGTTCCATTATGTCGCACATGTTCAAAATTTGTCACGACCATAGATAGATCTAAATGTCACGACCACGGAATTTTTCAAACCTCGGTTGTGACATGTAATGCTTGGTTGTGACATTCTTGTAGTATATTTGAATAATTTGATGATTTTGTTTGCTAAGTTGGGTTATCAATTTGTTGTATTTTTTCCGCAGATGTCACCAAAGAAAAATAAATTAAATCAGCCATCTAGCGAGAGCGAGAGTCTCTTAAGATGTTTGTCGTGACTCTTCGCTATAAGACCGTTAGCCGAAACGACTATCGGGACAATGATCGTCGAGTCAACATCCCACATGGCGGTCACCTCGTGAACCAAGTAAGGTACTTGCTGAGTTTGTCCTTCTCGGCCTTCACGAGGTTCTCGTCATGGGGGATGGTGATGTCGACGAGCACTGCCTGGCGCTTGGATCGATCTACCAAAACGATATCAGGCTTATTGGCTACAATAGTCCTGTCCGTGATGATAGATCGATCACAATAGAGCGTGGCACGACCATTCTCAAGAACTGGCATCGGTGCGTACTTATAGTACGGCACCTCAGACCCCACAAGACCGTATCGAAGAGCAAGTTGCTGGTGAATGATCCTGGCTACTTGGTTACTTGTTATTTGACACAATTACTTGATTTTCGATGAAATTGTCACACCCATGTTATACAGTCTCACAACTATGCTTAGGGATGTCACAGCCGTGTACATGCATTACTTTAATCACTTGCAGAGGGTATTAAGCTTGTCCATCTGCACCAAAAATTAGCCTTTGGTATGTACTCTTAATATACACCGCAATATATCACAGAAAAAAAAATTAAAAAAAATGTTAATATTTTAAAACTATATGAGAATCACCCCTGTGCTGTAAATGTAACACCAGTCATGGTGTTTTCTTTAATATACGGTGTGGTCCCTTTATGTTGGTGAATTTATAGTTATAAGTCAAACATGGATTCAAGACACAATCGGTTAACACATAAGATGTTAATATTAATTGTAATAGCAATAGCAACCCGATGACCCAGGTGTACCTTAGTCTCCATTCCGACACCAGTTTAAAATAAATAAATAAATATCAGACAACCTCACACAAATCAAGCTAGGCCCAAATTAAGCTCGAGAAGGCTTCTGTTGTGTTATGGGTCCGAGGTGACAATATACATACTTATATAGATAAATAAACAATGAAATATGAAATACATAGAACACCCATGACCCAGGCACAAATATTCGTGTTCATCATACAAATATTTGCCCTTGCCGGGATTCGAACTCAGGACCGCCAGCTCAGTAGGCAGCTGTTTACCACTACGCCAACCGCGTCCTCACACTTCCCTCGTCGTTTACCTAACACCGCGATCGGCCCTTCCCAAAATGTATGGTCACTCATAAGATTTCTGCTCAAACCTATTCACATCATGATCATTAACGTGATTTAATCCTGTGACTAATCCTACCTCTAAAATTCCTGTTCCGAGCCAGGCCGGTAATTACGTGTTTTCATAAGGCTCGCTCACCTAAATTCCGCTCCAACGACTATAAAAGGAATCTTGCTTAATTTATAGTAGTCAATTTTGTTATTTTTCCTAGAACCGTCTTTAAAGTTTGATTTTTTTGTCTATCTGCGGATCGGAACTTCAGCGGGTCTATGATGGTCGCATTTATCATGCCATAGACACGTTAAAAGAAATTAATATGTTTCGGACACGTATATAGTACATTACTGCAGACGTCGGGAAAAGGACTTGCCGGATGAGTAGGTATCAGCCGGTATAAGGAGGCCGGATAGTGATACGAAGCCGGCAAGCCGATCTCAAATATATGGAATGAAATAAAAAAATACCTACACCACTCAAAAAAAACCAGCTGTTTAGCCTGTTGATGAACACGAAAATACATATATATTTATTCCATCATTTTGCGAGATATTATCTCATTGTTAGGTCGTGAATATAGCTTTATAAAATATTTACACACACATAAAATATAATATGCTATATATATCATTATTAAATCCGAATTGGCCTTACCAAATACGCCTCGGTATGGACTGGCATAACCGTAAATAATTAACAATTACTTAACCTTAAACTTCCTTAATCGCGTAACATTGGTGCCATAATCCGGGCCGCACCGGACGTCCGGGACGACCGGACCGCACCGGTAAACATCCGTCGACTTGGTCACGTCGGTACGCAGATGCCATAACCAAAGTACACAGATTTTAACGAAACCATCAGTATTCTATACTAAGATAAAATCGATACCTTAGAACACAATCGTACTAACATTTCGGAAGAAGTAGTTGCAATTAGGACCTTAGTGCACAACTCTATCTGGTTGAAAGTTGGCAAAATAATTGTAATTAGAGGTAGTACGAGTGTGAACTAAGATATTGAAATTATAAAATTGTATTTTTAGGTAATCACTTTTCTATTTATTTATTTTTATTTATTTATTTAAAATAATTTCACAGCATTACAGTTAGTACTAATTCACTGTGAGATTTTACATTACAACATATTACATATTAGGTAGATCCAATAACTGAAAAATTACATCACAAATTATCCAACTACTTCCAAATACTTCCAAATCTATGGAGAGGAGTCGTTGTTTCAGCGCGATGCAGGATATGAATGGGCGTGGCGCCCGCCGGTGCCATCTTTTGGTAAACAATTATTGGCCGTTCATAACACCGAAACAGCTGGGCGGATTTTAACCAAATTCGGTACAGAGATAGGTGTAAGATGGTTAAGGATATTTTTACTTGACTACGTTAAAGAAAAAGTTTTACACGCACGAAGTTGCCCACCTTAGTTTTATTTATAAAATCTGTGTGTTATAATTGTTATAAACGTTGCTGGACGGATGCACCCTTACAGTGCGACCAAAAAGAGTAGAAATTATAAAGTGGCAATACTGTAGTGTCGTCCCCGTTTTCTTATATTGATTAGAAAGGGAGGATACTACAGTATTGCCACTTTTTAATTTCTACTCTTTTTGATCGGACTGTACGTGACGTTGACGTGAAATAGAAACTTAGGTATATAAATACAAAGATCAACGCGTAATAAAACTTCGGTGGTAATCTACCTACATTAAAAACACTTCGAACATAATTATTGTGTATTTAGTAATTTTATTAAATTGAAACTGGATACATTTTAACAATATCCTAAAGTGCAACTATATGTAATAACAGTCTGTGTCGCTTATATATATGTATAACGTACATTACACCACTTTGAAACTATCAATAAACAAAAGTAGCTACGCTGAATAACGTATTGACTAGGACCTGTTCAAGCCCTTTTGTAATAGAGCTGTGTGTAGTTCATTTTCAGCACTTGGTTGGGGAGCAAGTTCTGCTGGTGATAGTATACTTATAATTATAATCTGTGTGCTGTGGGGACACAGATGTGAGATGAACGTAACCTTTGCGAAATATCAACTGAGGAGTGTATTTTCAAAAGAGCTTATTTCTCTATGAAACTCATACAAACATAAGCCCTTTTGAAAAGATACTCCTCAACTGACGTATTGTGCGAAGTCCTACATACTTACGATACGTACTTATCTACTTAGTCATTGAATCCGCTTCATTTTCGGCGCTCCTTGCTCCTTGTACCCTTTTTTAAGGTTCCGACCAACTGCGAGTCGGACTCGCGCACCGAGGGTTCTGTACAAACACTTCCCATCTTAAACTGGCCGGGTTAAGTTTGGCGCCGCATACAAATGACGTGCAAAGTTAACGTGCAATGTTTGTTGTATGGGAGCTCCACTTAAATATTAATTTTATTCATTTTTAGTATTTGTTGTTATAGCGGGAGCAGAAATATGTTTATAAGTAAACACTTATATACATGTTAAACTCTTATTATGTATGTGTTTGTCTGTGTATTTGTGTATCTATGTCTATATCTATGGCATCGTAGCTCCCAAACGGATGGTCCGATTTGAATGCGGTTTTATTTATCGAAACCCTTGCCTGTCGAGATAGTTCTTAGTTAAGTAAGGTAGTGTCGGGGTTTTTCCTCAATGTTGAATTTCTCTACTGGAACAAGCCTTTCAAAATTCCATATTAACAAAATCTTCTTCTTTTTTCATACAACTGTAGTAGGTACTCGTAGTATAATAAAAATACATCTAAAATATTTCCAGTAACGTGTTCCAATAATTTGACAGTATTTTAACTAACTTCGTAAAGACTCTAACGCCTACCAGCCCGAAGCCTCCAAACGTAGGGCCACATTCCACGCTGCCAGATTATCCTAAACGACCCATTACGATGCCCATTACTCCCATTGGACACGTTTATTCGCTAGAATAAAGGTCTGGCTATACTGTCGTGACACAGACACAAGAAAAAAAATCATTTTTGACAGTATTTTACCTGTAACAATCAGCAATATAGATATATGTAGATAGAAAACGGTATTTGAATTTATGACATATATTTTTTATAATTTAAATATTAAATGCATAGCTCAATAGTAAAATAATAGCATGTAGGTATTCATAATATTTTGGATTTTATTCTAAAATTGTGACAATGACTATGAATTAAACATCATAGTTTCAGCTTCGGTGCATGGTGTGATTGTTAAACTATAATAAATATAAAATGATATAAACTTTACGTTAACTTAATTTTATATTACTAAATAAAGGTTTAAATTGTTTTCGTTTCATAATAACATCATCAATTATTCCAAAAAAAGAGATTCCGTGTAGTGTTATAATTTATTATATAGAACGATAGAAAAAAGATTGTTGTACCTATATATTCATTACGACCAATATAAAAGATGTTTTCGCAACTACAGTAACATATGTTTATAATTATTTATATGTAATGATAATAATAATTTACTTCCCATCCATATAACATATACCTTACCGATCCAACTGGCATGCTCAGGTAGGTACCCTAATCTAGCTTCAAACATCTATGACCTTTTCGTTTCTTAAATTCCTCGGTCCACATATTTCTAGTTAGAAAACTGGATAATATATTTTAACTGTAATTACGAGCCTACATGACATTCATTTCACTATCAAAGTACTGCGATGAAGCAATTGAAAATAGCTTTCTTCACCTCCGAATAAGGTTGTCAATTATCTTTGTACCTTAAACGTTCGCATTCGGACTGTGTCATAATAACAGATTAAATCGCTTCTCATAGTAACTTCCCGTCTAAAATAATGCAATAGGCTTGGTACCATTTTTGGATGACCATGAAATTATATATTTTTTCGATAGTCCTTGCTTAGTTTTAAAAAAACTTGTCCATGGTTGACACTGACTTGTGTCAGAATTTGAATGCACTTCGCTGCGAAAACTCATACTTCGGTCAACTTCGATCAACTTCACGAGTAGTAAGCTAAGGTAACACTGACGTGTTTCAAAATTCCAACGGTTTGACATCGACAGGTGCCAACCATCATCATCTCATCCTCTTAGCCTTTGTCCCATTTTGTGAGAATGAATTCTCAATCGGGGTCGGCTACCTAAATCCCAAGGTGTGGCGTAGGCACTAGTTTTTAATTAAATTTTGAAGGTAAATATCTCTTCAGCCACTCTTATTGAGAATAAAAAGAACGGTTTGTAGACACCTGCCTACTGAGTCGGCGGTCCCGGGTTCGAATCCCGGCCGGGGCAAATATTTGTGCAAAATATTTGTTCTTGGGTCATGGATGTTATCTATATATGTATTTAAATATTATGTACATACCTAGGATAACTCGGGGCACCTATACGAAAGTGACGTAGCAAAATATTTTATCGACAAAAAAATATATCGATGTTACTGTCAACATCTCAATGTCATCGACATAATAAATAAATATAACTTTATTCCCCCACATTTTCAAATGAAAAAAATAAACATATGAAAACGTGTATTTACATGTTTATTTTAAAATAATTTTCATAATATATGTAAATTGACATTTTGATTGAAATGACATCCTCATACTTTTATTATCTTAATTTAAGAGGCTCGATATCAGATCAGATATGACATCGAACCTCTTTATAGTAATCCAGAATGTTCATTGAGCACATATATTAATTTAATTATATCGACATCTTTTTTATCGATATCCTATCCCTAGAACGTGCCCCGAGTTATCCTAGGTATGATTATGTATATCGTCGTCTAGTACCCATAGTACAAGCTTTGCTTAGTTTGGGACTAGGTCGATTTGTGTATGATTGTCCCTTAATATTTATTTATTTATTTAATTCGGAAAACCCATGGTAAAGAAAAATTAATGACCTGCAATTCGTAGATCCTAACAGCAAGGACTATCGACATATGTAAAATATAATTTCATGCTCTTCCAAAAATTCTACAATGCCTATTGAAATTGACAAGGTTCTAAATATGGCTGATGGTACAATGAGCAGGTTAATGCTTCTCGTGACTGTACCCGTTTCGATCTGGTGTTGATTCGTCGACCAGTACCTACCCTTACCAAGAGTTTACATTGACCGTACTCGCTAGTAATTGCGTAAACGACTTTTATAGAGAATTATAGTTCTACAAAGTAACCACTAAGGGCGTTGACGCGTTGTACAATTCTCCATACAAAGCGTTTTCGCAGTCGCTTGTGGGTACGGTCACGTCAACTCATGGTATAGGTACTGAGCCAAAAGACAACTGTTTTCTGTATGTTAACCTTCTAATGTTGTGGTTGACGACATGTGATGACAAAAACCGTAAAGAAATATTTAGCAACAACATACCCCTTACCCCAACATAAACCTTAATGTATCGCGGCTGTGCTTTTTTTGCACGCTTTTTGACAAAGTCCTGAAACCAGATGTTGTCGTGGGTTTCTCAAACGGACAGTGGAGTCTTAGTAATAAGGTCCCGTTTTTACCCTTTGGGTACGGAACCCTAAAAATAGCAAATTTCAATTATTTTGGAACCAACTTGCGAGGTCCATAGCTCACAAGACAGACCGTTCAAAAATGCTTATTGTTTTAGACATTTATTTCCACTATCAAACGTCTTTCTTAACATATTATCAATGTTACTACTTAGAACAGGTTAATTGCGATTTATTATAGTATATAAAATAAATAAATAACCAACAAATAACAAACCGGACAACCTCACACAAATCGATCTAGTCCCAAATTAAGCTCAAGGAGGCTTGTGTTATGGGTACTAGACGACGATATACGTACATACTTATATAGATAAATATATACTTAAATACATAGAACAACCATGACCAAAGCACAAATATTCGAGTTCATCACACAAATACTTGCCCTGGCCGGGATTCGAACCCGGGACCGCCGGCTCAGTAGGCAGGTGTCTACAAACCGAGCCAAACGTGTCGTCAAATATATATTTGAAACCTAACTTAAAATTTTTCATTGATAACTTTTGTTTCAAAAATAATTTTTGTTTTCAACTTATTAACGCAATAAAAGCATGAAATAGCTATGTTACTTTCTAAAACTCAGGAAAACATATTATTTACTTTAAAAATTTGGTTGAAATTATCAATATATTTGTCATAATATGAAAAAAATAAACCTTAAAAGTCGAGAACTAGATATATCTGAAATGACAATGTAGAACGATAGAGTACAAATCCCATATTAGAAAAACTGGGCGCGCCAGTCTGTGCCGGCCCTTAGAAACCGGTCGGCCGGGTTTGGGCTAACCTACATACAGACATACACGGTTTGAGGTCGTACCTTAGGGCAGAGGCTTTCAAACTGTCGACCACGGAACCATTTGCATTGGTATGCTCTACGGAGCCCTAAAATAGGTGGAACTATTTTTATTACCTACTACTTGTATTTAATGGAATCTGAACATAAACAAATTATTATTTACTTATTGAATTAAAACGTACATGATTTTGAAACATTTAACAAAACGGGACTTGAGTCCCTTCGAGACCATAGACATGACATCACGACCCAAACGTCGAGGTAATTAAAGAACCACCTTCTTAACACAATTAAAACTCGTTTTATTATAATAATATGCACATTATTGATGTTGATAAATGCTTTGAGAAAAAAGGTTTCTGCAGTTAATCACATCTGATATTATTGCCAATACGATATTTGACTATTCTAATTGACTATATTAATTGAAATCACTTAACATAGTACCTACAAATACACGGAACCAAATGAACTATCACTAACCTTTGGTCATCATACTATTTTTAATCGGAAAAAAACTAAAAAGAAGACGGGTTTTAACTCTCGATTTGTATGACGTCACAAGCTTCTTAGCAATCTTCTTCTTCTTTCTCCTAGACCGGTAGTCCCATTTACTTGGGGTCGGCCCTCCTCGTCCGCATCCTCCACTTGGCACGATTTTGTGCGGCGTTGGTGTCGCTTGGTGTGGTGGCGTTGGTGTTGACAAGCTTCTTAGCAATCTTCATATTAATAGTAGCAGATAGTTTTTTAAATTACATAAAGAGTAGCTGATTTGAGCTGTCTTCAAATACAATAGGTATTGCTTTTTTGTAACTGAATTCAAAAGGATAGTTTTAGTTGTATTTTAATTACCGTGAAACGTAAGATCCCGGTATCCCGAGATTGTCCATACAAAAAACGGGATTATAGCTCGCAGAGCCACTAAGTTTGAGTTGTTTAGTCCTAAGCTGCCTAATCCACACATGCAATTATGCTTATGCATGCCACATGCACCAAGCAAGTGTTAGGGACGACTGGTTCGTGAACTCATGTGCGTAATCAGTTAATCACTATGCAAATGTATGCAGGTGTTGGCATTATTTTAGTGAATGTGTTTATTATACCTAATAGCTACTCGTATCTATCTACTACTTAAAAAGAAATTATTTTAATTTCGTAATTTACCTTAGTGTTAATATATACTTAAAAAGAATTGACTGTGATTAGTAGGATAAACAATAATAATAGTAGAGTTAATTGTTTGGAACCATCTGTAACGGACATATTATATTCCCCATATTTTTATACGCTGCAGTCGCGGACGCTTCGAGAAATTGAGAAGAAAAAGATAGATGCTTTCGAAATTTAATGTTGTAGACGAATGCTGGGAATATTATGGACAGAATTTCGAACCGACGTCTCCATCCGTGAAGAAATCCGCGTCAAGCATCAGCATCTGTCCACTTTCGCCCAGTCACGTACCTATTCTCAAAATTTTCGGCCACGTTTCAAGCCAAAACAATGACTCCATAGAGCGGCTCGTCGTTCAGGGCCACTGATAGCTAATTTTCATGTCACGATCGATTGAATAGATAGGTTTAAAATAAAAGACTTA